>CM059205.1:19270442-19805442 GCA_030347435.1 Clarias fuscus
CGAGATGTGTATGCAGACTCTAGTGGATCGGCTTCATCTGTTGTCTCTGCCATCTGTGGTTCTGTCCATATGAGCAGCCGGGTGGTGTTTCTGTTCTGTAATGGAAGGTGATCCTGAAACCAGCATGGGCTAGTCTTTTCCAAAATGCATGTCATCACCAGACTCCTTTCCACTTGGGTAACCCTGATCTATCGGACAGTTTTCCATGGTTAAATATATTAATGATGGACGTGTCCATTTCTTCCACTGGTAGCCCTACTTCAAGTCAAGAAAGATTGTAAACAGCAGCAGAAACTCAATATGATGAAACAAACTAAATGATTTAGAATATGAACCCTATTACAAAAGCACTATATTTGTACATGTCTAATCGAATGTCTTTTTTTTTTTCTTTTTTCTTTTGTATGCGAATAGAAAATGATTTTAAAAAATGATAGATCTAAAAAGACTCTACTGTCATGTTTAGCATTTGACTAATGCAGACCTGTGTTGCTGATAAAAATAAATAATGAAGTAATCTCTTTTTGGTTTAAACAGTCAGAATGAATCATAAGTGGTAATTTTTTTTTATTATTTGTTTAGCACTTTCTTTCCAACTTGTGTATTTTCTACAAAAGATGTGATTACTATTATATTTAAATAAGTGTACTCAATATTTTGTTTTTCAAAAATATAAGTAAATAAAAACGCAGAGCTAAAAACCTTTAATCTGACCTGTGTAATTTTTTGTTACTGATGAAAATAATGGGACTGAACCTGAACGGAGAGGCTGAGCAGAAAATGTCTACATAAATTGGGCACGCGATTGATGAAACCTTTTCACCCTAATTAGAGATCCACTACCTGTGGATTTCTCTGTAGAGATGACTCACTCTGTTGAGAATATGGGTGTGCTATTGATATGTACTAATAATATGGCATATGATCAAATCCAAAATCTTTACTTAACAGATAAAGATGGCAATGTCATTTTCAAATCAGGGTCGCTAGTTTTAAAAATGCCTGAAGTCGAAATGAACATTTCTGCATCATTCTAATAAAATTACTTCTCTTTCAGCACTGGTGATTGTATTTTAAAATAACTAGGATTCATCACCCAAAAACTGCAGCAGTCATTTAAAATGTAATTGCAGAAACTATGCTGTCCCTTATCTACCATGAACTAGGGCACTAATAATCTGAAAATTGTCATTCAGTTCCACCATGAATTCTAAAATTTACAAATTTAATGTTAAACAGTGGATCAGTGGTTAGCACTGTGTCCTCACAACTCCCAGGGTAGTCTTGTATCAAGTCTAGGTAAGTAGAGTTTGCACGTTCACCCAGTTTGCCCCATAGTCCAAAGATTGGTGTTTTTCAAATTGCCTTTAGTAAATATGTGAAAGTGTGTGTGTGCGCTTGTGCCTTGTGATGAGACAGGACCCCATCCAGGGTGTACCCTGCCTTGTGCCCTCAGCTACCTGGAATAGACTCCAGACCCCCCCCATTTTCACCAGTACAGGATGAGCAGTATTGAAAATAAATATCTGTATTCTTTTATCCTTATTCATGTGGTACTGTATTGGTAAAATCAAGCCGATCGCCCTCACTTCAAACTTCTCGAATCAAAGTGTAAGAGATGAACTTACCATTGATATCACCGCCACTGAAGCTCTTACAATTTCTTCATTCATCATCCTGGACCTGTAGTTTTCAACCAAAATAATTAAAGCTCAATCATAATTCTATTGAAGCAGTCAGATACAAGCAATGAAGATGAACGATCTACTGCCATCTAGTGGACATTAGTAAATCTGCGTCCAGGCAGAGGAAAATTTCATAGACCTATGTGTAGACTTCTTCTGTGGGGAAAGTAGCAACCCTTTCACACGCTAGCCAGTGTTTACTCAAAAAAAAAAAAGCATGAACAAAATGAGTTGGTAGTTACAGTATATTATATAGTATATCATATTAACCTAGATCTTATGGTATTATCTATCAGCTTTCATAGAGCAAACAGAGTATCTCTGAGGGAAGAGATCAAACATGCAGGCTATTATTAACAGATAAGTCACTGACCCACTTTATCTTCTATCATAAACACACAGCTGTCTGGTATTTCCTGAATGAGATCTTCATTCATGGAGGAGAGTTATCTGACTAAAAATAAAGTCAGCTAAAAAATAAATGTCCGACATCAAACATCTAACTCGACTAGGCATTAAGCTCATCTTTAAAATCCACCAGTAGAATTTTGTACATTTTCACTGGCAACTCACATCAGACAAATTATATATTTATGTAGTTTTCAGCAGTCATAAATTGGTTATGCAAAATATCCCTATATGAGTAGGAAATATTAATAATATTTCCCACTCACTTCTCCAATTTCTCCAACAAACTTCACTTCTTGATTCGTTGAAGAGAAAGCAGCATAGATAGAAACATAAACTGGGAAGTGTTTGATTCAGGGCAGTGTTTATTGTTCTCTGCGCCTTGCATCTCCAGGGTCCAGGTTCTATTCCTGCCTCTGGGTCTGTGTGCATGAAGTATGCATGTTCTCCCTGTGCAAACAAGTGGTCCTACCACATTACAGATAAACACTGTCCCATTTGAGTCCATGATTTGGATAAATATGGAAGCTGGATAAAAATAAAAAAAAAACAGTTTTTCTCATGGTACAGTACATGGTACTAGTTGCAGATTGTAATGTTGCAATATAATAATAATAATAATAATAATAATAATAATAATAATAATAATAATTTGTGATAAAATGTTAGACAATTATGATGTGACATATAAAGGTAAATAATTGAATGGAAGTGTAAAAAAAAATAAATATGATTTAGAGATAAAAACGTTACATTTTCTTTTTTTAATTGGCATTGAATGTAACCCAAAATATGGCAAAAGGTTCATTTATACACATTTATGCAAAATTCATTTAAAAATCACGTTATCACCATTTTTCAAAGTACAGTACTGTTCAGTGTTTCCTCGACTTTGATTAAAAAAGTAGTCGGTGCCATTTACATCCCTTGTTATGAATGTGATCCGAGCCACTAGGGGGCAGACACGCGCACAGTCCTCACTGTCCCTCCTCACGCGCCGTAGTGCGGCATATCTTTCTTTCCCCGGAAGTAGGTGGCCCTTTTCCGCAGACTCCAACATGGTGAGCAGATTTCTTTTTTCGGGTCTCTTTCCATTTCATCCATAATCATCAGTCTTTTTACACAGTATTAAACAAGAAAAACGTCAAAATGTCGTGTTTTCACACACAAACTGTTTATTAACCCTAATATTATCGAAGATTGAGTAGATTTTGTATTAAAGTTATTTACTGTGAGTAGCTCGGCTTCAGTATCGGGTCTCTTGCTTTCCTGCCGCCACATTAGTATTACACAGCACTTTTACACAGGGATTAGTAATATAACCGGTTTTTTTTTCGTATTGAGAGTTTTAATAATTTTGTCCTTGCTGTGAAAAGAGGCTTTAGTGGCTGTGTGGTAAGTTCAGTGAATATTGCTCGGTTGTGTCACTGAAGGCCGCGGCTGCTTTCTGTGTTCGTGTGTATGAGGCTAATTGGTTAGCTTTCTCATGCTAAAAAAGCTAAGCGTGTTAGCCAGGATTGCTCCTGTATAAAATTATTTAAAAAACAATCAGAATTTCAAATACAACTGAAATTTAACTGTTGGTTATTCTGTGTTTAAGGCCAGAGGACCGAAGAAGCACCTGAAGCGCGTCGCTGCGCCCAAGCACTGGATGCTTGACAAACTTACAGGAGTGTTTGTAAGTGTTATTTTCTTCCACATGGTTTTCCTTAACCACATTCTCAGTGATGTTAATGCGTGTGACTGAGCAAGGCAATTTGATTGTGGAAAATGTGACCAGCTCTAATGTGGTGGTGTTTTGTCCCTGCCAGGCTCCTCGGCCCTCCACCGGTCCCCACAAGCTGAGGGAGTGCTTGCCCCTCATCATCTTCCTGAGGAACCGGCTGAAGTACGCGCTGACCGGAGATGAGGTCAAGAAGATTTGCATGCAGAGGTTCATCAAGGTCGATGGCAAGGTCCGCACCGACATCACCTACCCTGCTGGATTTATGGGTGAGTCGGGTTGTGTGGTCATGTTAGTAAAAGTGTAGAACTGATGCACATCCTTTTCATGAGGTCACATAGATAACATGTAGTTTCTTGAATTCTTTAAAACTCCCTTTGGATCTTTAATGGTATGAAATACATTGTATTGAAGTACAAAAGTAATTACATTTACTTTGTTACTTGTAAAAAAAAAATTTGAAGTAGTGCAAAATATCAACTCGGCAACAAAAACTCTGCACCTACGCACCTTCACTGCAAAACTATCAGCTGTATAAACTTCCTAATCAAGTTATGTTTCTCCAAACTTTCTTCAAATTTCGCTCTAACTGTCCGCTGCCATCTTTCAAACTACTGTGCGGTGTAACATCTACCTTGATTTGTGTGCTGGTGTGGAATTTTACTTTATAAGCCAAAGATGTTGAATTTCCCCTTAACATGCACACTTTTTTTTTTGACTCGTATTTCAAATGTGTGCACCTGCAACTCCAAGGAAACAGGCTTGTTTGGAAGATTTATTCATGTTCAGCCATTAGAATTGAAGTCTCTTATCAGTCTCTATTATTATGTAAAATAACATTCCGTTTGTCTCTTTGGACTGTCTACTATAAGTATAACGCATGTACTGTTACACGGCTGAAAACGTATTGTAAGCATAATTCGACAAAATATACTGTAACTTGGGTTAGTACTGCACAGTTAACTGAACACATTTTTAAATCACAACATTGGGCTGTTTAATCAGAAGTCTGCAATTTATTACAGGAAATGTAGTCAAGAATAGAATTTGTCAATTGCATGTTTATTTTTTTATAATCTTGTTAAACTATTGCCAAACATTCTCTTGGAATGGAATTTGATCATTTGGGGCATTATTTGACGTTTGTCTAAAATGTTTGAATACAAAGTAGTACGTTTAAATAGTTAAATATTGGACTTAAAAATAATAATTTGTGGGGAGGTCAATAAAAATGTTTTAGTTTTGTTTAAATGTATTTATTTTTGGACACATTTGTCATGTTACACATTGTAAAGTATTTATAAAATGGTTGTTTATAGCAAATATCAAATTACATTTGGTTTAGGTGGTGCCTAATTGGATTATATTTACTTTAAATTTATGAAATTCTTTTTCAATTCATACAGTGTCATATGTTTGAGATTTGCAGGGCAGGTTTTTTTTTTCTGTTGGTATCACTGCTCAACTGGTCTCCACATGTAGTCATAGACGTGGATGAACACTGGCACCAGTTAGAATTTAAAAAGTGATTAGCCACATTAGCCGTATTTGTTAAGTAAAGATACTAGTCATGATTACCAGATTTTAATGATGGCTTGCAGTTAATTAGTTAAAATCAAATGCAACTGATTTTTCAGTCTCTAAGACTTGTTTGTGGAATGGCAGTCTAAATGCTGCAGGTTCAGGATTACTGTTCATTTTCCATTTGCTTGCTTAAGTTATAGGCATGTGTTGGTGCCGTGTTAGTCAGTGGTTTGTGTGCAATGGTTGAATTTGATAGCAGATGGAGGAGCTGTTAAATGTCCTTCCTCCAAGGCTGGCACATGTTGGAGTGTTTTAATGGAGCCATCGTCATTCACCCAGTCGGAGTTCGAGAGGATTGGCAAGAGAATATTAAATCTGATCTTGATTCATTGTCCAAACCTGGTGATGTAGCATAATGCCAAGCCTTGTGAAATCACCTGGTGTGTTGCTCTATAAGCTTGGGTTCTTTGCGTGGGACTTGGAGCAGGTTCTGTGAACAGTTTATGGACATTGTTAGAGTATTTGTTTTCTGGGTTTCAGATGTGATCAGCATTGAGAAGACTGGAGAGAACTTCCGGTTGATCTACGATGTGAAAGGCCGTTTCACCGTCCACCGCATCACCAACGAGGAGGCCAAGGTGAGCAGACTCTTAGTCTTTCATGGTGCATTGGGAAATGTATTTGCTGAGGAAGCTGATTAAAATGGAGGTAAAAGGGGCTGGGGTGCTGATTATTGAAATCATGAATTCAACTCCTGACTAGACAGTTGGCAATTGGCTCTATTTAGTGTTAGTTAGTTGCATGTAAAGTCAAGCCTGGTTTTCCATCGTGCATTTAAATTAATATATGTTACAAATGTATAATATTACTGTCAAGATAATACTGTCACACATTTGCGTTGTTTAGATCAAACATGTAAATTGAATTTGGTCTGGTGTGAAAGTAAGTGACTTTTTTTGTCCTGCAAGGATCCAGAATTTTTTAATTTTTTTTGGCCGGCTTGCCTTGAGTTTAGATAAAGCTGAGCACTTGAGCGTTAAAGGTCTTTGCCATGCTTAATTGAGCCATAACTGCTGAGCCACCATTTCACTATTCTCTATATGTTCTTTGCAGCTACAACTTGTTTGATTTTACCCAATGTGTGTCTGTAGTATAAACTGTGCAAGGTGAAGAAAATCCTCATTGGAACTAAGGGAATCCCTCACCTGGTGACCCACGATGCCCGCACCATCCGCTACCCTGATCCCATGATCAAGGCCAACGACACGGTCCGCATTGACCTGGAGACTGGCAAAATCACAGACTTTATCAAGTTTGACACCGGTCAGTCCTGTCATTTTGTTACTTGTTAATTTTTATTGCAGCCAGTCGGTACTGATTTGGTGTGATCCTTGCCTGTAAAATCTAGAAAGCTGTTAATGTAATGTGTCTCCTGTCCTTTTTTCCCGTGCGTAGGTAACATGTGCATGGTGACAGGTGGTGCTAACTTGGGTCGTATTGGTGTCATCACCAACCGAGAGAGGCACCCTGGCTCCTTTGATGTGGTGCACGTGAAAGACAGCACGGGCAACAGCTTCGCCACCAGGCTCTCCAACATCTTTGTCATTGGCAAGGTGAGTAAGAAATGGACACGTCTTCTACTGATGCATGCTGCTTTTGTCTTTTTTATTTTTTTATTTTTATTAATTCATTAATTTATTTTGACTTAAATTTGCCCTTGTTTAAAGGTTGTAAAAATTTCAAAGAATATATGGTTATATTCATCATTCATAATCATGTTCTATGTAAATTTAAGAACATTCACAAATCAGACTCGTTTCAGTGTGCATATTTTTACACTTTTTTTGTTGTTTCTTATGATGCAGTGTTGATTGTAATATAAAACAAATCAAACACTTATTAGTGAATTCCAAATTCTTGCTGCTGAACGTAATTTCTAAAATTTCTTTTGTGCGGCTGTTCAATTACCCAGGGTAACAAGGCCTGGGTGTCCATTCCTCGTGGAAAGGGTATCCGTCTGACCATTGCTGAGGAGAGAGACAAGAGACTGGCTGCCAAGCAGAGCAGCAGCTAAGTCCATTCAAGACTGGCTTCCCAAACCCTGGTTTCAAATAAAAAATATTTACAACTATAATGGCACAAGATTGAATTCTTCTTTTTTGTTTTTTTTTGACAGCTGGCTGTAAAAGCCATGCAAATGAAGCATCTGTGCAGACAGATTTAATTTCTATTATGATTTATACACAGTTCTTGAGTATGTCATAGTGTTATCAAACCAATTTAATCGTGAATCGCACCCGGTTGTGGCAATTTTAAGATGCAGACTTGAATTGTAATGTATTTAGAGTATGTACGGTAAGTCTATATAAGTTGAACAAATTAATTTATTTTTTAAACAATTTTATTTCTGTTCAGTTCTCCATCTATCTTAGTCATTTAATGCATAAACACAATAGATTGCTCTAAAGGTAAATGGTGATTAGTATTTAACATCAAATACCGAAAACTGTCGAAAGGCAAAGGTATGGCATATGTGTGGCTTTTACATTTAGTTTTAACTAAAATACCAAATAATTTGAGACTATACTGTGGTTTTCTAGGCTGGATAATAGTCAACTTGGTAGAATCTTGGTTTTAACTCTGGTAAAATAGCTTGCCATTACTTGACTGCACCAAATGCAAGATACACAGACAAGGCACTAGCGAAACCAAGTGTAATGTACAGTACGTACTGGTAAGTCTCAATGGGCAAGATGCAATCATAATATAGCTGATGCAGAATACATTAGCAATTGTTTTGACACCTGTGACATGAAGTAATGGTAATTAATTACACTGTCTGACCACCTTAATGCTGCATTGCTAACATGCTCACTGGTTTGATTTAGCAGCAGCATATGAAAAAGATGAAACATTGAAAATTCCGATAGAGGTAGAAAATAAAAGGTTGTGTTTTGGGGCTGTGTGACCACCAGTCTCACAGGGAAGTCAGTCAAAATTGATGAATGCAGCATGTTATCAGAACATGCTAAAAGCCTTAGCACAAGAGCTGTGTATGGGATGCTCTTGGATGTTCCAGCAAGACAATGATCCAAAGCACAAAGCCAAGTTGACCCTCCCTGTCATGTTTTGTTTGATTGTGCAATTCTGGCATGTCTTACGTATGTAAACATTGCAAACAAAAAGTCTTGCAGGTTGAAGGATAAATTACAATAGCATCCCTTTGCAATAAATACAAGAGCATAGCACAGAGTCACCAAACACTCAAGTGTAGAGGTACATCTGGAAAGGTGCATCATTTAAAAGGCTATAATGCTATTTAGAGTAAATAATATGCCTGGCAATCCTTTCCCAACACGGTACCAAGCCTTGTTTTAGATATAATAACTGGTGATAGCAGCATAAGTCTCAACACAGGCTCATGGGCAGTAATGACTAAGGCTGATTAGGGCCTAGTGAGTGCTTGCTTGTCAATAACCCTTATGCTTCTTTGGCTCCTTGATCCTACGTCCCTTAACCAGTGGCCCTAAAATGCAGACTTTTCCCATTGTTCTTTCTGTCCATGGTTCATTATGTCCTCAGAGCATGAAGATATGAAACAAGGTAAGGAAACGAGGTGTTCCATTCGAACTGGATGTGAGCTACTGTACATCCATAGATATGTAGAGAGACACTGATGGTTTTACTTATGGGTTTATGTAACGATAAAACCCGGGTCCGTCAGAATCTGTGTTTATTGCTCCAACATTGGTGTGGAAGTGTGTTAAGTGTAGTTTAAGTACCATGGAGAATTACTACATTACTTTAAACAAGGCCCAGTAGGTGCCAAGTTGAAGAGTCGTGAGGCGTTACGTCACAGGAGGAATGCATGCTTGCATGTGAATGTGTGTGTTCCACTTGGCTGTGGCTCTTCTCCAGGCCATATGGGTCCTGCTGTGTTTCAGCCTGTTTGTCCTGCAGCCTTTGGCCTGATGGTCCGCAGCACTGCAGCTCGGCTCATCCTGCTCCAACACACGGTTGGGGCTCGTGTCCAGAATAAGACACACCTACAGTGTCTTGTGTCCTTGAGATTTTTATTGATATATATATATATATATATATATCCCATTGTGTTCCTAAGTAGTTTTAGAAAATGTTCTCGTTTCATTACAATACTTTGTGCTCCTAACCACATTTATACTCTTGGGGTGTTTGCTTGTTTGCTAAATGGGTTAATATCACTATAGCGTGCCTTTGGTGTCATCAGAATCATTTGATTATCATAAACATATTCAAAAATAATCAAATACAGTACTGAGATTTTATAAGTGACCAAACATTGAGAAACATCAATGCAGTCACAGGTTTCTTGAAATGCATACAGGGGAACCTTGGATTACGAGCATAATTCATTTCAATTCAATCAATTCAAATGACACAAAATTAAAATACTTTGCATATGTTCCTATTGTTCTTAACAAATAATTTAATAAAACACGTCATTTTGATTTTTACTTATCTTGTCTTTCTTCAATGGAGGGTGAGTCATATTGTATTCATAGCTTAATGTCAAACTTAACATGTTCACCCTGTAATAGTGAAATACTGTATTAATACATGTAAAAAATTCTAAATGTGTGATATACAGTACATAGTCATTTCAACAGTGAATCACTTTGCTAACTGAAGTTCTACCATGTGCTCAATAAACACTAACTTTAGCAAAAAAATCACAGATTGATAACAGGGTGGACTTTTGTTCATGAAATTTGCCAAATGTAATAACTCCACTTTGAATTTGTCAGTGAAAGGGTGGATAGGGTTGCATTTTGTTTGTAAATTGTCCATGTGCAGTTTATTTATTAAAAAAGTGTTGGTGCTTGTCCAACATGCCTTGTTAACAGCCTTGCTTAAAAAAAATTACAATTAAGTTCAAAGGAAAATCTCTCAAAGGCTTTTTTGTGATATTGACCGAAATATGTAAGTATAATTATTGATGCACTGTAAGTACCTGCAGTATTTTAAATGGATCTGATCAGTTTTTTTGTAGCAGGTGGGCTCTTTTTAATCAAAGGACTTTTTGTGCTTGAACTTCCCTTTGAAAATGAAACATGAAACTTGCCGGACTGTAGCACTGCTCCTGCGCCACTCACATTTCCCCTTGTGCAAAATAAAACAGCACTTTGATCTGATTACACAAGAGCTATATGGTGTCAGAGAGAGGATGTGTGTGTAAATATATATATTGAAACTGTTGTCTTCAGTGTCTCTCCTCTCTTCCTCCAGACTCTGGAACCTTAATTTCCAAATTAACTGCAAAAATTTATTTTCATCTAAGAGGAGGACTTTGGCCCCCGTTCTTTGGCTTACCCTCAATAATCATCAGCGATCGTCAGTCAGCAGTTTTTCCCATGACTGTGGTTGTGTGTACTGAACTAGACTGAGAGATACAAAGTATTTATCCGGTATTATAGTAATTTTGCTCAAATTTGAAACAAAATATTTGAATATTTTTTCAGAAGCTGTAATTATTGAAATTAAACCAAAAAGAGAATGGAAACATTTTACAACTTGTAATGTATGTAGAAGCTTAACAGAACAATGCTAAAACATTATGCCTAGTGCTGTGTAGGTTCTACCTGTGCTGCCTAGGAAGTTCTACCCCCTCTTGGCATGACTCCACAAGACCTCTGGGTGTGTGTTATGGTGCTTGGCACCAGTACATTGCCTGTGGATCCTTTGGGTGCTCTGGGTTGCAGGGTGTGTCCTCCATGGATCTGACTTGTTTGTGCAGTACATCCTGTGGATGTTTGATCAGATGTGGGAGTTTGGACTCCAGGTCAGTGGCCATGGGCTCTTTGCCTACTGGGTCCCAGGCATGGTGGGCTGCGGTGCACCAGGTGTTCTTGTGCCTTTCTATGGTCTCCAGAATTTACTTTTTTCAGCGATTTGTGCCGCGCTGGCTTATCTGAGGGATCGGACACCAGGCGAGCTGGCCTTTGGTCTCTGCTTAATTAGGTGAACCTCACCAGTTATCTGGCATAAAATTGATAATCAGTGTTTGTGTGTTAATGTTTTAGTTGCTCAGAGTATGAGGTTTACTTTGTGAATTAATGCATCTGTGTGTGTAGGAAAAGAAGAAGGAAGTGTTAGACAAACCAGGAAAATCATTTTAGTAAAAAGAGGTGGGCTTGGAAGGGTCAGCCTCAAGGTCCCTCTAGGAGTATTTCTGCCTGCATGTTTGGCCTGTGTGTAATGGGGTGGGGACCTGGAACAATGAAGTCAGTCATGTTTCACTAACAGCCAGACACGGTTCCCCCACATGTTTCTAATCTATATTACAGCATGACAGACATTCATAAAATCATGTATGGATGGAAGAATGCTTGATGACATAAGTGGAAGTGGGTGACATGCCACTCATCTACCTGCTCTCCTTCTTCTTCTTCTTCTTCTTCTTCTTCTTTTCTCCAGTTCTGTTCAGCTTATCTTGTCCAGCTTCCAGTTCTACGAAATATATGAATAGATGAACAAAAACTTGTAAGTGAGCCAAGTTATACTTTAGGGTGGGGGTGCACACATACAGCAGATGTGAGCTTTGGGAGGGGCCAACATCTGGTCTGGTCTGGTGGAAGGATTGTAAGGATTGGAGGAAGTTTTTTTTTTTCTTTTTCTTTTCTTTTCCACTGTTGAACCTAGGTGCATTTTTTCCAGTGTTGAAATTTTCGGTCTTGAAGTGCAGCTGTTAAAACTTACAGTTGCCAAACTTACTTTTTTTTTTTCATCTAACAAGAGATGCAACAAAAAAAAATCTTCTGATCTTCAGAAATGAATTGTTCAGGTGTGAAAGAAACTGCAGATGTGGACACCTGATTACTTTTTTTTTTTTTTTTTTTAAATACAAGTGGACTCTGAACTAGAAGTACCAGCAAGAATTTTGGACCCTCTAATTAAAGGGCAAACCTAAAAAAGCTCTTGGTAAATTGGGCTGATCACCTATGATCTGAACGTCACATTAGGTTTACAATCAGGAAAACTTTTTTTTTTTTTGTAATCTATACCGTGTTGGGGAGAAAGTATAGACAAGTGGTGCGAATTTACGCAAATGTTCCTGTTTAATTTGTCTCCAGCTGAGGACTATTTAACAGTTTCAGGTGTGTGTGTGTGTGTGTGTGTGTGTGCGCGCATCCAATCCACACACTATAGTATCAAAGTGTCCGCAATGATACCGCATCTCTAATGGCTACAAGCACCGCGTGCTCCAGAGGTCAGAGATGTGTCATGCTGTTTGGTTTGGGTTTATGCGCTTTTTGGCCGCAGCTCCTGTACCTGTGGCTGAGCTTCATCCTCCTGTAAAGCCGCTGACTTTTGAATCCTCCCTCGCAGCTTCCCTCTCTGGCCGCATGCAGGCTGAGCAGAGCTCCGCGCAGTGGACAATCAGCCGCAACGCAAAAAAGATGCCCGCACTGTCCGCGTCGCGCGCCAGCCTCGGAGTCCAGCGCGGGGAAAGCGCGCGCTGATCGGCAGCACCGAACGAACCAAACTCTTAACTATTTGGGAGGGAAAAGGAAAAAGAGGAGAGGATGCCGTTTTGCAAGCGCATCATCGCGCCCAAGGACGTGTGCAAAAGCGCGCTGAGGAGCGCCCGAGCGCCGTGCGCGGACCTGGCGGACGTGTGCGGCTTCAGCCTGTGTTCTATCCTCAGACAGCTCTCCGACTTGTGCAGGCAGTCCGTCAGCATCCTGGAGGAACTCGAAGGAGAGATCGCCTCCGTCTGCCATCGCTCGGGAGCACTGGAGAACAAAGTTGTCAGCCTGCAGAGACACGTCTCGGCACTCGCAGCCAGCAAGCCGCCGCTCAAAAGTAAGCTGCGCGCGCGCTCTCTCTCTCGCTCTCTCACTCTCAGCTCGCGGGGAAGCTCGCGCTCGCACGAGTCACTTGTTACACCGTTAAACCGAGTTAAGGGTCGGGGTTTTTCGTTTGTCTTGGTTTGGCTTGGAGTTTGGTGAAATTTCTTCACTCTTGGGACAAATGAGATAAGAAAACTACGCGTGACTTGTATGGCTTGACTCTATGGACGTGGTTGTTTACAGAACGAGCCTGTTGCGTTATGTAGCCTGTAGTGCGCTCACACTGTATACTGTACACTACATACTGCTCGCTGAGCACGTCAGGTTTAGCTGCTAATGTTAATGCAGCTGCTGAGGAAGGGAACTCTTAAAGAAGTGTGTATTTGTTTCTATATTTCCTCAAGCATAAAAAAATAGTTTGATTTATTCTAAATATAAAATATATATATATATATATATATATATAATACTGCTGGTGGCTTAGCGCCTTGTCGCCTTGCACCTCCAGAGTTCGATTTCTGTGTGTGCATGTTCTCCCCATGTTTGGTGAGTTTCCCTAGTTTCTGGTGTTCCCAAAATTGCCTGTAGTGTGTGAATGAGTGTGTGAGTTTGCGTGTGCCCAGCGATGGCTTCGCACGCATGGTGTACCCTGCCTCGTGCCTCAAGTCTCCTGAAAGAGGCTCCAGGCCCCTCTGCGACCCTGTACACAAGATAAAGCGGCGTAGACGATGAATGACTGAGTGAGTGAGAAATGGTCCTGGGACTAGGGGGAGCTCCACTGAACTATGGTTCATAAGGTCCCATGTTCAAACCCCACCACTGCCAAGTTGCCCCTGTTGGGCCCTTGACCCTCAACTTTATAATGTAACTCGCTCTGGATAAGAGCGTCTGCAAAATGATGTAAATGCAGTGCTAATATCATTCTTGAGGTGAGAGGTTTGTCAAATCTTTACAGTCAGGGAGAACTTATGGCAGAACCGCTTCATACTTTCAACACTAACAAGCCGTTTGTATGTAGATTATTTGGATTAGACAACACTTGACATATTTATAGACGTAACAACTAGTAATTGTGGCTTTTCCCTGACTTCAACTATTTTCAGTGATTACTGGACCACTGGCAGTCCCTAGACCTGTTTTTAAGAACCATTGCTCAAACATGTCTTCTTTTCTTCTGAAGCACACTATTACGGTTTAAGCTGAATGAATAGTGTTCTAACAAACTTGCATGGCCAGGCACAGAGTGGTCTTAATGAAAATCAAGAGCTGCACTGTTTATATGTATTGGTGGGAAATGCAGTGGGATTTCTATTGTAACTAATCTCCAGGCCAAGAGAGTGACATGCCACAAGGCTGTATTATGGGTCCACAAAAGATTTAGACCTAGAATAGCCATAGAGTTCAGTACAAGCAGGAGATTTACTGAGATGAACAAGACAAATCTGTGTGGCCACAAAGTCACTGGATAGCTATCCAGATAAAATGCTGAATGGACTCTTGTAAGATAATTATCAACAGCAAACAAACTGCACGGGTTGTTCCTTGCAGCGTATTCATCTCGATCAGGTTCTTCTGTCAAATCAATCATGTGCTTTTTCTTCTTTTAATTTTCTGCTCCACAGTTTTGGCATGCAGTCCCTATGACGCCTCCTACGCTACTCTGTGTTGCTAAGCTGAAGACGAGCAGAATATTTCCTCTGTCCACTTTCTTTTGTCTTAGCAGAGGAAGAAACTCCCCAACTTTAACTTTAAACCCACACATCTGGCTATTCAGTCCAGCATAAGTGCATTACCATGAGCTAATCAAGCATCTCTAGTGAACAGAAGAAGGAAGATTAGGCCTTGACTAGGTTTGTTAAAATGTAACCCTTGTCAGGGCAGGGGCAATTAGGCCTGGCCTAATTGCCTGATAATTCCCCTGCCCTGACAAGTTCAAGATAACTAAATCACATCCTGAAAGCAATGAGATTATTTGGCAAGCAGGATTGTTTCTTTCTTCAGAGCATGGTAACTGCAGTTCTTGTCCCACTGGTGACTGTGTCAGCATTTGACGAGGACATGGGGCAAAGGATCAGCTGAAATTCAGCCAGATATCCAGTCATGTTATACTTAGCCTTGACATGTACACAAAAAACACGGCTGTGAAATCAACTCTGCTTCTTTAAGGGTTCCTTCTAGAAAATCACAGCCATGTAGGGCATGATAAGAAGAATGGGTGAGGGATTCCAATGAGGATTATTGTGTCTTTGATAGACTTCTCCCAAGTGTACAACAAAATGTGTCATGACCTCAAAACAGACCATGCTTGATAGATTAGGCTTTCATAACAAGCTTGTGAAATCTACAGCCTTAAGCAAAGCTACAGAATACATTTAGCTGAATCAGCTAAATGTGCAAAATGTTGATATTAATTGTTGATATTAAGATTGTTAAAATTCAAATATGCCCAAAAAATATGCCACTTTTCTGATGGTCACATGATACCATCAATGATGGTGTGACTACTCACATCTTTAGTGCAAACACAGTACAACACATTGCTGCCATAATTCAATAGAAAATAGGGCATAGAAAACAACTGTTCATCAGTTCATAACAATTTAAGTGTGTATACATTTTTTGGGCCCCTCTGTATGTATTAGTCTGAGTTTAGCCGGCGGTGTTTGGGGCAAATGGGGTATTTATTTACTTAAGGATAAATAGATAATTTTATAAGTATGAAGGGTTGCTAGGTGAAAATAATAATAATAATACAAATCTTATATTTTAAAAAGTGCAATAAAATTTTCTTGAGATCAATGGCAAAATTTGTTAAATTGTTTTCTTCTTTTTTTCACGACAGGCATACCAAGCCACAGCAGAGAGCATGCTATTTTTATGTTGTTTTAATAAGTTTGACTACTGAAGAGCGACCTTTATCAGAAGAAAATTAGCTTAAAAATATTTTGAGTGATTTCACATGGCATACATTTTTAATCTTTTTACAGTAGCAGTTTTTTCTGGCATTTTATTTAATTATGTTTACATAATCGTACCATGTTATCGTACAACTATCACTATTATTCCATTATTATTTTTTACCCATTCAGTCTTCAATTTAAAGGAGCATTTTTAAATAAACAGGTATACTTGCAGAGTTCAGTGCATCTGGTAGTGAGACTGATTTTAACTAGATGCAGTTTAGAGGAAATCAGATCCAGATAGATTCTTGGTTGATTCTTTATAAACCCTTGGATCTTTAATGGAACAATGAATGGCATTTTTCTAAAATATATTCCTTTTTTATTTATTATTGTTTTAATGATGGTGTTTTAACATTTTTCATCTTTTGATTCCAGTGCACTTGATCCTAAAGTTTGGTATGTTTGGTTAATGTGAACACTCCATATTGTTCCCAGGTATGAATCGGTGCACCGTGATCAAGTCCTGTTAAAGAATGGTTTTGTGCATGATATAGCTGGAATCAAATATGACAGCAAACCATACCTAAGGGGATTGGGGAATGGGAATACACACGCATACTCTGGTATGAACAGTATTAATAATGTGAAAGGTAGCCACAGTGGAGAGGGGACAGGAAGCAATGGTTCCCACGCATCGTATGAATCAGTCATGTCTAGTGTGAAAGCAGCCTGTCCAAAATCTCCAACAGGTACTGAATTGGATTAAGTTCTGGTGACTGTGAAAGTCATAGCTTATGATGTATGTCATTTCTATGCTCATCAAACCATGTTGATAGGGACAGTGTCATCCTGAAAGAGAGCACTCTGTCCGGATAGACGCGTTTCCTCAAAGGATAAAACTGGCCAGTTTGAGGAAATTTGTATTGATTTGAAGTGAAAAGTTTTCCCTATTGGAGACAAAGCATGCCAAAAAAAAAACATATATGTCTGCACTGTTTACTGACAGTATTTGTTACCTATGTACTATAGATGCTTGATGAATATGAAAAGTAAAAAGTTAAACTTTGTGCTAGTGTCCCATGACTAGTGCAAGCCTTCAATCTTCTTCTTTTTTTAAATGGTGAAAAAAAGAAATAAAAAATGTTTTTCTCCTTTCAAACATTTTACTGAAGCACATACAGTCTTTAATGCATTCATGCTTAAAGGCAGTCTAGCCTAGAGATTAATAATGCATGGAGTAAAATGCCTAAAGATGAATTTGACAAGAGGCCTGAACATAATGCAGACTCGACATTACAGTTACTATATCTTTCGTCTGGCTCGGTGGGTTTCGTCTGGTGGTTTGTGTGTATTTGTGTGTTGTAGTAGTAGTAGTAGTAAGAGTCAGTATGCATTTGACTAAATCGCGGAAAAACAGCCCTAAAACCACAATAGAATATGGGTTTGACGTTTACAGTTGAAGTATTCATTTCAAGTATAATGCGGATGGAGAAAAGTAGAAGAGAAGAAAACTTTGAATTGATTGAATGAGAGTGAGAAAGAAAGACTGACTAGGAGAGTGGTAGAGCGAGTGAGGGAGAGAAAAATTAGACCGTGTCTGAATACAGTGAGAGAACTCATTCTAGTGGGAAAGATAAATTCAGGTGAAATGCAGAAGAAACTATTAACAACTTCCTGCCTTGGCCGAGTGCCCGAGTCCCCTCTTGTGCACCATAGAACATTTTTCTATAATTTAAATCTTTTTTTGCGCCTCCGTTGCTCTCTTGGCTGGGAGTTTGGTTGCCATGGCAGGGTTCCAGCAGCCAAGGGAAGCCCAGTCAAGCTGAACCAAGGCATCATGTGCACAGGAATGTCTGGAGAACAAGTTTATGCAGTGCTAGACTTTCCCAGCTACTCCATTTTGGAGTTCTCATTCTCCTGGTGTCCAGTCCAAATATACAAGAACAAGCACACAAGGAATCAGTTTGTCAGCTGAAAGGAAAAGAAACAGTTACGCAACAGGTTCACTTCCCTCTCTCTCTCTCTCTGTATCAGGCATCCCGTGGGAAAGTCATGTTTGGGATTGAAGGACGGGAGTGGGATTTTCGTGGCTGCGCTCTCATGTTGACTATAGCAGTAACCACATTAGCGTGAACACGAAGTCATTTTGCCTCAGGGACGAGTTTCATAACAAAACATGCTTCTATCCACAGTGTCCAGTCCAGTCGCTGTGTGCTTGTATGCAAGGAGTTACCAGGATTTTATAGAAGGGAGACTATGTGTGTGTTTTATGTTGAACATGTGCAGTATGTGATTGTTTTTCCTGTTGCTGCAACTCGTTCAGGCTCTGGGCAGTGCCTCAGATTCTCTTGGCTGCTCAGTGTTTGGCTCTGGATCTCATGACACAGACCATGTAGCTCTGCAACACAGCCGTCTTCCCACTCGCTCTCTGACACATTGCTATAACAATGTAGCAGATTGCTGTTACCCTCCTTCGATATACAGTCTTAAAGACAGAAAAATCCAAGAAGTAGCTATTTAAAATCGTACTATGTATACGGATCTACTATGGAATGTTGCCTGAAAGACCCCAAAATGATCTAATGATTATCTATAAGTTTGCCAAAAATATCTGTGGGATTCTGGGTCCAGGAACTACCGGATTGTGACTTGTTGACTTGACACACAACCTACTGTACTTTATATTAAAATATACACTGCTTGGCAAAAAATAGTTGTACATGCTAATGTTTTGTTGGACCAAATCTATCTTTGATTAGGGCACACATTTGCCGTAGTGTTGTTCTGACAACTTTATGTTATGTCACAATATTTATTTACGTCCAAGGTTGCATTCATTTTTTTGCTGAGATCTCGTGTTAATGATGGAAGAGCTCCACCACTCTGTAAAGTTTTCTCCACTGCATCTCAAAGACTATCAATGAAGTGGTGACCAGTTCATGTGTGAAAATTATTTCTCATACTCCCAGAACCACTCTTTCACTATTTGAGTTAGGGGAGGAAAAAATGCATAGATGTGATAACCTGTTCATTCAGTGCATTCAGGTCATCAGCTTGCTTCATTTTATTGCCCCATAACTTTGCTTTGCTTAAGAGTCTAGACCTGACCAACTGACGCAAGATCATAACTCTGTTTTCAGACAATTGTGCAGTGTGCTTCCGTTCTTACTCTGATGCAATCATCGCTCTGGAATACGGTCAATCTAGACTCATGAGACCACATGACCTTTTTCTCACTCACTCATCATCTATAACACTTAATCCTGTATTCAGGGTCACGGGGGGCCTAGAGCCCTATCCCAGGAGGCAGGGTGCCAATCCATCGCAGGGCACACACGCATACACACATACACACACACACTACGGCCAATTTGGGAACACCAATTAAACTAACCTACATGTCTTTGGACTGTTGGAGGAAACTGGAGTGGCTGGAGGAAATCCACCAAGCACGGGGAGAACATGCAAACTCCATGCGCACAGAGACGGGAATCGAACCCGGACCCTGGAGGTGCTAACCACTACACCACCGTGCCGCCCTGACCTTTTTCTATTGCTCCAAAATACAAGCTTTATCCTCCCTAGCTAACTGAAGCTTTCTCCTTCGTTGTTTTCTTTGATTGATGCTGGACAGTAATTTGACCCATTAGACACACCGTAGCATCATATGAACGACTGCAGGATACGTCTTCTCACATGATGGGGAAAGGAATAAGAAACCCCTAAGTGAATCAGTTATAAATACATAATGCAGTAATGAAATAATCAAAGGCTGTATCAAAGTGTCTGCTTGTGTAAATCCATACAGCAACTTATTTTTTGCTGGGCGTGTATCAGGCAATGTATGTTTCACAGTCGGTTAAAAAAAAAAATTAAATAATTTTTTATTAAGTAATTGAGTCGAACAAGTTCTTAAGGTATGAAGTGACATAGTGTGTACCACAGCATTCATAACACTGAAGCCAAATGAAGCACAAATCACTATGCTTTTTTTTCCTTTTTATTCTTCTTTTTCTTATTAAACTCTTATTTATGTTGTTGTGAAATAGCTGCGCTAGTCCATGCTTACTAGTCATACTGTAAAATACACGGCAGAGAGAACAATCAGGTGGATGGGAATCTTGTTGGTACTTTCCAGTTTTTTTTATTGTAGTGCCTGTATCAAATTTTCCATTACTTTCCCAAATACTATTTTCTCCCCCCCCCACCCCCCCACCCCCCTCCTTCTACATATTTTGACAGTGCTTTGGAAAAAATCACTTTCTCACACACTGGATCCTGGACAGTGTTTATTCTGTCCACTCCTCAGATTCCTGTAATCAGAGAGAGAGAGGACTTATAGTTCCTTTAGCACCCCCCCCATCTCCCCCCCCCATCTCCCCCCCCTCCCCCCTTCCCAAATAATATGCATGAAGAGTTTTCTCTATGATGTTCACATGTTATATCTGATAGTAATAGTAATGTAGGGGAATGACAGTTTTCGAAATTGCAAATGGAGCGATCTTATAATTTGTATTATGCAATTTGTGACAAATTGCTGTGGTGTAAGAAGAATAAAGCACTTAAATGAAAAGACAATCAACTTGTGATTATTGCACTATAAGAAGCACGTCCTATATCTGTGTATAATGTGGTTATTGTGAACAGTCATCATGCTGTTAATTACAGTCTCATCAACAGTCACGATATCGTACAACGTTGACGAAGAGAGTATTATTATTATACACCTCTGTGATCAATGCCGTCTCATTTAGATGGTAAAGGAAGACCGCTGTACCTTATTTTGGCAAATAGTGAAAGCATGCAAGCCGGTAGACTTCTGAGCAAAGACAAGCCCATGATTCTGTTCCCGTTACAAGCTATTCACGCTGGATGTTAGGAAAACAGACATATTGTCTGAGAAATTGAACCATTTTTTTATTAACTGAACTGAACATCATGTCAGTGTTGCCTTACTGTTTTGAGTAAAAAAAATTTTTTTTCTGTTTGTGTTAATAAGCATCATACTGTAGGACACAATAGACAGCTTACTTTTGAAAACATGCATGAGCAACAATGTTTGTGCATGTTTAGGTAAGATGAGAAACTACTGAGTGAGCACAAGCAAATATGCTGTACTGTATGTTGTCAATAAAGACAAAGAAGGAGATCTGAATGCAAAACTTGAGAAGGTTCATCCAACAGGATGATAAATGTTAGTAGAGGTTTACTCTCGTGTGCATTGGGAATGGGATCCCAAAAAATTGTGAATGGGTTTGTGTCAGAGATGCTTACGAAAGCTGACAGAAACAAACTTTTGATAACCCTGAGATTCCACAGTCTTTCAGAACTGCAGCAGGAGGATCTTATCTGTCCATCCAACAATGTGGCGGTCATGAACAGCAAGCTGCGGTATGCAGCAGTGCACATTTACTCCTGTCCATTCAAATGAAATGGCAGGGTTTTGACATTTGACATTGCTGTTTGACACAGAATGACATCATATAATGGGAAACGTATAAAATACATCCAATCCGGACAATCCTGACAGGCTTCTTCTTCGGGATGCTGCCATGTGAAAATGTTCAGGATCTGGATTTTTCTAAATTTATGGTGAGAACCGTGTTTAGATTTGAAATGTTGGCCTTATTTGATCTGGCCTCTAGTTTATCCAAGAAATATCTCACATGGGATTTTAAGGGTAGCTGTTATGCGTAATTAAATTTTTAGTCATTTGTAGACGTTCAGATGGGTTTCCAGTGTGTGTATATACAAACAACAAAGAGCATGAGGAAAAAAAAACACTTACGTTTTTATGTTTTTTTCTTCTTCTTTTTTTTCATTTTTGTTTTGGTCAGAGCTTAAACAAGCCAATTAGATTCCCCCCCTAATGTGACCTCATATAAGAAGACCCCCTCCTCTTCCTATCTTGTTGCTTGGCTCTGCTGTTCTCTTGTGGGTGTGGTTCAGCAGGAGCTCATTTACATAGACACTGAATCAAGGTGATCAGATGAGGAGTGAAATAAAGGGAGTTTGAGTTACAAAAAATATTGCATTATTTGAGGGGTAGTTCAGCTGTAGCATTAATACACAGTGTGAGCTCTGGGGCCTGTGTTAACTTCCTACAGAAATAGTAAAATATGGGTTTAAAAAAACATCTAAACAACTCGTCTGTGTCTGTAGCAGAAATAGACGAACGGATAGCCTTTGAAATGCCCGGATTGCAAAAAGAGCTTCACTGTGACTTTAGATGATGATGAGACTTGTACAGAAGTTGATTAGGACATACAGAGGTTTTCTTATCTAGAAAAGGTTCCTGTTTAGAAATTTAAATCCATTATTTGTTCAAAAACATCAAGGAACACTCAGTATTAGAGAGCTGTTTTTTTGTGACTGGATATAATTGTGTGTGTGTGTGTGTGTTGTATGATCAATATGCCATTAACAGAGAAAAAGTTATATTTAATTAGAAAATAACTCTTTGTCAAGATCAACAAACAGGCCAAGTCTGCCTGTCGTAATAGTTGAGGAATTATTTCCAGATGGTTGTGGACTCGGGGAGGAGGGAACAGTTTGAAGGGAGGGGCGAGAAATCAAAACAAGGATGAAACACGGACACGAGAGGAGCGAAGGGGAACATGGTCAGTCTGATCTCTGATTATGAGATCCCTTTATGAGAGCCTGCATTTGCTACATCAAATAGAAGCCATGTCCTGGCTCTTGAGGCTCTGATTTGATGTACCTGCATTATTTCATTTTCTCTCATGTTCCAGTTGTACAGTATTTTGTAAGACAACACGGCTGATAAAGCATATCTCTGGTGTATAGAGACGATATGGAATAGATGCCGTCACGGTGCTGCGTAGAGTTGGCAGATTTCATTACTCAGCACGAGCAGTGAGGTGTGAGTGGGCAATAAGAGAACAAACAGTGCCGCCTCTGAAGCTCACGCTGAGTTTTAATTCTGCTCGCATGATGGGGACCGTATGTGTGAAGGCACCCTTACATTCCAGCGCGCCCCAGGCCTCCCGGCCACGCCCTGCCTGGACCTGGCGTATATACACGCTCGCGGCTCCACATTCCCCCGCCATGTCTGTTGGTAAACATTTCAAAGGCATCAACGCTGCTCGGCTTTTGGGTTGTTAATGCCTCGACATTCTGTTGTTTTTATCACGAATAACCCGCCAGAACCAAAGCGCCACCTGAACTTAAGATGCTGGGGCTTACTTCTGGAGCCTATAAATTTGTTCCCTGTAAAATCGCTCCCCATGCTACTACTTCTCACTCTCTGGGCTGGAAAATGGGGAAGGAAAAATATGAGAGTTTGACAATTGTTGGTGCATGTTTTTGTTTGTACCACATTGTACACTGATATAAAACAGTAGGCTTGCAGCAATATGACCTATTACCCAGGTGTAGCTGCCAGGTTGTTATTTTATATTTTATATTCTGTTCTTCTTATGTTCTTCTCTATATTTTATTCATTTCCATTCCGTAATTTATTTCTATTTTTATTTCTATTTCTATTGATAATTTAGGGTTTACAGGTCACAAGCGGTCGTATAAGCATTTCACTGCATATCGTACTGTGTATGACTGTGTATGTGACAAATAAAATTAGAATTGCTTGCGGTTACTCATAGTGTGGATTTATGCAAGCTTTAGGAATATTTGTATTTCATATTAGA
The DNA here is from genome assembly GCA_030347435.1 of Clarias fuscus. Lineage (NCBI taxonomy): Eukaryota > Metazoa > Chordata > Actinopteri > Siluriformes > Clariidae > Clarias > Clarias fuscus. The sequence goes on from CM059205.1 coordinate 19,294,182, forward strand.
TTGCATTGTATTTTATATTAGATTATACTTAATGCAATTAATTGTTATATGATGGAGGCCAAGCCTTTACTAGTGATCGATTGTGTGTGTATATATATATATATGTGAGAGATGTGGCAATGAACTACTACTGCAGAATTTGCTGCAGTGTGTGTGTGTATAGTCATGAAGCTGATTCAAGAGAGAGAGAGAGAGAGAGTGAGAGAGTGAGTGAGTGAGAGTGAGAGAGGGAAATGGAACGGGACAGAGAGAGCTGCATGCAGCAGCATCCTCTCTCTGACTTAAACTCTGTTAGGTTGCAGAGCAAAAGAAGGAATTAAAAGACTTGAGCAGCATGGGAATGACCTCCCAGTGTTAGTGTGTGCGTTTGTGTTTCTGTCTGTGAGAGAGGCTGTGAGTGTGTATGTGTGTGTTTTCGGATGCATACGGCGATGCGGTGGAAGCGGAGGAGATCTCCAGGTCAGGGGAGGCAGGTGGAAGAGAAGAGTTCGAATTCTTCTTTCGCTGCACCATTCTTCAGAGGTAACGTTCGTCCCAGTGTGACACCGTGTATGACTGGGATGTGTGATGTGTGTGAATGTAAACGAGTGATTCATAGCTTTGGCCATTCACTACTGTGCTGCTTTTGATTCTGTGTGTGTGTGTGTGTGTGTGTGTGTGTGTGTGTGTGCGCGTTCTGTAAATGTTAACTAATATCACAGTGCTGCCTGAGGTGTTATCAGTGTAGACACTGCTCATTCACAGCACACACACAAATATGCACACAGCTACTTTCCACCTAATAATTAATATTAATATATAAACAATGAATATATGAATATAGTAATATACAAATAATTAGAAGTAATTGGCAAAAAAATAGTTGGTTTGGAACCAACTGCGCGATTCCACTACTGGATGTTATTTGGCCCTTGCAGCTTTTTTAACACATGCATTTAATCTCAGACAACATTTATTTTCTTGAGATTTTAGAATAGAAAAGGTTATTAATTAATGTGCACGTTAATGTCGTTTTAAGAAAATATTTACTTTCAGTTTATAATTTGTGTTAAAAGGAACTTCTTTAAATATCACAGAAAGAAACAGAAAGTATTGACTGTTCTTCTTCGCATGAGGAAGTTTGGCTGATGGAGCTTCCTGTTAGACACGTGGATTTGTTGCAAAGCTTTTCACACCTCTACAGGACTTTAATTAAAGGAGCAGTTCATAATTTTCAAAAATTACAGCTGCAGTTAAAACACTGATATTCACCATTTTCCTCCACTGACTCCAGCAGCAAGGCTGAAACGTGTGCGCTTTTATTAAAGGAGGTGTGGCTGAGCAGCTGTTCTGGTTATGTGGGCGGAGCCTATTTCTAAGCCAGAAAAATTTCTCAAATGCAGAGATTCATTGCTTGACATATTGTGTACAACATGTTTTTTTTATTTTATTTAAGATATTATTAAAATGATAATTTTTTTTTTACATAAACATGAATTAGGAGTTGCGATAAATCAGTGGTCTTAAGAAGAAATTTCTTAATCCTAATCCAAACAAAAGTTTACTTGGACAGAAATTAATAACATACCTTTGGGAATATTCATATTTTCTACTTACGGAAATGGATTAATGATAATGGTTTATATTTATTCGTGAGTAGACACTTCATTTGTTGTGATGTCTAATATGTCTAATGATGTATGACCATTTTTGTAGACTGGTCACATTAATAAAGGCTTGTATTAAATACAAAAGCAACCGGTTCAGCACACTTCACCGTTTAATCATCATGAGTTCTAATCTAATTTTATAGATTAAAAAATTAATCTAAAAAGATAGCAGCAAAAAAGGAGTAAAAAAAACAAGCAAACAAATATTTATCTGTAGTTTTGCAGGAAGAGATGTTGAGATCCCTGTGCTGTGTGAAGATGGTGAAAGATTTGACCGTGGATGCTAAAATCTGTCCTCAAAGCGAAACGTATGACTTGTAAACTCCTCCACACTTTTTATTTTTACACTGTGCATTAGGAAACTCCTCCATCTGATGACAAAACTGTTGCAAGGCTGTTAAACCTCTGTTAAGTAAGTAGAAACATGGGGCTGGGATGAAAAAGTTTGCAGGTTCCATGACGTTGCACACACATCATGGTAATAAAATGCTACAGTATAGTTAAAATGCACACAGTGCACACATCCCAACAAATGAAGACACATGAATTGTTTAATCACATAGTCAAGTCTACGTATGTTTTGAGTGGACATTAGGTGCATTTTCTTACTGTATATTACAAAAGCATTGTATAAAATGAAATGCATGTCTTTCCGAGTGATGGTACAGTGTGGATTCGATCCCCGTCTCGGGTCTGTGTATGTGTAGTTTGCATGTTCTCCCTGTGCTTGGTGGGTTTCCTCTGGGTTCTACGGTTTCCTCCCACAGTCCAAACACATGCGGAGTGGGCTAATCGGCATTTCCAAATCGCCTGTACTGTGTGAATGTGTGTGCTTGTGCCTGCAATGGAGCGGCACCTCATCCAGGGTGTAAGTCTCGACCCTGTACAAAATACAGTAAGTGTTATAGAGAATATGTGAGTAAGAGTGTTTTCAGAGCATGTCTCATGTATCCATATGCTGCAAGAATCACACGTAAAAGAGATATTTTAGTCAATATACTGTACAATTTTAGCATTATAACGAAAAACATTAACACATATGGATGTAATAAACATGTTTTAAAAAAAAATGTTTTTACATTATTTACAGTATTCACAAGGAAGCTTTGCTCACTCTTGGCGTCTTCTCCACCAGCTTAATAATGAATCTTCAACCCAGGAGACTCTCCAATTTCCCAAATAGGCTGAACACTTATTAACTTCTTCTCAGATGGAAATTAAAACGACTTACTTAATAGGAGATGATTTATGTTTAATTAAAGCTCAATTTCTAAGAAAAAACACACAGTAATGTAGAAATAACTTTATACGTTGGCATTAACTTTACTGTTTGCATTCGATTAGAAAAATTCCAGCCGTAAGCCTTTATCAGAATGTCTTACATGATTGCAAAATTGAGACTGGTATTTCCATTCATGCCTGTGATATCTATTCCAGCTTCTACACAGCTGGCGTCTATACGAATCCTGGAGGATTACAGCTAGAGTTAGATACAGATATATATATATACAGTATATATTGAGTTACATGGTATAGTTGTTAACTTGCATGTGTCTGATGAAAGCAGGGAACTGAAGTGTAAAGTAGTGTACCGTGCTTACAGTGTAGCCGAATTGGTTAAAAGGAATCTTCAGCTTGAGCTGGTGTGTTTGTTACTGTTGAACTTTATGCCTGCCATGCACTCAGCTGTGTGCGCTGTCTTCCTGCATGCCTGCACTCTGAGTCAACATCTGCACTTCTTTTTTGAAAGAGAGAATGGAAGAATAAGACAGTGCATTCAGCATGCCGTTTGGCCTACGGGCATGGAATCGCTCTGTTTCTGTCATCACATGACAGGGCCAGACTTTAAAGGCTAGGTTTGATTAAGCAGGAAAATATGGATTCTTCTGCCTTCAATGCAGAAAAAAATGTCTAGGTATTCAAACATTCAAACGAACATACAGCATTCTACTTTAGACAGTGTAATTCTGCCGTTTTTTATTGATTGTATGGAGTGTGTAGGAGGTATTTGTGTTGCATAATTTGCAAATCAATAATCAAAAGGTATTCAGCCCATGAATCCCAGCTTAAATGTAGCCTCATTTTTCTCAAAAACGGTGACCTGGCAACCTAGCCTGGAGCACACTTTTAAAGCTTAAACTGAAAAAAAAAAAAAAAAACTCACACACATATTCCTAGATAGCTTTGCACAATTTGATCTGAGAAATGTTTATATAATCCACAAAAAGTGCAGCCGCTATACAAATAAATTATAGTCTAATGTTTTTTGAGTTTGAACGCATTTTTTTATACACTTAAATATTTCTGGGACTTTTTCCTGTGAATAACTTACAACTTATTTCTTGTGGCACGTATTTATGTGTGAATTAGCAAACAACAGTAATAGTAACCTATCTGTGTCTAGATAAAATAATATTCTTTCGCTGGAGCTATAAAGCCTTTCATGCATTCATAAATGAAAACTCTTTGAAAACAGGATGTTTCCGGGTCCCTGGGTAGAGTGCTAGTGTTTCACTGAATCCATATTTCATGAAACTTGCTTCTCGGACATGTCTGATATCGGTCCAAGGGACTAGCCTTCAGTGTTACAACTGAGCTCTTCTTTGATACTCGCTCTTCTTCTGTTTCTTCTGCTGTAGCTGATTAAAGGACAACACGACGGGACAAACAGTGTGCTATTATTTCATAAAGTGGTTATAGCTAGCTATGAGGACACAGAGGTCTTTAACTTGGTAAAGTCTGAAGATTCTGATGTATTTTTTGTGACCGTATGTAAAGTATATTGGTAACCATCCTTGGGGTGCTTTTGGGGAAAAAAAGTTGCCGCTCATCTTTTTTAGTTAAAATACAGAGATGATGATGATGATGATGATGACGATGTCATCTTGTACATCCAGGATTGGGTGGTTCAAATCTCACCTCCATTCTTTCTGTGTGTGTATTTGAATCTTGTTCATCAAAATGAATTTTTTTTTTTATTCATATTGTTCTTTTGATCAGAAATAAAATAAAATGTTACATGACCCCTAGCACGTCTACATCCTAAAATTTTGGCTATAATTCCAGTAATAAAAATATTACAATGTATCTAAGGACATATTATTATAAACAGAATGAGCAGCTCACCTCTCATATCTTCTGGTCCGAATCGTTCGTTCTTTTGTCACGTGACTCTCGTAGACGCTATGCAGTGCAGCACACAGGAAACAGAATTCTTCCCTAGAAGAAGACTCGAGAGGTAACTACTCATTCCTGTTTCCTGTACATAATCTACGGTGGTTTTGCGATGCTTTGCACATGCGCGGCAAGTAGAAAAAGAACGGATCACTCTCCAAGACTACTCGTTCTTCTAAGTCACGTTAAAAACTCGTTCAAAAAGAATGAATCGTCAACAAATGACCCATCACTAGTGCGTATAAAGTTTTAATCTTCCTTTGTTAGGTTCCCTCTGGGTACTCTGGCTGAATTAGACATACATATCACTGTATTTTAAAGACTTATACTTTGTGTGCATTTTAATATGTAATCATTTCACTGGGTTGTTTATAAGAGAAAGGAAAGCAGAATGTCTTTTATCTCATTTTTATCTTATACAACTTACCTCATAACTCAATATTATGGTCTAACAGAGATATAAAACAAAACATGCAATTGATGTATCTATTCAGAATTGTGATATATTATCGAATATGAAATATTCCTCTGATGTGGACCTTACTACTTTTGTTTTTGTTATGGTTTTACAGAAATGTTTTACACGATTCGAGCTCTGCCTCTATTACAGAGGTGTTTTTCGGTGCCACTGACTGTCCAAATCTTTGTTCTCTTTCTTACATAAGGCTCAGCTCACAGGACCCACACATTTTGCATTACTCATATATACACCTGCTGAAGTTATATACAGAGTGTGTTTGAGGATTTTTGCCCTCCCGTGTGGTGACATATTAGCTCATACTTGGCAGATTCACCTAATCGCTCACCATGTGTTTGTTTCTTTGTTGGTGTTATTTTTAGCTCAGATTGCTGAGAAGGTAACTCTGTGTGCGCAGGATTTGCTCTGCTTTCTCTCAGCAGCGTGGTCTTGCTCTCAGCGGCGGGGACGGACAGGAGTCGTGCCAGGCACGTGCTGGGAGAGCCGCGCCTCTGACCCTGACAATAGCTTTTGTATCCATGTTAATCAAATCACCTCGATCGTGCTGTGAGGTTTCTCCAATAATAATGAAGGTGAGGATTTATGGTGAGGCGTTAGGCTGTGAGAAAGGGCAGCTTGTGCCCTGCAGTTCCTGAACTAGGCTTCGTAGTTGGATGGCTGTCGTTCTCGCTCTGTAGGGACTCGCTGCAGGAAATGCCGACTGAGGCTGGTGACTAATAACCGGCTCAGAGGGATTCACTGGCAAGGTCATAGGAATTGTGATCAGTATTAAGAAAGATGGATATTATCTTCACTTCACATATTTCACTGCATGTATAGTTTGTGCTTGATTATCATAGACAAGGGTTTGACATGTTTCACTATACAGTTTACTTTTATTTCATTTTTCATAGAAGTCTAAGGACAGTCACTGAATTCCATACATTTATTAAAACCACATTTAGGCATTTGATTCTGATTGGTCCAAAGTACAGATTTATTTCTGTATAACACTGGCTCGAAAAGTTGACCAGACTGCAAACCAGATGTTTATACTGTCTTAATGTGCTGGATTAATTTGCTAGCATTTCTTTAGTGTCAGCTCAGTCACTAGGACTTGCATTGGTGGAAGGTCATTATTTAATACTAAAGACTAAAAAAGCAATAAATCAATTAAAAAAGTGATGGTATTTACTAATGAAAAACATTCAGTTGTTGACAGGGTAAATATTTCTGTGAGGATACAAATTTCTTAGACACAATATTTTTTTTTTTCATTTGTAGGGTGACTGACTGCTTCAGAAACCACATTTTAAAAAATAAGTTTTATTTTTATTATGTTTAACTTTATTTCACCCATAGCACTTTTGACCTATTGACTTTCTCGATCTCTACTACAGTATATTTACTCTGATTCCTTGTAGTGTTGGTGTAAATGTGGTTGTTCTGCGCTTCGTCCCTTTGTTATTGTAATTTCCCATTTTGGCTGCTTTATAAGCGTCCTCTGATGCTGCTAAGCAAAAATTTATTTAATACGTATTTGCCGGCAGATGCTGTGGTATTAAAAGAATCAATATCACTTGAAGATGTGTTGTTTTAGGGAAAGAGGAAAAATCTAATTTGGGGTGGCAGTGACATCATACTTCTATAAACAGCATGCTAACCGTGTTTTATTCTTCTATATACTACATGTTATATCCTACAGCAGATGAGTTTCTCAGCAAAGCAAGATAAATCCATTCTGGCAAGTTTGAGAAAAACAATGCAAAAATTGTACTTATAGAGAATGTTTTTTCCATTGTTACTTTGAGTCACTAAGGTTTTATTAAAAGGCATAAATGGCAAAATATGTCAAAACTCTTATTGGTCATATCAGTGTGATTTTTGCTAAATTGATAACTCTGACTGCAATTAGATAAAAAATATATATTGAACTTGTGCTTTAATTCGGTTTTTGTAGAGAGTCACTAGCAGCTAATTTGAAGAAGGAAAGTTTTGTTACACACAAAAAATTTTAATTACCAAGATTATAATACCTCATGAGAGACATTAAAAAAAGATAAAGGTCAGTTTGTGATGCATGGCCATCCTCTGTCAGGTTCAGTTTCATTTTGGTACTGTACCACCTCGGTAGTTGACAACAACACATTATCATACACTGTAAATCCATGAATTCTCTGGAAACAGCAATAGCAGTAACAAACTGTAAATGTTCTTGTCACGAGCTATCGGAGGGTAAGCACATAAGCCTTAGCAGTTAGCCCGTGTATCGTGGATGGTAAACCCAAACGCGGAAGCAACGCGAGTAGGCAGGATAACCACGCAATTTGTCTAAGAACTCTCTTACACGAGGAGCTAGGATCTACACAAATAAATCCGTGTTCTAGCAACACACACTCAATCAAAGAAGCAACCCAAATCGGTGAGTACTCACAGAATAGTCGGCGAAGCGTCAGACAAGGCATGGGCGAACTCAATGACTGAGCAATGTGAAGCGCCATCTTGTTTCCTTTTATGCTTCCTGAAATGCGACCGTATTACTTCCAGGTCCTAGTGCCAGTCGTGTTACGAGTGTGCATGACAGTACCCCCCTGTCCAGGACCGACTCTCGACGGTCCTGGGGTGGAAGATACCCAACGACGGTAGTCCCGGATGAGTTCGGGGTCTAGGACGATGATGATAACCAGAGGATAGACTACAGGTGGAATTGATCAGACGGCAGAAGGCCTTCCAGAACCGGGCGGTGAACTGGGGCCCCCTGTCCGAGACGATGTCTTTTGGGAACCCATGCAGTCTGACTACGTGTTCTAAAATCAGCTCTGCTGTTTTTTTGGCTGACGGGAGTCCGGTGAGGGCCACCAGGTGCACGGCTTTGGAGAAAGGGTCAACGATGGTTAAGATGGTGTTTTTCTCTTCGGAGGCCGGCAGGCCCGTGATGAAGTCGACGGCAATGTGTGTCCAGGGCCGATGGGGAACGGGGAGTGGTTGGAGTTCCCCCGGTGTCGGTTGGTTGGTATTCTTGGACCTGGCGCACACTGGGCACGCCTGGACGTACTCCTTGACGTCACTCGCCATAGATGGCCACCAGAAGGCACGTCTGATAAATTGGAGGGTGCGGTTGGCGCCAGGGTGTCCGGATAATGGCGAGGAATGACCCCATCGCAACACCTCGGTCCTTACGGTGTTCGGCACGTAGAGTCGCCCAGGCGGCACACCTGCCGGTGCGGTCTCCATCGCCTGTGCACGGCGAACCCTTGTTTCCAGTTCCCAGTGAAGTTGTGCAATGATCTTGGTGGGTGTGATGACAGGCGCGGGGTCCGCCCGGGAAACGTCTTCTTCGTGTTGTCGGGAGAGGGCGTCAGCTTTGGTGTTCTTGGACCCCGGGCGGTAGGATAGGTGGAAGTTGTAATGTTTGAAAAATAGTGCCCACCGCGCCTGTCTCGGGTTGAGCTGTTTTAAGTTGCGGATGGTGATCAGGTTCTGATGGTCGGTCCAGACGATGAACGGCTCTCTGGCGCCCTGGAGCCAGTGTCGCCATTCCTCCAAAGCCCACTTTATGGCCAGCAGCTCGCGGTCCCCCACCCCGTATCGCTGCTGAGTGGGGTAAAATTTTTTGGAAAAGAAACTACAGGGATGTAGCTTCTGATCTGGACCTCGTTGAGAGAGAACAGCCCCGGCGCCCACATCCAAAGCGTCCACCTCCACAACGAATGGTTTACTTCCGTCTGGGTGCAGTAGAATAGGGGCGTTGGTGAACTTGTGGCATAGGTCATGAAAGGCGGTGATGGCAGCGGGGTTGAGGCTGAAGTGATGAGAAGAGGATCGAGTCAGAGCGGTTAAAGGGGCGGCAACCGCACTGTAGTCCCGGATAAAGCGACGATAGAAGTTTGCAAACCCGAGAAACCGTTGAAGCTGCTTGAGGGTCTTGGGTAGGGGCCAATGACGCACAACTTCCAGTTTCTGCGGGTCCATGGCCACACCCTGGGGCAAGATGACAAAACCCAGGAACGTGGTGGAGTGCTCGTGAAAGGCGCATTTTTCCAACTTACAGTACAGTTGGTGGGCGAGTAATCTCTTAAGGACCGTGCTGACGTGCTGGGTGTGTTCCTCGGCGGTGCGTGAATAAATAAGGATATCGTCCAGGTAAACGAACACCCACCGCCCTAGCATGTCCCTAAGGACATCATTGATGAACTGTTGGAAGGCGGCGGGTGCGTTGCAGAGTCCGAATGGGATGACCAAGCTCTCGTAGTGTCCAGTAGGGGTGATGAAAGCCGTCTTCCACTCATCGCCCTCTCTGATGCGCACCAAGTTGTAGGCGCTCCGGAAGGTCCAACTTTGGGAAGATGGTGGCGCCAGAGAGGGTCCAGGGCTGAGTTGGTAAGAGGCAAAGGGTGTCTGTTCTTAATGGTGATGTTATTAAGCCCCCAATAATCGACACAGGGATGTAAGTCGCCCCTTTTCTTCTTCACAAAGAAGAACCCCGTCGCGGCAGGCGAGGAGGAGGGCCGGATGGTGCCGTGGCGAAGGGCGTCAGAAACATATCTCTCCATCGCCTGCGTCTCAGCGGCGGAGAGGGAGTAAAGATGGCCAGGGGGGGGGGGGAATTTCAATCGTCAGGTCATAGGGGCAATGAGGAGGAAGGTGTGTGGCTCGTCTCTTGCAGAATACTTCAGCCAGGTCTCGGTAGGTAACGGGGATGGCGTTGGTGTCGACATCGGGTGCCTCGGACTCCCTAGAACACGTCCCAGCCGGAGCCCGCAGGCAGAGTTCGGTGCAGGTCGGCCCCCACTGCAGGATCCGGTTTTTGCGTCCAGGAGATGAGGGGGTCATGTTGGAGCAGCCAGGGGTCTGTGAGACGGGAAGTATTGGGTGTCGTGATCGAGAGGTGGAGGGGGCCCGGTGAACTGCCCTGTTTGCTCACCGGGCGTGAGCGTTTCCCGGGCGAAGTGGACAGAGGGCCCTGTGGTGCGCCGCTGACCCACAGTAGGCGCAGAGCCCTTCTCTGAAGCGTCGTTCCCGTTCTGCAGCGGTCAAGGAGGCGCGTCCTAGTTGCATGGGTTCCCCAGCTCCGAGGTTAACCACGGCAGGAGGTGGAGGTCCGACGGGTGCCATGGCGGTGGTGGTGAAGGAGGGACGAATCTCAGGAACCGGGGCGTGAGTGTATGAAGGTGACGTAGTGGGTGGCAGGGTCCGGGGGGCTGGCCTCGGATGAGAGAGCAGGCGCTGGTCAATGCGGAGGGCGAGCTGAATCAGTCCTTCCAGCGTGGCGGGAATCTTTGATCCGTGAGGCCAGTCCCTCGTAGTAGGCCGTCCGGAGGGCGGCGTCTCCCCAGGTGGTCTGCACGGCTAGAGTACGAAAGTCCGCTGTGGAGCGACTCACGGACGACCCTCCCTGCCGTAGATGATATAATTTGGTGTCGGTCTCCACCTCAGCAGCAGGATGTTCAAATGTTAGTTTCAGTTGATGGGTGAACTCTCCGTATGAGTAGGCCGTGTCTGAATCTGATCTGAGGACCGCCGAGGCCCACTCAGCTGCCTGCCCGGATAGCAACGAGACGAGAAGCGCAACGCGCAGTCGGTCTGTGGAGTATTTGGTGGAATTAAACTCAAACACAAGATCCAATGCGGTTAGAAAGACACTGCACCTCCCATCTGTGCCATCCCACTTATCCGGTAGAGCTATGAAAACATCAGAAGGGGGGTGGGGTGGCGGTGCGATGGGCGTGGCAACAACCGAGTGAGCAGTCGCCCCGCAGAGGGTCGCGTTCTCCTGCCGTAGCTCCGCCACCTCGCGGCGCAAAGCCGCGACGTCTTGGAGGTCCTTTTGGAGAGACGCGACTTCTCCACGGAGCTTATCGATCAGCTCGGCATGCTGGTTAACCACATCACAGAGGCGAGCAAACTCCGCTGGGTTTACTGCTTTTGTCTCAGTCATTCTGTCACGAGCTATCGGAGGGTAAGCACAGAATCCTTAGCAGTTAGCCCGTGTAGCGTGGATGGTAAACCCAAACGCAGAAGCAACGCGAGTAGGCAGGATAACCACGCAATTTGTCTAAGAACTCTCTTACACGAAGAGCTAGGATCTACACAAATAAATCCTCGTTCTAGCAACACACTCAATCAAAGAAGCAACCCAAATCGGTGAGTACTCACAGAATAGTCGGCGAAGCGTCAGACAAGGCATGGGCGAACTCAATGACTGAGCAATGTGAAGCGCCATCTTGTTTCCTTTTATGCTTCCTGAAATGCGACCGCATTACTTCCAGGTCCTAGTGCCGGTCGTGTTACGAGTGTGCATGACAGTTCTTCTTCTTGATTTCAACATACAATTTCAACGTAGGCTTGCTTCACCGTTCACGTGACAGAAAGACGTGATGTGATCGGCTTTTATTTGAATGCCTCACATTTTGGTGTGAATGTTCTGTGTCTTGTCTTAACAAAGCATTTTTTTTTGCTCCAGAAAAGAAATCGAGTTTCCCAGATTGAGTGAAAGTCTGTTCATCATGTTTAGTCTGTTTATTTATTGTATGTCGTTCATCATGGTTTGTAGTGAAACCCATCAACTATTCAGTGTTTACTTCATTGTCTAAACTGGTCATAAATAACCCTGCATTCCTCCTCCTGATGATGTAGTGCCAACTTTGAAATTTACTAAAGTTGCATTAAGAAATCCCTCAGACTGAAGAATTTAAGTACGTTCACATAACTCCAAGTCTCTAGGTCTTCTCTTATAGTTGCACTTAAAGTAAACATCTTTTTGTCATTCTCTCATTACAGCAAATGTGTTGAAAATTCTGAGCAACTGATGTACAGTCACATGTTCTCTCTTTGTGCTATGATCAGTGAGATACACTTGTGTTGCTCCAGTAGTGAAAACACCTTATGCTGTCCTCATCCAGTCCTATGATCAGCAGAGTGTGGTGTCCCACTCGACATTTTACCCACTCCCTAATCAGATTTTTTATGATGATCTCACAGCTTTAATGAGCGCTATAAAGCACTTTTCTGGTCTACCACTTGTCTTCCTTTTCCCATGTGATGTGATGTCATCTCTCCTCTTCACGTAATCCATTTGCACTGTATTTATTTCGTATCTATGATTTAAATGCATTTGATGAGAACGGTTTGGGTTTAGGTGTTGAGCAAGTGTCAGGTCAGGAGAAGGGAATGAACGGCGCTCGTGGCCAAGTTTTGCTTCCTAGCAGAGGAAATGAGGAAATGAGGATTGTGACTACTAGTGTGTGTGTGTGTGTGTGTGTGTGTGTTTGGGTATTAAGGGAGGGTTATGACTTTGGGGTGAGGGGTGTAAGGGCCTCCCCTAGTGATCCATAATGCTCAGCAGATGTTTTCCACTCTCCCTTCTGACAGAAATTTATAGTCATGTGACCCATCAGGTAGTAAACTGTTCCAATACGATGCTGAATGCTTCATTCCTTCTCTCCACCTGAGTCTCTCCATTTCCAGTTTGTACTGAAATGATTGTAATCTATGTTCTTTCTTAGTTTTTACTATATTTTCCAACCCTCACTGTGCTCCGAGAATACGCCTTTCTCCATTTGCCTGAGAGTTACTCCAGCACGAAATGAGCCTTCAAGAGCAGCCAGAGGCCAGGCTGAGGAACTTTGGCAGAAAATAGACTATTAAGTTAGCTGTTTTGAATATACTACAGTGTTGAAAAACCAATGCAAGACTGTCTGTCTGAGAATTCCATTTTTGTGATTTCTGATTTGACAATTATACATCCTTCTCCTGAGTGGTTGGACACTTGTGTTAAACATTAGCTACTGTTCCTTCCTGTTTACAGATCCTGGGATACCACAGAGACTGCAGTATGTCTGCTGATCCGATTTGATTGACAACTTTTAAATTATTGAGCATAATGTCGTGAAGGAAGGTCTAGGCCATTGCATTCATCCTCACTGGAATGTAGAAGGCAATACAGAAACGCTGAGATCTGCTGAGGTGGCAGCTATGCAACCATATTTTATCATCTTTAACAAGCCAGTCGGTTTCCTCCATGTTAGTCTTGTTTACATTCTCAGAGCGTTTGGCTAATGTTTACAGGCTGTCTCTAGAGCCATGGCTGTCTGGCGGCATTTGTGTCCTCATGCTAACACACTGCATCTTGTTGGTAACACTACGGAAAGCAGGTCTCAGTTCAGATCGAGTGAACTTTTACAGACTGTGGCTGCCTGCCAGTGGTGCAGGCCTGTGGAAAACTCTCTATCTTCCAGAACACTTTTAACTGTTCCAGAGGCTTTAAACTGGCCACATTGTTGCGCTAGCTCATAATGTCAATATGCAGCACACTGCACCATAGCTTGTTCTGCCCTGGCTGGTAATGTTTGTCCAGAAGTGCTTGGATTTATTTAATTTTTTCGTTGACCATATGCCTCTTCATGTGTCTTTATTTTTGTATAAATCAGCACTATGCTTCCCTGCATGTTTGTGTAACCTGTGTTTTGCACCTAAATGCTGTACTGCACATTCCACTTGTCCTTTGTAGTGTGTGTGTGTTCTGGCGAGGACTGCTTGTTCTGGCACTAACTCGGATCTTGGATGCTGAAGGCCCACATTAGGAGTCTCTCCGCTGACCACACACACCTCACAGTGCTACAGAGAGGCCACAGCCCTGCCTGCTTATGTAACCATGTGGTAACAGCAACCCGCCTGCCAAGAACCGAGCTCACATCATAGGGCAATCTTATTTCTCTATTACTTCCTCTATCGCTCCAGGATTTGAAGCTGGACCTTCCTTCATGCTCTGATTTGCAGTAGTACTGATTTAAGGCCAGTTTGAGCAGCTTGTTTGTTTAGTCATAAAAATTCAGCTGTGGTTTCCCAGATTGTCCCGGTTGTATAGTACTGCTTGTGATTTGTAATTGTTTTCATGGAAGTAATGATTCAACTGATTAAGCTTGCATTTTGACTTCAAAGTTAATTAATTATCAGTGTACTGTTTAAAGGGGCAGTTTATAAAAAAGCCACCTGCTATCTTTGACATGAATTGAAAAAACTCCACTGACCACACTGGTGCCATGGTACCAACACCTGTCATGTTTGTATAACTTTATTTATTTGTAAATTTCTCTCTTTTTTTAATTAAATTTTGTTCTTGTTTTTTTTTTTAATCATGTGTTTTATTATTATTATTATTATTATTGCTAGTCAGTTTATGTCCATACCTAGTACTTATAATCATATTTTTAATTATGCTTTATCATCCTTTTATTATCATCATCAGGACGTGCTTTGCTTATAATAATAATAATAATAATAATAATATTAAATATAGTTGCAAGCAACGATGACGGGCCCAAGCACCGTGTGCCATTCCCACCCCGGGTGCACCGCACAACCTGTGTCATTGACCACTGAGTGTGTTAAGACCTCGAAAAAGCCTTCGCCACTCGGTTGCACCTCGCAACCTGCACACATCACACACTATACAGGGCTAATGTCAGTTTGGGCCCTAAATATTTGTTGAGTGCATTAGTGTGTGTGTGTGTGTGTGTGTGCGTCGTGAGAGAGGGGTGTGCGTATGTGTGTGTGTGGTGTGTGCGCGAGTGTAAACATTTGTAATATGGGTGTATGTATGTGTGCATGTGTGTGATGTATGAGTGTGTTTGTGTGTGTGCATGCAGCATGCCTGCGTGTGTGCGTGTATGTGTGTGTGTGTGTGTGTGCGCGCGCATTAGTGTGTAAGGGTTAGTGTGTGTGAGAGTGAGGGAGAGAGGTGTGTGAGAGTGAGGGAGAGAGGTGTGTGACGTGTAGATGTGTCAGTCTGTGTGTGACGAGTAAATGTGCTTGTGTTTGTGCTTGTTTGTGTGTATGGTTGGAGTCTGTGTGTATTAACATTAGTGATGTGTGTGTTAGTGTGTGAGATGTGTTTGTGTGTGTTAACATTTGTGATGTGTATGCGTGTACAATAGGCTGCAGGTGCTGGAAGAAAAGCCTCACACTATGATGTTCCTGTGTGTGTGTGTGTGTGCGTGTGTGTGTGTGTGTGTGTGAGCGCGCGCATTAGTGTGCAAGGGTTAGTGTGTGTGAGAGTGAGGGAGAGAGGTGTGTGACGTGTAGATGTGTCAGTCTGTGTGTGACGAGTAAATGTGCTTGTGTTTGTGCTTGTTTGTGTGTATGGTTTGAGTCTGTGTGTATTAACATTAGTGATATGTGTGTTTGTGTGTGTGTGTGTGTGTGTGTGTGTGTGTGATGTCACAGAAGGTGTCACTGAATATAATGTCACTCAATATAATGCCGCACAGAAAGTTATTAATCATTTTTCGGTGTACGTTTAAGACATTATCACGACTGACCCGTTTGAAATATCAAAAATCCCTCCGCAGTTTTGCATCCTCAATGTCTTTAGATCTCTGGGCCAGTTTGGTAGCGATGGTATAATTTCCCTAGGAGGAGTATATCAAAATCCATCGGGTGCGTTTTTATGAACAACCCAAAATAACCGGCCTCCTGTTGAGTTTAGCCCAGGACATGCAGCGCGAAAATTGTTCGGCTCGATGAGCTCTAAATGTGTGCTGGGTTTCGTGTGCCTAGGTGTGTATGAGCTAGGCAGCAAAATCTTGTGTGGGGGCCCCCTTGGGCCCCGGGACACGAGACTCTCCGGCATCCTGATGGCAGCAGATTCCAACCTGTCTGCCAAGTTTTATGAATTTTTGAGCATGGTAAGACCCCCGAAAAGTCCAAAAGGATGGAAAAAAAAAAAATAATAATCCTAAGGAAAACAAGAGGGCCCTTCACACACTATGACGACATAGGGCTGATGTCATATTACTTGGGCCCTAATAATAATAATCACCCCACAAACCACAGCACCCAAAGGGTCCTCTGCTAATGACATTGTGCCAGACACACAGCACACCCCCAGAGGCCACACCACAAGGGGCCAAAGACACCCTAGTGGCAAAATGGGACCAAAAGCCAAGGTTCTTGTAATGTTAGTGGTTTTGATGTTATAGTTCATTGTGCACCCATTATTCATTTATCTGAAACCACAATCCACACAGAAAAAAGATTTGTTTATACAGTAGCAATGCTGCCTCACAGCTCCAGGGTCTCTGAGCTCAGGTTTCTGTCTATGTGGAGTTCCCTCTGTGCTCATTCAAATTCTTAGTTTTTTCCACTTCCACATTCAAAAAATATAGTTAGCTTGTTAATTTAAAATTGTCACTAGGTAAATGAATGTGTGAATATTTGTGTGTGTGTGTGTGTGTGTGTATTGTCCCCTGTGATAGACTGGCACCCATCCAGTGTGTATTTCTATCTCATGCCAATAGATTCCTGGTATAGGCACAGATCCACCACACCCATGACCAGCTACAGGTGTTACTAATGCTGACTAAAGATTATTAATTTTAATCATAAATAGTGTATTTATATTAAGATGCCAGGTCTTGGCAGAGCTGAGTCTGTAGGCAACATTTTTCTTTCTATTATTTAACGTGTTATGTATTATTTTCAGGAATGTGATGTTACATGATAGTAGTTAATAAGGATGATTTGCTGGAATTAGGGGTGTTTCTAGAAATACATAATATAATTGTAAAATATTAAAAGTACTTAACATATGATTCAGAATGATTGCTGGGCAATGGCTCGTTCTATAAGCAGTTTCAGGTTTCTGTTTACAGTTTATCTAGCGCTGAAATGACTTGCTCAGCCCTGACCCTTTTTTTGTTTTCATGCAAGTCACATGACATACTGTATGTGAAGCCCTCAGCAGAGCGGGTGGGTTCGACTATGGTAAGGGTTTGTAAATGTTTTCATTGTATTTGCAATCCGCCTCACAGCCAGCAGGGGGTGCTAAACAATTACAAACTGCTGCTTTAATGCAGACCGATACAGAAGCTCCAGTAGAGGAATCTAAATCAGCTTGGCTGTGAATACTGTAGGGCTGTTATGCGGAAAGCTGATGCATTCTTAGAAAAAGAGCTCACACACAAATAGAAATCCACACACTAACTTTTTTAAAATCACATACTGTGTGTATTTGGAGATCTTCTATATCAGATTTATACATTAAACAAGAGATGAATAATTTTCACCCACTCACCCACAAACTTTCATAATGCATAATAATTTAATTTCTCTATTATGTGGATATGACATTATTTTATATATATATTATATTGGGTGGGATGTCATAATTTTATTCACTGCCTCTCCTAGTGCTGCTCCTCTCTCCTCATCTCTCTCTCCCTCTCTCTCTCTCTCTCTCTCTCTTATGCACACAAAGTGATCTGTAGAAGATTTAACTGTGGTGACAGAGGGTTATGTGAGTGGGGGTACGGGTAGAGAGAGGCATTGTGGCATAGACTATAGTCTTTGCTCAGAGGCCTGACATTGAAAGAAACACACACACACTCACTGCTCTTTAAGGCATCACTCAGCACACTCTCCATTAGCTGTAGGTCAGGGTGAAGTGGTTAGAGTAACAGAATTAGGGTAAGCAATGCAGCGTGTGTGTATGCACGTGGATCTGTGTGTAACTCAATGTCATCTCATTGAAAAGAATCTCCTATATCCACCGGTAGGTTTGACATGTGTTGATTTCCAAGCTTGCAGCAGATTGCATGTTTAAATGTGTGTGTGTTTAAATTTGGAAGAAGATGTCGTCTATGGAATGTCACTCGTCATGATTCATTCCTGACAATCATTGGCATATCTGATTCCAGAGAAGTTCTCAAGAAACCTACAGAGACACACACAGTAATAACTAAAGTATGTAAAGTACTTCAAGATAATTAGTAAGACTTTATATTCCTACTTAATTGTGCTGTTTATTGTCATACTGCTATATTTCTTCTATATTTCTCCATAATAGTGTGCAAAGAGTGTCAAAAAGAATTATTATATATTTCATTAGAGAAAATGCATTAGACAAAACACCACCAAAGCAGAGTTGCCTGGAAAAATCAGTTCACCAGTGGAACAATTGTCTGTAAAGGCTTATTCTAACAGATGTCACTAGTCATAAAGACAGCTTGTCTGAAATGTGATGTCAATCTGTGGACATTTTTCATAGACATTTGTAGAGCATAATGAAAACTGACAGTGTATATTTTTATTTCTTATATATGGCACATAATAGTGCTGATGGAAAGCAAAGAGTATATCCATAACTCTGTCATTACCATATAAATTACCGTGTTATATATGGTATCGGTATCAAATGGTAAAATGAACTATTTTACTCAAGGGAAATGTACATAAGTGTCATTGTAGTTGTTAATGTGTCATGATGTAGTTATTAATAATTTTTAATATACAGTACATAGTAAAAGAGACATAGTAAAACTAAACCCGAGAGGCAGTAAAAAATGCATAATGTCATTTGTTTGTAGTGAGGGTTTGTGTCCTAAACCTCTTCACATAACAGTGTAATACAGCTGGTTTTCGTGCTGAAGGTTCTCCCAAGTGCCAAGTACAAGCAACATCACAAAGAACGTTGTGGCACATTTGCCTTTGTTCTTTGATTAACCTTAAAAAGACAAGTTTTGCCATTCTATAAAGATTATTTTACTCATGGTAGGCCTGGTGGCTTCGTGGTTAGCACTGTAGCCCCGAAGCTTGAGTTTTTATGTTCTTCCTGTGCTTTGTAGGTACTCCAGTTTCCTCACACAGACCAAAGACATGCAGATTAGGCTAATTGGTGTTTTCCAAATTGCCTGAAGTGAGTGAGTATGTGAGTGTATGTGTGCTTGTGTCCTGTGATGGATCTCCACAACTGCTTCTATATTCTCCATATTTTTGCACAGCCAAATCTTGTACTTTTTAAATATCTTTTATATTTAATCTTATCTTCTATAACTATATTTTCTATAGCTAAAGTTTTTCTATATTTTATTCCATCATTTATTCTTAGTGATAATCTTGTAATCTTTTTTTTAAGGTCACGGGTGGTCGTATAAGCATTTCACTGCTTTTCGTACTGTGTATGCCTGTGTATGTGACAAATAAAATTTTAATTAGACTTTGTATTGGCACCCCAGGCTTTCCATGCCTCTGTACAAGGTAAGAAGTATAGAGAATGAGTATGTGATTCAGGTATAAAAAGTATACTAGGCTGCAAAATCTTTTGATTTTATTGGGATAAACATGATTTATTGTTAATAATTATTATTATATTTTAAGTTTCTATAGGTATAATGTAGCCCTATAAACACAACTTAATGTGTTTCGTGGGAGTACATTGCATTGTCCTACTTGTTGATTTCTGGACCCCACCAGTAGAGGAGTTTTATAAGCAAACGGCATCACCTTATTATTTTATTGGATTAGATCGACTGTTAAAGGAAATTAAAGAGGCTGTATAAAGAGACAAAGAAAAAGGTGGATAGGGAGGGCAGTTGAGGCGGATGTGCCGAGAGAAAGAGCAGTTGACAGGCTAATTGAGTTTAAAGAGAGTTGTGAGTGGAGATAGAGCCATCTTTATGTGCAGCTCTGAAAGAGAAGGCAGCTGGGAGTCTGCACACAACCAAGCTAAACAAGGCATCATGAAGAGGGTGTGTGCGTGCGTGTGAATGTTTGTGTGTGTGTGTGTGAGGGAATGTGGAGGCGGTGGCACACATATCTTCTTCCTGACACCCAGTCTCTATATGAGTGTGTGTCCTGTGATCTCATATGTCCTTCCTCATTTACTCAGTGTGTCAGATTAAGTGAGAGTGAGTATTGACTTGGAACTGTTGTGGTCTTTAGGCCTTGAGTTGGATACAGTGCTGATTGAAACTGGTTTTGTCATCAGTGTCGACAGGTGAGTGTGAGTGCTTCTATTCCCATGCTTCCTGTGTATGCAAGAGAAACAATGTGTGACTCCACATCCTTTAATGTGTTACATACACTGTATTATTCCAGCCAACTCATACAGACACACATAAACAAACTCTCTCTCTATCTCTCTCTATATATATATACACATTTTGTGCTTGGATGGTACCTTTTAAGGTGATGTAAAAAAAAAAAAAAAAGATCTGTTGTGTTTTCTGTCTTGGTTTGCGCTGACCAATTATTATAAAGTAGGAATACACACATATGTTGTTGCTGTTGAGGAATTATTGAAGAGCAGGTTGCTTTGATAGCAACTTTCAGCTCATACAGTATGTATTATTTGGTCAGGCGTTTCTTATCTTCCTCTTGACACTACCCTATAGATTCTCTATCCGGTTCGGGTCAGGTGAGTTTGCTGACCAGTCAAGAACACTAATATCATTGTCAGCAAACCAGTTTGTGGTAGTTCAATCTGTGTAAAGGTTCTGAGTCCTGCTGGAAAAGGAAATCATCATCTCTGTAAAGCAAATGCAAGCAAGAAATACTTGCTAAATACGTACAGTAGCTACAATACTTACTAAAATCTCCTGGTAGATGGCTGGGTTGACTTTGGACTTGAAGGCAACTTGGATTCTGTGCGTCTTCACTCTTTCTCCAGAATCCGAGACCTTGATTTCCAAATGAAATGCAAAATTTAAAAATATTTAAAACATTTGGACCACTCAGAATGGTGCAGTCCGTTTTCCTAAGACCAGGTAAGATGTTTCTGATGTTGTCTATGGTTCAGGAGTGCATTGATACTGAGAACAGTACTATGTACATATATACAGTACCAGTTCCTCTACCACTGTATATTTTCTTTGTGAGAGACAATGTCTCTTGTTTTTAAGTTTGACCATGGTATCTAATTTTTATGCAATGCTTTATCTAGTTACTTTAATTTATATGTTTATTTTAATTTTCTGTTCATTGACAAGTTATTAAAAGCTGGACTCCGATGTTAGTTGTTTTGTTAGGAAAGAAAAAAAGGATGCATTAAAATGTAGAATGCTGGAATCTATTTAGTTGATTGTGATTTGGCATTGTCTTTCTGCAGCTGCTTACTTTAACGCTGCTTCTCTCTATGTCTCTTTGCCCCTAAAAGGATATAAGTCCTAACACTAAAATGTTTCACAGCTTCCTTGTTCCACAACTGGACACAGACCTATTCAACATGTGCATAATAAGTGCACTGGCTTCGATTGAACACAGTTCATCATGAATCACACAGTTCATCTCCATCTGTCTTGTGTTAATCAAGAACATAAACATGGATGTGAGGTTTTGTTGTGATGTAAGGCTGCTTGCAGGGCCATGAAAGTCCACTAAGAGGCAGAAACGCACTGCTTGTTGAAGCCTACGGCAGTGAGCTTTATGTGCACAGATCTTTTGCAGGCTTGTTATTTTTCAGCATTTTACCCTACCGGGGTTTGACCCTTAGGAGTCCCAGCTTATTATTCAGTTATTCCTCTCATCTATGTCATTATAACCCGGATTATATAATAATTACTATGATTTATTCAAAAACTACAGTGAAACGAAATAGAAATTGTGAGAGGGAAAGAAAGTCGCTGGGACTTTTAATGGTTAATGGACATTTCTTATTTCTAAGGCAAAAGCAGTGTCTCACGAGGAGGAGTGCACAGAACAATATGCCTGATCACCTCAAAGACATTAAAACAATCTTAACCCGGGGTAATCATCTTGTTTTAAAATCTGTAAACACATACTTGCCTTTGGCAGGGTGACTCACAAGTCCCAGGTGACCTCATCTGTAGTTTAAATTCCTCAACAGAACTACACAGTCCTATCACTAAATTACTGCATGCATATCTTATTGCATTTTTACAAACAAGAAAGAAAAACAGTCTCTGTCGTGCCCCAGGCTCTGCAATCAAGACAAAGAAAAGAAATAATCTAGACCACCAACATACCACCAATCAGGAAGAAGAAGAGGAGTCTCAGTTTTTTTGTCGAGTCACTGTAGCCCTTTGCTGCACTAGCCTTCAGGTAATTTAGCCAAATGAGAATGTATGTTTTGCTGCAATTAATTGAGCTTGGAAGTAAATCCTTTTTAGCATTAGGGCATTTGAGAAACAAAGTGAGTGAAAAAAACATGGACACCTCAGTGTTTGTCTAGCTAGCTAGCTAAGTGTAATGAGTAAATGATAATTTCCCCTAAAAAAAAAAAAGGGAAATATATATATATACACACACACACGTGGACAAAATTGTTCGTACCCTTCGTTCGGTCAATGAAAGAAAAACTCACAATGGTCACATAAATAACTTTAATCTGACAAAAGTAATAATTAAAAAAAATTCTATGAATGTTAACCAGACTGGAATGTTAGCCAGACTGGAATATGCCAAACTACATGTTGACAAGCCACAAAGCTTCTGGGAGAATGTCCTATGGACAGATGAGACAAAAATGGAACTTTTTGCCAAGGCACATCAGCTCTATGTTCACAGATGGAAAAATGAAGCATATCAAGAAAAGAAAACTGTCCCTACTGTGAAACATGGAGGAGGCTCTGTTATGTTCTGGGGCTGCTTTGCTGCATCTGGCACGGGGTGTCTTGAATCTGTGCAGGGTACAATGAAATCTCAAGACTATCAAGGGATTCTAAAGAGAAATGTGCTGGCCAGTGTCAGAAAGCTGGGTCTCAGTCGCAGGTCATGGGTCTTGCAACAGGACAATGACCCAAAACACACAGCTAAAAACACCCAAGAATGGCTCAGAGGAAAACATTGGACTATTCTAAAGTGGCCTTCTATGAGCCCTGACCTCAATCCTATTGAGCATCTTTGGAAGGAGCTGAAACATGCTGTCTGGAAAAGGCACCCTTCAAACCGGAAACAACTGGAGCAGCTTGCTCATGAGGAGTGGGCCAAAATACCTGCAATTGGTGTTTATGAGGTGATAACAACCCTCAATCAAATGATTACAACACAATCAACAATTTCAATCAACACTTCTTATTACTCACTCTTAATAGCTGATGGTAGGTTTTCATTTCAAATTATCTAGCATTATATAATGCATCAGTTGTAATTCATTATAAATTACCTGCCCCCCCCCCCCCCCCAAAAAAAAGTCACACACTCTAAGATTTCATTCAGTCACCTTTAGCTTTAAGTACACCATACAATGTTGCGGCAGTTCACACATGAAAATGATTCCTCATGCTACCAGAGCCACGCTTTTTACCTTTTAAGTCCTAGAATATGCCTGTGCCATCAGGGAAGATAAACTCCATTAATGTGGTATATGTGATGTAACCTGGTCATTCAGTACATTCAGGTCGTCACCTCACCAACTGAAGTAACCCGAGATCAAAACATTGCCTCCAGAGGCTTTTATACAGTGGGCACTATGCATGATGGGTGTTTCACTTTTTTGTATGTGCTTCCCTTCTTACCATTGCTCCAAAGCCTCCCTAGCAAACTAAAGCCTTTTTTCTGATTAATCTCACTAACAGCTGTTTACTCATACAGTTCTTCCACAAAGTTGATGGTTTAGCAATAGTTGTCCAGGATTTGAATGGTTGATTGGTTGAATGTTTTTTACAGTGATTTTAAATCTCTTTTGTTGTTTTCTTTGCATGATGAAGCCCAATAATTTGACCCTTCAAAAATGTTTTTTCTTTTTTCTTTTGACCAGGCGGTGCATTTATAAATACTTTCGGTTTTTTTTTGGTCGGAAGAATGGCATGCTCCCGTGTTCTCACTGTCATATTTGTTCAGATAAAATGTCTCATTTCCAACTCATTCCTACTTAAATACTGATATAAACGCCTGTAATTACAGTCACTCCCATATGACATCAGGGCCGCGTTAGTTAACTTCTTCCAAAATCTCTGAGTGCTTTGTCAAAGGAAGAGGACGAGATGGAACAAGAGACAGAGAAAACGGTTTTGGTGGGAATCTGCTCCCTAATGTTAATCCTCTCAAATGGCTGAGTGGGGGCGGTCTATCAGTAGTTTATTCATCCCTCATCCCCCTCTCCTCGTCTAACCCCCTCTCACATTTCCCTCCTTTTGCCGAGACTTTCTGCGGCTGAGTGAAGAGCCAGGTGTAGTTGTGGTGGAGAAGTGAGCACCATATCATTGTCCTGACCCACTCTGTGCCCGCAGACTTGGGTTCTATTGACCCAACCATGACGTTTCTCATACAGTATATCTGCTAGAACCGTGAGACACCCTTTGTTTTCCATGGCATGGTTTGCTTCTCTCTTGAGCTCAAATTTGGTCTCTCTCTCTCGCTCTCTCTCTCTCTCTCTCTCACACACACTCACACTCACACACACACACACACACACACACACACACACACACACACACACACACACACACACACACACACAGTATGCTTTTAGAACCCACTTTGGTTCCACCACTTTTTTTTTTTGCACTTCACCCCATCCCCGGCTGAAGAAACCTATTCCATGTGTGTTGGAGGAGAAGTGAAGGATGACGTCCACATCACTGAGCTTTACTTGGTGGCTAATATCTTTTTTACCATGATGGCTACACTTCTGATTGCCTAGCTTTTTTCCCCATATCCACCATATTATGGCTTTTCTATAAATCTCTATAAGTCTCAACCCTTGTCTCTATCCCTTCTTTACCCTCATCTGTTTCTGCTTAAACGCATCTCGTCGTTTTTTTTTTTTTCTTTTTTCACTGCTTGGATTTGTAGTTGTTTTAAAAAAAAAACCCTGAACGCAGTAAAATAATATTATTTGAGCCTAAGAGCAACAAAGTAGTGCCCTCGTGTGTTATTCTGATGAAAATGTATGTGTGCAGTGGCGGGCGGGTGCAAATCGATTTTAACTTTCAGTAGAGGAAGAATGTAAAGCAAAATGTGCAATGACCTTGAGTGTCCAGTGTCTGCTGAGTTTTTTTTTTTTTTTTTACTTTGCTTTCTCTGTCTTCTTCATTCAATAAGTTCTTTGCTGTAAATGTAAGAGGATTCACTGAACCCCTTGCCTACACACATGCACACATTGCTTTCAGTATTCATAGCAAAATAGGCTGGAGTGATCATAATAAGAAGAAGTAAGAGGAGATGAGAAAAGAAGGGGAAAAAAAACATTGTGCCAGTGTCTTTCTAACAAACTCACTCCCACAGGGATTTAACTTTTAATAGATGTAATTTCAACTCAGTCAGGAAAAAAAAAAAGAAAAGTAAAAAGGAACATTATTCCTCTCCCCCTCCCTCTTTCTGGCCCACCACTTCCCTCCTTCTTTTCACTCTAAGCCCCCCAAATTCATTCCCCCCGGTTTGCACCCCGCTCCCTCCATTCCATACCAGCAAGAGGACAGAATGTGAATTTTCTCCTCTCGGCTCTTTATCTCTCTTAATGCAAAGTGGATTCAGCTCTTACATGCAGGTGAGTGTCAACACCAAGAACA
This sequence comes from Clarias fuscus, assembly GCA_030347435.1. Lineage (NCBI taxonomy): Eukaryota > Metazoa > Chordata > Actinopteri > Siluriformes > Clariidae > Clarias > Clarias fuscus. Next base: position 19,319,708 of record CM059205.1, read on the forward strand.
AGCTCTCTGAAGCAATGTTTTCAGGGTCATTATTTTGGAAAGACTCAGATTGGCAGTTTCCTGGTTGTATAATTATTTCTGAGGCATTAGTTGTGTCTGTACTATTGAGTTATTAGCTTTCTGATATCAGATATCTCCTAAGTGATGAGAAGTTAGATAACAGGAAGATTATTGATGATTGACAGCTAAAACAATGTAAAAATCTGAATGTGCACCTATTGATACCACTGGCTTTCTGTATACTGGATGCTCCTAAAAAAAAAAAGTTTTACAAAAGTTTATTTATTTTTTTTAGGTTAGTAGGTTTTTAACTTCCTAATGGAATTATATTGCAAGCCTTCAGTTGTGGAGTTTAATCAGAGTGAAAGCCAAATCCTGGCACATAATTAAAACCTCGTAACAATGCTTTGGTTTGTTCCTTTTGGGGTACCACAGAACTACAGAGGGTTTCTCTGTCTGAGAGTATCCAAAGCACTGCTGAGTACTTTACGCTGTTATGCACTCCATTTAACGTTAATTGAGATTCGGCCCCAGAAACAGAATAAGTGGAAATATAAACTTAATCGCGTAAATTTCTCTGGAATGTCCCCCACCTCTATGGTTAACTCTGTTCAACTTTTGGCTACATAGTACCGGTAATAATTTAAAACTATTTTCGGCTCATTAATTACATAAATTGTCTGTCCCTAACTGTCAAGGTAAGTTAGTTCCACCAGGCATGGAAGGATATCTGTAGGATACCTGGTTAAATTTGTTTGATAGAAAAGTGATTGTGTTTGTCGTATAAAAGCAATATCACACCTGAGGTTTTGCATTTGTGCTGAATATTGGCACGGCTGTGATTTCTTCTACACCTGGCCTGCATACTGATATTTAGCACAACCTCAAGTGCAATATTGCTTTTGTACAACAGTTCCACAAACACCATCTTATTTTAATACATTTTTTGGTACATTTCAGCTAAGTTTTTTTTTTTTTTTCTTTTCTGGTCCGTCCACATGACATCCAGTGCATTAGGCGTCGAATACTCCCCACCCTGGAGATATAGGGAGCATAAGAGGCTGATTTGCCATCTCAACATTCAAATGATCATGCACACACTACAGGCAACATGTCAAAGACAATTGTCTTTGGACTGTGGGAGGAAACCGGAGTACCCGGAGAGAACCCAAAAAGCACGGGGGAACATGTAACCTCCATGCACACAGACCTGAGGTGGGAATCGAACCCCGACCCTGGAGATGCAAGGTGACACTGCCACCACGTCGCCTATGTTTTTATCCAGATAAACAAAATTGAGTAGTATTATAAATTTTTAATACTAATCAGTTTTGTCTATCATTTCCCCCCATTGCGCTTAGGCAGCACATTGCTGTGGTAATAACTTCAATTCCCAAAAAACAAAAATGCAGTTGCTAGTTTATTATAGAAACAAAATCTAGTAACTAATAATCTGTTACATTTTATTAAAAAAAATAATTTGCAGTTAACTACATTTTAATAATATTAGCTTTGTGCAAAATGAGAGGGCCTTTAAATTCTAGATGGTGATAATGTTCAGCTCCATGGAATATGGCTCGGAGCATTATTGACAGAATGTCAGAAGTCTGTGGCTCATCAAGGTCACATTGTGAATAATAAAATAGGTTGTCTCCATCTCAAATCTGCGCCTTTAACTCCTTATCCATGTGCACATACCCCAGAGCTGCCTCCCAACTTAGGTGAATATTTAAATAAAACAATAAGGAGAAGGTGTGTGTGTGTGTCGTTGTGTTTGGTACTAGACTAATGACCTGACTGGGGGTCCAGTTTCAAGATATAGCCCTAATTATAACCTCAAAACACAGAGCATTACAGAGCTTAGACAGCATATTCCAGGACACACACACACACGCACACACACTAGGCGTCTTCACATTTCATTAAGCAGACTTACACACATTTAACACGCATGCAAAATGGAATAAAAGCTGAGCAGGCAGTTTTCAGCTAAAACATAAACTAATTATGTTATTGAAGCATTAATTAACAGTATCTGTCCTATGGATGTAGTTAAAACAAGCATCAAAGTGTGAATGAGGTTTTGTCACCTCTGCTGTTACTGAAAGCATTTTTTTTAGGAACATCAGATGATCAGAAGTGTTTGGATGGGTGAATAAGACATTTTGTGCCTTTCATATACTGTATGTGTATAAGAAGCAATGAGTGTGAGAGAAAGAGAGTGAGTGAGTGAGAAATAATAGAACAAGAAGCCGGGAGACCAAAGTATTGTGAGAATAAGGTCTGTCATTGCTCACACAGGGGTTATGTAAGACTCTTTCCGGGTGTGTGTATGTGTAAGAAAAGGGGACAAAATCCATAGTTCCCCTTATATAACAAAACTACTGGACCAGCTTCTTGTATACTGATTACTTTTACCACTGTAAACTTTTCTCAGTATGAGACTTGGAAGAAGCGTCCAGATGAAGTGATCGCAGAGGAATGTGTGGGTTCCAGATTTCATGAAAAAGCTGGTCTTTTCCAGAGCAGCTGTTTTCAGTTTGCCTTTTTTCTCTTCACACTTCTGTACGAAGCGTACAGATTTGGGTCAGGGATCAGCGGCCTAAAACTCAAACATATGTGATAATCAATCCATCAGTGAACCGGTTAAGGAATGTAGCTTCACAACCTTTACTGAACTGTTGGATTAATTTAAATTCCACTCATTCCCACAGCTACATCATTTACTTGTTTTGGTTTTGGCCTTATTTACATCTTCCTACATTGCTGCATCTGAAAAGCAGACCAAATGTCCTCCTCTAACCTTCTCTTCTAGACTTCCAATGAAGCACATAATTTAGCTGGAATAACAACCCTCTAATCCTCTACTGCACGCCTGACGTTAATATGAAGGAGAAATAGACTGGGAGTGATAGAAAAAGACTACGTAATGAAAGAGAGAGGAGAATACCGAGGTGAATGTCAGTGTAAAGTGGGATAACAGAAGGAGAGAATGGTGTGATGGGTGGAGACGTGTTGGAGCCGCTTTGCTGTGTAATCCAGCTGTCTGGGAGAAATATACATGCTGTGATTCCTAGGCTCCATGCGGTCGTTTCTGGAGCGGGATTATTAATCTGACACTAATTATGGCTAATCCTCATCCACAGGCCAGATGGCTGCTGCTTTAGCTTCGCTCCATCCTGTTAGATAAAAATGTAACACACACACACATATATATTATATTATATTATATTATATTATAATATAATATAATATAATATAATATAATATAATATAATATAATATAATATATAGAATCAGCCAAAAATTATATACAATTCAGGAAAGGGACAATAGTATTATGTATACAGTATTATATTAATATAATATTATCTTATATATCAATATATAATGTATAACAATATATCTCGTATTTAAAAAAATATAATAATTGTTTTACAATTTACAATAAATTAATTTTTTTCCTTTTTCCTTCACCTGAAGTGTGTATAAATTTATTTATTTTTGGCTGACTCTCTCCTTCTCTAGGGCGTCGTAGCTCAGGTGGCTAAGGCTCTAGGGTGTTGGTTTGGGGATCTGAGGATCCACGTTTGAGCTCTGCAATGCTGGTCTCAATCCTGGATAAAATGGGAGGGTTGTGTCAGGAAGGGCATCTGGTGTAAAACCTGCGCCAAGTTGTTGTGCAGATTGATGGTCTGCTATGGCGACCCCTTAACGGGAGCAGCCAAGAATGTATATGTACAGTATATAGTGCCAAAGGAAAGATTTCAGATCCTTTTAAATTTTCCACATTTATTTTTAGGTTATGCACAGGTGGACCACTGATAGGAGCAGGACACACCGAAGCACATCTGCAAATGTCATAGCGAAGGGTCTGAACACATATATATATATTTCAGTCTTTCTTAATATTATTTTTTATAAATGAACAAACATTCCTGTTTTTACTTTATAATTGTGGAGCATTGTGTATAGAATGATGAGGAGAAAAGGTCTTGAATCCATTTTAAGATGAGCGTGAAATGTGAAAAACTTAAAAGGATCTGAAACCGTTTACAGCAATAAGGTAAATCATCATCATGGGCTTTGGTGTCATCATCAATTTCCAGCTTGTCACAGAAGTCAGCCTTGTGGAGATGGAAGTTCTGCGCGCACATTCTGATTCTGATTAAATGACTGAGTGGTGTGTGCTGTAAGCACCCTCGATTTGATGGACCATTCTGTGAAAAGAAGCCTGTTTAACAGAGTAGGTTAAAGGTGCTGACAGTAACCATGATTGATCTGCTACTTTGTGGAGTTTGGCAGTGTCTAGAAGAGCTGGTCTGTGCCTCTAATGCATCCTCAGCTCCAGCATCCAGCTCATTATTCAGGCTAAATGAATAGTCATGCTGTTCATTAGAGTTTGATAACGGTGAAAGAGAAGAAGTCCAAACAGATCAAGTTTCATGAGAAAGCTTATGGTCTATCTCAGCACGTGAAAGAATCTGGACTGGGATTAGTTTAATTATTATGGTTATTATTGTGAGAAACAGAGGAAGAGTAAGAAAAGATAGACAACTTGGGATTTTGCTTTTCTTTCCCACACTGTATTGCTTGATTGGAGGCAAGTGTGTGTGTGTGCAGCTGTGAGAGCAGCTGCTACACACCATGCGGTATTGAGTTTGTGAGTATGAGAAACAGGGACAGAGAGTAAGATAGCTCTCTTGTAGTTTGTACAGAGACTCATAACACACAGCTGTTACTTCTGGAACTCAAGAGAGACTCGGCCTGATCAGTTTTGAAAGTGTGGGTCTATGCGTATTAGACATATGCAACTCTACAGTAATGTGTCTGTTTGTCCCGTTCTTGTTCTTTCACTTGCTGTTATTCAGCAAAGCCCTGTTTGTTTCTATATAACAGCTGAATGTCTTTGCTTCGCTATCAATTATCTGCACATCCAGCATTTGCTGTCAACACTACTGCGGAAACACCTAGTCACAAATCTTATGGGCTCAGAGTCTTCTAACTAAAACAAAAAGTGACTGTTTTATTCGATCTTGTGTACTGTACTGTACGTAGGTTCTGAGAAGAGGCAATTTGTATAAATGCGCTTGTAAGCCCTCTCTGTTGTTCAATGAGAAATCCTGTATATACAGTACATGTGACACATCGCATCAAATCAGGCATTCATTTCAGTGACTTGTGTTGTACAGTACATTCTTGTCCTGGTTTAATAAGCTCAGTTTATTACTGTATTAGGTCCAGTTAATTTTGTTAATGAGGAGAACCTCAGAACAAAAAAGTAAAAATACTGTTTTTAGAATATTTTCATGAGGATTCCAAGACACAGTAAGAAAGAGAGAACATCAGCCTCATTTTGATACCAGGATTCCCCGGCTACTCCTAAAATAGGTTTAGTGACAAAATGCATGTTTTTTCTATTACAAGTGGAGTAACAAGCTTGGACAGTGATGATTAAAGTGCTTTAAAACAATGGTTAGGATTAAAACTTTCTCAGTTCTGTTAAAGGATCAGGAAGATCAGAAGGTATTTATTAACTGCACGCCACTGGCCATAGCACATCAATAACCTGTGCAAAGTAATACCTGACTTGATATAAAATGTGACCTACTATATATGTATACAGCGGAAGGTGAAATTTATCAGAAAAGATGAAAAAAAAAATCTTAACCTAACTTCAGAGTTTGAGAAGATTAAACGATTCACCGTTTTGTATATGTCAAAAAGGTATATTCTGATTAAATGCTTTGAGCATGCACTGTAAAAGCACATCTTATCAGATCGGTGTCCATGTTAACAGTTAGTCTGGAATCTCAATTCAGAATTATTTAAATCATATTGAAGAAATATCTGCAATGTACTGTAGCCAGTGTGTTATGTGACACAGTACAGTTGCTAGAAGAAAAGAAATCTGTACTCTATCTTTATCTATAACAAATTGAAGTAGATGGGGTTCTCTGCAGTTTGAGGCATGATGATCAGTGATGGATATGAATTGTCAACTAACCCAGAGTTTATTATGCAAACACATAACTGATGAGTAAAATACTGCAAATATGCAATTTTATTTATTACTTCTTTATTACAACTTTTTTAAATCACAAAAAAACCCCAGCGCAGATATATGGTTTATTTAATATTGCAATATACATTCCATTGTTTCTGAAGACATGAATGTCAAGATACAGTACGGCAAGTTTGTATAGCTGCAGTAAAGGCGGTGAGTGACCAAATGGCATTTATATGCAAAAGTCAACTTTAGTATAGTGTAGCAACTTTACCAGTAGGCAAAATTCATAGCGTTTTTTCCAAAGAATATTGATCCACAAAATACTACATGTGCTTATATTAAATTACACAGTAAGGTCCGAGGCTGTGTGTCAAAAAGCACAAAAATGCTCAAAATCCACAAAATTATGAAAATTGCAAAGAACTGGGGAGGAAAATAATAAGAGAGGAAAGGAATAGTAATAAGTTCATAGTTACTCCTATTTAAATGTTTCATGTGAAAATTCACTATTCAAGCATGTTCTTTATAGAGTTAGTAGAGAACGGATTCAGAAGAATCACATCCATGACAATGATTTGTCCTAAATAATTGATTTAAAAAAATAACAAATATGTTTGTCCGAACTTTATTTTTTCATTGAAGTCTCTTTCACTGTATAAGTGTAATGCTTTCTGCAAATGCCTTTTTCGTTTTGCCTATTTAATGTCGCAACCGTACGCTTGGTTAAATGTTTTTCAGGATGTAAATAATAATTAAAAATATACAAATATTAAGAGATTACATTAAACGTTATTCAGATTGTTTCTTGAATACTAAGCTTGTCCATGCTATGAGGTTCTTTTGTTCACCAATATGTGCCTGAATGTCACATCCGCAAGATTGCACCTGCCTCAAAATTCAACCCAAGGGTACCAATACTTAAATTTCACTGACTGATCTATTATACATTTGTTATACTTATTTATTTATTTATTTTATTTTTTTGCGAGAAAAAAGTGAGGAAAAAATATGTTTTACTCAGAGGTTGTATATCCATATTTTATCTGAAGTGGAAAAAAGGCATATGTGCAGTTTCATTTCCGAATCACATCACACACACTGTTTACACTGTTTCAATATGATAATAAGCAGAAAGTGCAGTATACCGTACATTCAGAATAATACTGTGGTCCTCAGAACTACTACTAATAAACACTGAATGCAGAAAATGCTATATACTGTGTGTGTGTGTGTGTGTGTGTGTGTGTGTGTGTGTGTGTGTGGAGGTCAAACAGGAAATGAAAGCATAAGCACTCTGTCTTCCTTTCTTACTCAGTGTGTGTGTGTGTTTATGAGACCTTTCATTGCCCCTGTCCTGTGGTGTGTAAAGGGCAGCATGTCTGTCCTGTTCTACGTCCTCTGCCTTCTTCCTTCCTTCCTTCCTTCCTATCTTCCCTTCTTCCCTTCTTCCCCTGGCTCTAGAGGAAGAATGACGGCTGCCATGTGTCTTATGGAAACTCTGGCATCGGCACATTTGAGATTAATTTGTGAACATAAATTAGTCCCATGCCACACAGAGCGTAAGTGTCTGTGCATGTGTTTAAGGCAGACATTTAAGGTTATGTTCCCTTATTTGTATTCACTGTAAGCATATGTCTTCCGCCTGAAGCTGAATCGGAACTTCGTGTTTGTGGCCGAGTATTTTAAGGTCACACTGTTAATAATCCTCCTCCTTTCCAAACAATGTGTGAGTGTGGGATTATTAATTTGGGACTAATTATCCATAATCTCTGCAGACCAGATGGCTGCTACTCCAGAGCCTCCCTGCACCCTAAATGCGTGTGCCGTTTCTCTCTCTCTCTCTCTCTCACACACACACACACACACCGCATGCTGTGTGTCTGCCTTACACTGGCCACTTTACAATTAGAAAAAAGAATTTATCTGGACAACAATCCACGCAGGGGATCTTTGAGAAATCATCACTGTAGCAATCTGGATTCTTGTTTTTTTTTTTTTTTTCCTCAAGCTTTGTTCCTTTTATCCTAGTGGTCTCCACATCAGATGATTTGATCCGAGAGATCTGACAAAGGTTTTATTTGTGACTCACAAATCATCAGCCTCAACCTGGTTACTTAATCATCCAAACCAAATGAAAATGGTCTTTTTGTTCAAGATCATAAACATGTTAAAGTGTTCAAAAAAGCTCTTAAAAAAGATGAATTTGTCAGCAAGAAGCGAAGTTCTCCCTCCGTTCCCATCTCATCATGGGCAGAGTTGCAGTAGGTCCAGGGTTTGTTGTGGGATCAGGTCTATGTATCGCTTCCAGATCAAAGTGTGTGTGTGTGTACACTATATGTATAGGTGTGTGTGCGAGAGAGAGAGAGAGTGATTGATGGACACTCTGAGTGAGGCTGTGCTCAGCGGAGTGTGTTCTGTGCTGATTGATATCGAAGCACGCTGCAGTTGACTCTGAGTGTAACCTGCAAACGGCACCTCCGCGTGTCTGAGAACACTTCGACCTTAAATGAATGAGATTAATAAGTAATTCAGTTGAATCGAGACCAGACCGTAAAAATCCGAAATGGGTATTAACATCTTTTTAATCTGATGTTTTATGGTCAGAAGACGCGTCACTGCACCGATGCGGGTGCTGATGATCTCGAGACTGATGCGGCTGCTGACGATGTTTTTCTGTCTAATGAATTCGGATTAGACGTGTCCTTTACTGTTGAGACCGATCCTTGTGTGAACACTGCTGTTGGACTTCTCAGAATAGCCGACTCATCGTTATTGTGTGTATCGACTGATCATTTTCAACACTGTGTTGAAAAATGTAAATGATATTAACACATGTGTACGAGCTACATGTTCTGTGTATTATTAATGCATAGCTTTGGTGATGCAATAATGTGTATATATTCCCTAAGTGTATTGCACTTCTAAATGTGTGTGTGTGTGTGTGTGTGTGTGTGTGTGGGCATGCGATGTTTACCAGACAGCTGTATGTGATGAATTGATAATGCAGACTGGTGCTGTGGTTGAGAATGCTAAGCTTGAGGCTGCAGTAAAAGGAGGGACCAGCCCTCGTTCCACTGCAGTGTGTGTGTGTGTGGTGTGTATATATGTGTGCGTGTGTTGGCAGCCTATAACCCTTAGCCTGGAGTCCTACCAAGCTACCATCCACATTTCCTTGTCAGGCTTCTCTTTGTCCTTCCATTAAAAATTTCACCGTACCACATGTCGAGCTCTGCTGATGAGTGTGTTTATGACCGTGTGTGTGTATATGAACAGTATGTCTGTGCGTGTAGTTAGTGGTTGCAGAACACCTTCACTGCCATTGCCGTACAGCGCTCCTCTCTGTGACAGCCCCTCCTCTCCAGTTCCTGGTCGTCCATTACCTTTAGCCTATTCTGTGCATCCGTGCCCTCTCTCTCAGCGTGCTCAGTATTCTGCTCCAGCTCTTCAGCTTCTCTGATTTTCCCTTTTACATGCTCTCTTTCCAAATCTCTTTTCCTTTCGTCTCTTGCTCTCTCTCTTTCTACCTCTCCTCTGCTGCATCACTTCACTCCTGAATTCTCTCTCTCTCTCTCTCCAGCTGCAGTAGCTCCTCCTCCTCTGCTTGAGAAGCACTCAGTAGTGATAAAGCAGCCCCCTCCTTCTTTTCCCTCTCACACTCTGTGTGTCTGTGTGTTTCACACATGCCTTGTACCCTTCTCGGTATTCCGCTCACCTCTCCTTCCTCCCCATCCTTCCCTCGCTCGCCCCCCCCCCCCCCCCCCCCCCCCCCCCCCCCACCCTCACTCCCCATCTTTTCCATACAGACCTGTTCCATACGTCAAGCCCGCCCTGGCTCTCAATGAAGTGAATGTACCGCTCTCTCACTGGCTGTAATATATGAGAGATGTGATTGCTCTCTCTCTCTCTCTCTCTCTCTCTCTCTCTCTCTCACACACTCTTACAAACACACACACTTGCATGCACTCGCGTTCTCACAAACAAATACACTCCAGATTGCAGACTGCTCCGCCACAAACGTGCAGACACGAAGCAGCAACCTCTCTCTCACACACACACACACACAAGCACACACGCACACACACACACACACACACGCTGCCTGTCAGTCTCTGTCAGTTCTCTGGGGTGTGAGCTTGGGATGAGGTGATGTTTTGGGACAGGAAACACGGGACCATGGGCAATTCCCAACGCCGGGCCAAAGGGAGGCACAAAACTAAAGGGGCAACAGGTACAGTAAACACACACACGCGCACAAACACACACACACACATACACACACACACACACCTGTCTTGCATAAGTGATATAACTATTGTGGTTCACATTCTTACATGTCTACATGGGGAAGTGTATTCATTGAATTAAGGAATGAATTCTTTTTTTTTAATGTCTGCTTTTAATCATTTTATTATTAGTGGCTCGAGAGAGTGTGTGTATGTGTGTGTGTAAGAGAGAGAGAGATGGCAGGTTATATATGAGTATTTGTGTGTGTGTGTGTGTGTGTGTGTGTGTGAGAGAGAGAGAGAGAGAGAGAGAGAGAGAGATGTTGTGTGATATCAGAGGTTGATGTCAATGGCAGGTTACATACTACCACCTTGTGTGTGTATACATGCATGTGCGTGTGTGTATGTGTGAGCGTGCATGTGTATGTATGTGCGTGTACGAGTATATTTATATATTTCTGTGTTTATGTGTATGTGTGTACACGTATGTGTGTGTGTGTGTGTGTGTGTGTGTGTGTGTGCGTGTGTGTGTGTGTGTCTGTGTGTCTGTGTGTGTGTGACTGAGAGAGAGATGTTGTGGGATGATATCAGAAGTTAGTGTCAGTGCCAGGTTGCGCGTGGCTACATAACCTTGTGCTTGTTCAGCTGTATGGGATCATCACACATGCGCACGCGCACACACACACACACATCTATCAGGTTATGTATGATGTATATGAGAGTTTGTTTCTGAAATAAAAAATAAATTTATTAGAAGATCTATTTCTAAGAACACATCTTAACCAGGGTGCCAATAATTGTGCAGCACGCAGTATATGATGTTCTGCTGTTAATCCACACTGTGTGTGACTCCCTCAATAAGAACCTTGTTTATGTCGATGACTGCCTGCGGTACCTGATATCTGCGTGTCTTGTCAGGCGGTATTGTGTTCCTTTGCCTCAGTGTGTCACTGTGAGGCTTGTGTTAGCACAGAGTGTGTATTGTCTTGTGTGTATTTGTGTGTGTGTGTGCAGCTCAGTGTCTCTGTGATGGGCCATGCGCATCGGATCACATCAGAATTTCACCCTCTGCTGAACCCTAGGCACCGTGCAAAAATGGTGGTGGCAAGCTTGAGCAGAGTAGTAGTAGTAGTAGTGTGTGTGTGTGTGCGTGTGTGGTCAGGGGAGTGATTGGTTTGATGAGGAATACAGCAAGAGACTGCTGTTCCTTCTCATGCACACGCCGCTTTTTCATTCATGTTTTTCTCACACCCATGACATCATTCTATCAGAAAGAGCGCGACGGAGGTAGAGACAGGGAGAGAGAGAGAGAGAGACTGGGCAGTTGTCATGGAGACAGATGGGTGGTAAAGCTAGTCAATCGAAAGCTTGTTCACTGCATGTCAGTCCGTGTGTGAGTGTGTGTGATGACGCATATGTGTGTGTGTGCGTGCCCATTTCATCACAGGTAGTCCTGTGTCGTCTGTATATAATTACAGTATCACCCCCCCCCCCCCCTGCGTACCGCTTAACACATTCTAAATAACAGAATAGTAATAAAAATAAAAAAAGGAGCAGTCTGTAGGTATAGAGTTACAGACGATCCCCGTCCACCAGTTTAACCAGCACAGGACCAGATAACATTTGGAGCTGGACTCATCTGTGTCCTGGCACTCGCATGGCGGTGGCACGGAAGAGCGGATCATAAAGCTGGGTCAGCATTTTTACCTCGCCTCATTTTAAATCACCTACAGCCGCGGTTTTATACTGCTCACTGAGTAAAGAACAAGAGCATTAACTCAAATCATACATAAACACATTTTGTCTATGGCTATGTTTGACTATCCACAGCATGGGCTGCTATTGTACAGTAGGTGTGTCTAATAAATCGGCCAGGCTAGTATTTAACCAAAGCACAACTTTCTTCTGGAATATATATCACGCAGAATGCTATAAAATGCGTACCTCGGCGTACACATCACGCAGGACCTGTCTTGGTCCTGTCACATCAACACCGTGGTGAAGAAGGCCCGACAGCGTCTCTACCACCTCAGACGCCTGAGAGACTTCAGACTGCCCTCCAAGGTGCTTAGGAACTTCTACTCCTGCACCATAGAGAGCATCCTGACGGGAAACATCACGACCTGGTTCGGGAACAGCACCATGCAGGACAGACGAACTCTTCAGAGGGTGGTGCGATCAGCTGAGCGCATCATCCACACCGAGCTCCCTGACCTGCACTCGATCTACAGCAAGCGGTGCTGGACCAAGGCCAGGAAGATCATGAAGGACCTCAGTCACCCCAGCAATGGACTGTTCTCTCTGTTGAGGTCAGGAAAGCGATTCCGCTCCCTGAAGGCCAACACAGAGAGACTGAGGAGGAGCTTCTTCCCGCATGCGATACGGTCTCTTAATCAGTACAACACACAGTACTGATCCATCTTGCACATCCACACATGCTTCTGCACTCACTCTGGACACTCTGGACATTCAGGACATTTGCTCACTTGTCCTCACTGCACACCTGCTCACTCATGGGTAGTATGCACACAAGTCACTTTAAATATGCGCACAAGCCACTTTAACATTTAACATGTCACTTTACTGCATATTTGCATATTAAAATAAAAATTTCAATATTTCAAAATTGGAATTTTTGAAATATTTCCACTTGTCCATTTGTACAATTACAATTTTTTACTTACTTACATTTTATATTTTATATTCTTACATTTTACATTTTATATTCTATATTTTATATTTTATTTAATTTTATTCTCTTAGGTCAGGGCAGTTGCCTAAGCATTTCACTGCATATCGTACTGTGTAGGATTGTGTATGTGACAAATAAAATTTGAATTTGAATTTGAATTTGAAATGTTAGTTACATTTGTGCCAGGAATCCTCCAGGCATTCCACTACTTGAAAAATCTTTAAACATGGCTGTGTGTAGTATATAAAACACTTAGCATTGACTGACCTAGCCTCAACAAAGACTTACAAATAAAGATATATTTAGCGAAAAATTTTCAGTAATCTGACAGAATATCTAAATAAACCTTATTTCTTGTTAGAGCTTTCATCCTGGAAATGAAAACATGCAGCACGCTTGCTTCTATAAGAGTTAAAGTCATAAACATAATGCTGCTGTTCAACAGGGGAATGTGGCTGCTAAGCAAAATGTATGCTAATGATGGAGCTAGCTAGTACACAGTATGGAATCGTCCCGTAATTAGAAACTAACCTATTGAACCTATACGGGACACGCTTTGTTACATGTGTTTGAGGATTAAAATTAAATCGAAGGGTGAGAAATATTACAGGTTAGACTAAACTGAAACGCCATGATTTGTATGAGATGGCACGTAGCGCATGGGGGAAAACAAAAAAATCTGAATGATGATACAATCTGGTTTCTGTCACTTGTTTGCACATTGCACTGTGGAGGTTAATTAACCTTGTATGCATACAGTATACCACATATATGATCATGAAATATGTATGAAACCCTTCAACCCAAGTCCTTTATTTCCGTTTCAGGGAGTTGGCATCCCTAGTACTGTATACAGTCATTAATATTTTCATACAAACCATTGTGACAGCGGAATGTATCGTCTCGGGTATGGTACTGTGTACTCCAGAATAGCTCGAGTCACATATGAACGCCAAAAATGAAATGGCTGTATGCCTGCACCATACGCCAGCCTCATCCTCTGACCTGCATAGCTGATAAAATAGGAAGGCACATGAGAGCCTGGCTCTTGACATTTTTTCCCCCTAAATATAAATAATTCTAGGCACAGCGGGAAGGCTGACCTCCTTGTTTTCTTCTTTTCTTTATGTTTACTGGTGGCTGGCAAACCAACCACATGCCATATTGGAGAGTATAAGTATGCAAGTATAACCAAGCAGCGAAATTATAAGGTGATCACTGATCAGCAAGGGAGTGAGGATTGGGAGCAATCGTTCCTGGGCATGGTCTGAATCAATCAGTGTGAAAGCAGCCTTAATGCCAAGGACCAATGCCCGGATCCTAGTACACTTGACTCCGAAGTCGTTTGATTAGTGTGAACACTGTGTACTATGCTTGGGGTGGGATAGATACATCATGGCCAGGTCCCCTTGAAAACATGGTCTCGAATACGGTTCATGTATACTTGGAATTCAGCTCATGTGCACTCGAGTAAAGTTCATGTGTATGTGGGGTACGGTTCATGTGCACTCATGTGTTCGAGTTCAGGTGTTCGCATCAAGTGTAAAAGTTAACTACACCAAAACACAGAAGTGTGCCGATATATAGAATGTGGGTAAATGATTTTCGACTCTTCTGTTCAAACATGGCCACAGAAGGATCTCCCTGGTCTAGCAAAGAAATTAGTTGAGAGTTTTATGACTGACATCCTTTTCTATACTGGAGCGACAACATAAATAAATGTTGCATAGTAAAATAATGTTACACTGTTCTTTGTGTTTATTGGTGAAACGCAAACCAACTCGCTGGACACTGGCACCTGTTGTATCGGATACATGAGTGTAAAGATACATGAGTGTTCAAAATTATTAATGTAAAAGTTAAGCAGTGGTGGACTGGCAATCACACTCAGGCATGGTATGAAGCAAACATACCTATATGGAAATGTCTTATGTAAATATTATGTAAGAATATACTTTTTATCAAAATTAGTTTTTAAAGAAGCCAAAGTCTAGCTGGTCATCATGGTGGCTTAGTGGTTAGCACAGTCGCCTTGCACCTCCAGGGTCCGGGTTCGATTCCCGCTTCTGTGTGCATGGAGATTGCATGTTCTCCCTGTTCTTGGTGGGTTTCCTCTGGGTACTCTGGTTTCCTCACACAGTCCAAAGACATGCAGGTTAGGCAAATCGGTGTTCCCAAATTGCTCCTTAGTGTGTGCATAAGTGTGTGTTGTGTGATGGATTGGCACACTGTCCAGGGTTTACCCCATGTCATGCCCTAGGTCTCATGGGATAGATAGCCTGCCGGCCACCTACAGTACGACCCTGTGTACTGGATAAAGCGGTCTAAACGATGAGTGAGTGAGAAAGTCTGGCTTTAAATCTAATCAAGCACTGGGACAGGTTTAATGAAAGTAGGAAATGATCTAATGTAGGCAGTGAGAGAACTTTGATTTTTTCTTTCCGCGATTGTGTTTAACTCGTTAACACAATTGAGATCACAGATGTTAATGGAAGGTAGAATTGTATTATTCTTGGTAGGAGAACATGTCTCAGAAAAACATGATGCGTATACCACAAGGCTCTGTACGATCACTGTTGGTTTTCTTGGTATATGTTGCCATTGTGTAAGATTACAGCTACCTGATATTAGTTGTACATATCTGTTGCACCAGATGATGTTACTACCCTTCATAAGTTGCTGCATGGCTCTGTATTGTTTACTAGAGGAGGAGCAGTTTAAAATAAACGAAATTATGAAAGCAGCTTATACAGTAACAGACTTGGAAAGCTGGCACTACAGATCAAATAGCTCTTGGTGCAATCTAACTTTTATCAGGTACAGTAAGGAAGATAGCATAATAGTTACAGACCCTATCTTCAGTTACAAAGAAGAAACTAACCAATGCATTTTTTTCCCCTGTTCCGTTGACTGTTATAATGCATTACCACTGTCAACTCCTACTGTATTTCTACAACAAACTACAACAGCAGCACGACTACTTAACCTGTAGAACTCATATACGACCAGCTCTTGATTCACTCCCTTGGCTGCCTGTTTCCTTTAGAAATAAAATATTATCTCTTTTTTTGTTTTCTTTCTTTCTTCTTCTTTTTTTTTTTTAACTCTCTTAACGGTACAGAATTCACCTTCTTACAACCTGTGAATGTCTCATCAACAAAGCTGGCCTTATGTAGTGGATTATGTTTTGAGATCATCTAGCGCTAGCTTCCTCCACATTCCATGTGTGAAAATTAAAAACAGTGCTGGAGGAGTTTTTTTTTTTAATCTGATGCCCCAGAGATCTGAAATCAATTACCATTTAACATTCAACAGATTCCATTTATAAATGATTAAAACAACCTACTCTATGAAGATAATAATAATAATAATAATAATAATAATAATAATAATAATAATAATATCTAGCTAATATTGTCTACCTTATTAATATGGGCATGTTATTTCCACACTAATTGTGCAGCATTTTTAATGAATCTATTTTTTCAGATTGTTAATAATAAACAATTGTCACTACAATAACATGTTGCAAATAAACTGTTTGATTAGTTGTAATGCTGCTATGTAATAAATCAATGTTTTTTTTTGTCTGTAAACGTACAGTAGTGCGCATGACCAGGCTTAAATATTGCTTGAGATCTTTCAAAACCTACCGATCTCTAATCCTAAAGTGTCCAGATGTTACACCTTGATGCATCGTGAGGTTTTTCTGAGGGAAATGTGTGTTTTCAGTGCCCTGAGACAAAGAAACAATAATTTAATTGTGTGAAATGGCAGTTTTGTTATGAATTTCTAGTCTGCAGGTGGACAGATTTGCATGAAAGGGAGTTTATTCGGGTCAGATATTTGCTCTGATTGTTTTCAGCGATAGATAATCTCGTGTGTGTGTGCCTGTGCTTTTGACCTTGGAAATCTTTGGCGAATGTAACGTCAGTGTGTGCGCGCTCGCTGAGTGTGTGTTTGAATGTGCACCATATGTTCCTCATTGCTGCATGCAACGATGCACTGATATTTCGCTGTGTTTATCTGCAGGCTGTGTTAGCACCGTGACAGTGTGCTGTTTCACACGGATCTGATGAAGCTGCTGAGTCACGCTGGCATTTTGCCCACTCGCTTTCTGAAGCTGATGTGGGATCTCGTGCCACTGTGTGTATCGTCTTGCAGCTCAGGGTGGTCAGATGTTTCTCCTCGAGGCTCTTTGGTAGAGATTCCGTAGAGAGTCCACAATCGAGGGAACATGTGTTTGTGTGTGTGTGTGTGTGTGTGTGTGTGTGTGTGTGTGTGTGTGTCAGACGGTATGTCACCATCAGTTGGTTAAGAAGGTGTGTGTGAGATTAGCAAGAGAAATGTAGTCACAATGGAGCCCCAAGCATGCAGAGCTCATGTATCCTGTCTTTCACTCTGCCATAGTGGAGGAAGCAAATCCAGACCCCCACCTCTCTCGCTCTCTCTCTCTGTGCCATTTTTCCTTTTTCCTCTATGTAGTCCAGTGGTATTCTTGGTCTGTCTGTGTCTCTAACATCATCTCTCTCTTCTTGGTATCTAATTAATCCATCTTTCTTATCTCAATGCCTCTCTCACTCCTCTACAGTTTTGCTCTCCCGCTTCATGTTTAACTAGCTGGAGCGGTTTCATGGCACTCGCGTGGTCTCCAGTCCCTCCTTCTCAGTCTCTCTGTGTCTCACTCACACTTCTTCTCTCTCAATTCCTTTGTGAACACTGACATGGAGAAGCTAGACATCTTGAGGAGCAGAGCAGGTAGGATGAACTCTTCTATTATTCACTTTTTCACCACTATATTCAGAAATTTCTGAGTTTTCACTGAGCGTGATGAGGAGTGCTCATGGCAGCAGACTGTGTGTGTGAAGGTTCACAACGAGCAGCATGTCCATATAGCTCAAACTGTACAGATGTTGAGGTGGGTGGGTGGGTGGGGGTGTGTGTGTAGATATATGGGATTAATTCTATAGAGTGCATCTTTTGTCCCCGGAAATCCCTGGAGGAAAGTAATGTGTCCTGTACTTTTCTGTCATGTCTGAGACCATGCATGCATTTGTTGCTAGTTTCTGGGATTCATATGCTTTGCCCCGTTATGTCAGATTATGTAAAAACAAACGCAAAGATTGGTTTTTAACTGTTTTAATAAAGCACATTTTCCAAACTTGTACTGAGTCATTTGACCTCCGGATGCTGTAAACACAGTGAAGCCTCCAGGCAATATTAAATTTCTGGGCATTGTGGGTGAATGTTGGATGAATTCTAGCCACGGTATTGCTGGTTTATTTCAAACATGCAATTTTTAGTTGATAAATTATACAGTACAACTTGATCATGGTGTGTGTGTGTACGGGTGAGACATTTCGAGCGTGAGAGTTAAGCTACACGCAGCCTTGAGTCATGGAATCTTATCACATGTGCGTGAAAGTGACCTGGGGTTATGAGGCATCTTGACAGGCGCTCGCGCACACACACACACACACACACACACACACACACACACACACACACACACACACACACACACACACACACATATACACGCACACACAAATGGGCACCGTGCCCAGTTTTTCCTCTGGATTTTATTCTGTGTTTCTGGGTTTCCATTTCACCACTGGATTCCAGTACGGCGACGCCATCCTCAAGCATAGTGTAATAACGCTGACAATACACAGACACTGGTCTCTGTTGCTGTTCTATTTATCTCTCTCTCTCACTCGCACACGTACACACACTTACTGTACATTCACATGCATACACACTCTCACTCTTTCAAACAAGTCGTACCTTAACCCCACTCACACTCACAGCTACGTCTACTCACATTCTTCTTGAGAAGCATGCTGGCTAATTATGGAGGTAAAATGGATGGAAGCGAAAATTAAGCTTCATAGAATTTTTATTCAAATGAGTTTCTAAATGAAGCCTTCCAGCTCTGGCAGCCTGACAGGCCTTATGTCAAAGAGAGCGAGAGAGAGTGAGAGAGAGCGAGAGAGAGAGAGAGAGCTCTATACTGCAGCATCTTTCCCAGCGTTGAAGCCTAAGTGTGCATTACATGTTTAATGTGTGTGTTGACTCTGACAGGCTGTTGCTTCTGACTTTCCCAAAATGGCTCGGATTGGGTAAATAGATACATAACCCAATGAGACCCAATATTTGTAAAATCTGTGAGTGTGTGGATACGGTTTCGCGGCTGCTTCCAAATCTGTGTTTTTTTATTTTATTTTATCTCAATCACCTCTTAATTCGACCACTGATACAGTAGTTCTGTATCTTTTGATTACAGGATGCCTTTCCAAGTTAATCCCACCCTCTTTTCCATATCTGTTTTTCATTCGTTTTATTACTTAGAGAATCCAGTAGGGAAGGTTAGTTATTCACCAGAGATTATATTTATTTTCCATTAATTTTATTTTCCTAAATCTTTGGACTTTTTGGAGATTTGACTTCTTCCTATAGTGAGCTATGCACTGGAATTCTTACAGTACAAACCTAATCCTCTACCATCTATCACAACTCTGCTACTGTACTATTGTAGATCCATTAAGTGCAATTGTTACAGCTTATTCAATAATATATTTTGCCATTAATAGAATTGATGGTAGTAATTTCTAATCAGTTTTCATCAAACCTTACTGAATCGTATACAGGAGTATTGCATTATGCTTATACAAAATTAATGACGTTTGATAGACAGACACTAGTAGTCAAAATTTTGGACACACCTTCTAATTCCATGGTCTTTACTGATTTTTATTTCTTTCTACATTGTAAAACTATGTTGAAAGCATCCATAGCATCGCCTTTGAACAGCTGATACTGAGATGTGTCAGCTACTTATGCTCTGTAAAAACGGTTCTAATCTGAGGTGCTGTTTGTTAATTGGTCATTTCTGAGGCTGGTAACTACAGTATAAATTAACGTCTCCTCTGCAGCAGAGGTAAATTTTGGTCTTGCTTTCCTGGGATGGTTAAAGCACAGAGGTTTTCCTCATCCCCTCACCTTGCTCTGCTCACCAGTAAACATCGGTCCAGATCGAGCCCTTCAGCCAGTTTTCACAGGCATCACTGAACCTATATGGCATGACAGGAAGTTGATGAAGTGCTGTTTCCTCTGAAGGCTGTTGTACAGACAATGGGCTCTGGAAGTTATTAGAGGGATTGGACTCTGTTCCCATTGAGTGTGTTTATACCCTGTGTGGATGGTTGGATATGTACAGTATTTGATGTATTGGATATGGCCTACAACAGGCAATTTGTTTTTTACCTCCCAGCACTGAATCTAATAACTTTCTTGAACTTATTACTAGCTGTGATCTCCATCACCTGTGGCGATAATATTTTTAAAACTATTTAAACACACTTTCTCCTTAAACTAATTAAGGTGTTTTGACATTTGGCCTTGGAATACTCGAGTCTGCACTCAGGATTGCGTCTAGAGTTTTTGTAAAATGGTATACACTAGGAACATGACCCAAATATTCCTATTAATGTTGCTTTGGTCATGTTACCATTTACAGTGCTTATCTCTTATGTGTCACTCACATGGTTGATGTTGCTTGATAATGCTTTTTTTTGTTATTGTACTTATAGCACTCCTGGGTTCCCTGAGTATAATGAAATATTACACTATACAGTATGTGTGTACCAAAACCATGAAGTTACAAGAGTTACAAAGTGTTACGTCTTGTGAAAGAGTGGACCTGACCTGTCAAGTCCCCCAGGTTAAAAGAGCCCTTAAGTGGGTTGGGATGTAAGTGGCATCTCCCTGAGTCTTAGTTTTTCCCCAGGTTTGGTGTACTTAAATGCAAAAATGCATCAATGCTGTATTGTTACAGTACATACAATTATAATTTATTCAACATACTTAGGTGCCGCTGGGGTACTGTAGAGGTGTGTAGTAGTTGCCTCAAGCACAGCCCATGGACCGAACTCTCGGTACGAATGTCCTTGTGTGCAAAAATGTGCCTAAATGTGAAAACAGCCTAAGACATGTGCATTACCAAGAGTGTGTTGACACAGATTCATGGAATACAAGTAGCGTATCAGTGAACATATACACATTTAGCTCATGGCACTGGTTTACAAAGGGACACACACACACACTAAAGACGTGTGAAACAAACCTTCAATTGTATTCTTGTTGCGGGTCATGTTAAAGATATCAAATAAAATGAGAAGCTGAATGTAAGACATTACATCATAGCAGTGTTTCCCTCAGGGAAGATTATAAAGACTAAATGCCAGAAACAATGATGGAAGAGAAATTGAGCCAGACACTCTGAACAGCCAGTAAATTACTAAAAAGTACAATAATAAAATTGTACTCTTTTTAATTATCATGACGCTCTAATTTATATTTAGTTTCTTCTCTTGCAGTCAAGGTCCTAGGTTCCATATAATCCTAATTAGCTTAGAGCTGGAAAAAGTGTTTATATGAACAGAAAGAAGGTTAATTTAATGACATTTTATAAAAGTTTAACAGTATGCAGCTAGATACATTTCGGTTACATTTTCAGTACTGTACATTTGGAAGAGCTTCATTTTCTGCCAAATCATCTACTTAATAGACAAATATTTCTTTTGGAACTCTTTTTTATCATCCATAAGAGCTAAGAATAAATTTCCTACTTTGATCAATGGCAGTTGAGGTTGATTTTTTTTTTTTTTCCTGCTGTGAACAAACATGTCCAGGATGCAGTGAAATGTACAGTCCTAATATGAGTAGCAATAATTCAGCCGGCACTACGAACACCCAAGTAGCAAAGTCACACGATTGTTCTCTGCGTTTGTAACATTGGCTCTTTCTGTTTTCTTTAGAAACATGCACTTCCCTTCATTCTGATTGTAGTTTTCTATGCCAGCTTGTGCTCTAGCTCAGGTTTGATTGCTCACTGTTTAGTACCTGCACTTGAACGTGTATGTACTCTTAACTTTGTCATTTTCTTCTTGTGAATTAATTGCTATCTCCTATGTACGCCACATCCTTACAATGTCAAACATGAAGCCCAGTATTGTGCAGGTTTCCCTTAAGCCACAGAGGCAGCTCTGACCCCTCGAGGCATGACTCCACATAACATCTGGTGTCTGGCACTGAGACCTTGGCGGTGGATCCTTTGGTGCTGTGGGTTGCGGGGTGTCGATCGATCGGATTGAGATTTGCTGAATTTGGATCAACAGCCTAGAACTCCTCTTTGCCTGCTAAGCCCCATACCGAGCAAGCTATGATGCACTGGGTGTTCTGATACCTTTCTGTCATGGCCAGCATTGACTTTTTTCAGCAGTTAGTGCTACATTGGCTTTTTGCGTGGGATCGGACCCGAGGAGCTAACCCTTGCATAGATGCATAGATGAGCCTTGGGTGTCCATTTCACTGGTATATAAATGATAATCAATGTTATTCAGTTTACCTGTTGGTGTTGTGGCTGATCGGTGTACAGTATATTAGAAAGAGCACAAAATAAGCACAAAAATGTGTGCTTTTGTAAAATGTTTTGTAAAATGGTATTAAAATCCAATTAATGTTGCTCTGGTCAGCATTTACGGTGCATCTATATGTGCATGAATGTGTGAACCTTTCTGACTTAATGCATCCTGTCTTGCAACCTTTTTTGTTCAGATTTGTGTGATTCTCTAACACAACTATAGTTCTGAAGAAGTGTATTTATAGACAGTAGTGTATTTATAGGGTCATGGAGCCCATAACATTATTAGTAAGCATGAAAGCATGTGCATTCTGTAACCAAAATTTCTGTCCTTATTTGCTCACCATTAGGGTACACTGTCTGTTCTGTTTTTTCCCTTGTTGCTCTTTACTTTGCTCATATGTTTGATGTTGCTTGACATCCCTTTTTGTCATTGTACCTATAGTGCTTCTGGTTTCCCTGGGTATAATGAAATATTATATGTGCATATAACACCAAAACATGAAGTAGAGTTAGAAAGTGTTACTTCAGATGGAGGAGTAGGCCTGACCTGACAAGTCCACTTAAGGACTAAGTGGCATCTCCCTGGATCTTAGTTTTTTCCCCCGTTTGGTGTACTTACTGTAATTTCAAAACTGGATGAAGACTGTATTGCTACCTAAAACTATACTATATTCATCATAATCGGAGGTAGAGGTGCTGTAGTAGTTACCTCAAGCACTGCATATGGACCAAACTAAACTCTTGGTAAGAATGTCCAAGCTTTTTGGAATACAAGTGTGGCATGTAGAGTATCCGTGCACATGTACACATTTAGCTCATGGCACTGGTTTACAAAGACACACACACACACACACACACACACACACTAAAGACGTTCAGTTGTGTATTCTTGTTGCGGGTCATGTTAAAGATATTAAATCAAATGAGAACCTGACTGTAAGACATTACATCATAGCAGTGTTTCCCTCAGGGACGATTATAAAGACTAAATGCCAGAAACAATGATGGAAGAGAAATTGAGCCAGATACTCAATGCCAGCAAATGACTAAAAAAGAGCAATAATAAAATTGTAATCTTTTTAATTATCATGATGCTCTAATTTATGTTTTGTTAGTGTTGTCGAAAAGAATTTTCGTGAATGACTTTCCCAGGGAACTCAGGGCACAAGACAGAGGACATCCTGTAGGGGGTTCCAACCCTTCAGAGGGCACAAGTGCACACCCACTAGGGGCTGTTTGGAAATGGCAATCAGCCTACATTGTTTTGGAAGGGGTCTAGGGGAGGGGATTGGAGTACACAGAGGAAACCCACAAGGCTCGGGGAGAATAGGCAAACAAGACTCATATCCTATAACGTTTAGGTGTGAGGCAACCATGATAACCAGTAAGCCAAGAAAAATCAAAGCAGGACATATGGGTTAATATCTAACTATTATTCAATCCCAAAGACTAAATTATGAGAATGAGTAAATTCTTACAGCACTACATTTTTTTATCTGTTTATGTGGATCATCTGCTATAAAAGTATAATCAGTTGTTTGAATTACAGCTGGCCCTGGTGTCAGAGCTGCTGTTTTGGGAAATACTGTACCTTCAGATTTGGGAACAGATTTGGGAATTCACTATCATAATAAACCTACTGTTAGACAGCAGCTATGACAGGTGCTTCCAGCATTAACTGTGTATGTTTAAAGGTATCCTGTTAGGCGTTAAAAGTACATGATGGGTGTTTGAGGGCACATTTCTGTTAAAGAGAAAAGGGTCCCTCGTGAAGAGAACTTGTTGGAGACGTGCTACTATTCACTCTTCAACTCACAGCAGCAACACTGGGCCCTTAATAGCAAGATGTCTCCCAGTGGTCCTGCCTCATTACTAAACACTGGTGTAATGTGGGGAAAAGCTCTTAAAAGGCTCTTTTAACACCTAGCGCAGCAAGGCACATGGGGAGTATTTACTTGCTTAGTGGCGTGGGATGGGATTAAGTAAGACTGGTTCATTTTAGCATCTCAGGGGAAATGTGGTTAGTGCCGTGGACCTCTTAATGAGTGCTTTTATATAAAGGAGTACTTATTTTACCTTAATGCAAGCAAAAGTAAACAAATTTAATAAGACCTTATATTCCCAACAAAAAAACTGTAATGCGTTATTACCTTTTAATAAACCCGAGTTTAGACACATGGACCCAGCATGGTTGCCAGATTGGAGGCATTCCTTCTACAGCAGCTCTCTGTAAAGCGGTTGTGACAAATAACAAGCCCAAGGCTATTTTCTTTTCATATAAAAGTGATTAAAAATAGGCATCCCGCATTGCTCTTTACTGAGACTAGATTAATGGAGACAGCTATTTGTATTGTGTCTCATGTTAGAAAGTCTGGATCAGCTGAAGGGCAGGATGGGTAGATGACAGATGGGCAGAATGAATGTGAGAGGTGGAGAAGACCAGGGTGGGCGCTGATTAACCCCTTGAAGGCCACTGGCCCAATTTCCTCCCTGCACCTCCCAGGCACTTCCTCTTAAAGGGAGCTGTGTGTGTGTTGTTGTTGTTGTTGGTTATCAGACACACTGACACACAGACACATTTTCTCTCCCAGTCTGCCTTTCCTGTCAATCTGTGGCACACATGAGAATGCACATGTGAGGTAGGAGGGGTTGACGTGTTGCAGGGCAGGCAGCAAGGAAGCAGCAGTCCCTCTAGTCAGCACTGCTGGGAGTTGGAGACACTGCAGCGCATGCAAAAACACCACCGCATCACTAACACTCAATATCCCATTTGTTAAATATTGCGGACATTCGGATACAAGCTGTCAGTGTACTGTATGTGTGTGACCCTTTTGCTGGATGTTTTGTGCTTTTTGCACCATGCTGTGTAAACTCTAGAGATTACTGCATGCGGAAATCCAAAGAGAGCAATAGTTTCTGAAATACCTTAACCAGCTCAGACTTTTGTCAAAGTCACAGAGATCAGATTTTCTGTATTTCCCATTCTAATGGCTGATGTGAACATTAACTAAACCTGTTGATGTGTATTTGCATGATCTTATACATTCTGCTGCTGCCACATCATTGGCTCATTGGGGAATTGCATGAAGAGTGTATGCATTTCTTTTATGATATTTGAACATTCAAAATTGTTGAGATGTGCAAATAGGCCATGTGGTTTACTGCTGCGTGTGTGTAAGTATGTATATTTCAAACGCCAGCTATTAATGGAATGCTTGTCATACTTATATTTATCATACAAATGCTACATGTATTAAATAAGCATTTGATTCCAAAACATCTCTTTCTCTCTCTCTCTGAATCTCTGCTCTCTTATCACATTTTGTTTTCTCTTGAGACAAAATAGAAGGAGACATAAGAAAGTTAACAAATAGAAAGGTATTGGTTCTATGAATGTTATTTATATATACAGAGCAAAAATTGGATTCTGGTTTTCCTACTGTTTGTTGTGGGTTTTACACTGATATCAGAGCGGCCTTAATTTTTTTTTAAACCCAGTTGTTTTATTTAAGGACTCTCCAAAGAAAAAAGAAAAAAAACTTAAAATGTCAAAAAAGTAATTGTAAAAAGTAGATATAGGCAAATGCGAATGCATAATTAATGGATAGACTATTTTAATTGACATGTAATTGACAAACTGAGTTATTAATAATATATATTATTTATTAGTCCCAAATGTATGCTTAATAAACCTTTTTCTATTTTTTTTATTTTATTTTCTTTCTACTAAAGTCTGATTTAAAGCTTCAGATGTGTGAAAGCAATTATTTACCCTATGTAACCTGTTTAATCTGGCAACCTTATAAACCCTATAACCTTATACTTGATTTTTAATCATCTCATTATAAGAAATATTCGTGACATTTTTGCATTTGCTAAGATATTTGTGCAGCATCTTTAATGTTAATATTCACAGTATACAAAATAGTCTCAAAAATGTGGTTTGTAACATCTTTTATCACATTATAAGTATTATGTGATCACTACATCATCCAACCCTGGATTGAGACCATAGCTTTAGATCTGTTTCCATTTACAAGCATGTAAGGGTGTAAGTGTTCACACTAGGGACTCAGGCACAGACCTGAGTGCTCTTGACCTCAAAGTCTATTACGTTTACAAATGTGAACACTCCATATCATGCCCGGGCATGAATCAGTGTTCCATGCTCAAGTCCACTGAAAATGTGTTTCAGTATGGTGCGTGTGGGCATGGTTCGAACCAGATATGAATACCATGCATACAAACTACATAGCCAGACCTGAAACCACACTGTAGAAAGTCAGATAAGAGGGTCGAACTTGACTTTTTTTCCCCAAAAAATTTGAATAGCACAAAAGTTGACTTCATCTTCCACTTATTTTTTTGTTTATTAGCTGCTTACAAACCAATAAGGTGCACACTGCCACCTGCTGTACTGGAGAGTGTAAATACACAAGTGTATTGGGAAGCTGGCTAGCGGTGGAAGTGAGTAATTTACAAATTAAAATGAAAACCCAATCATACCTGGCGTGAAAGCACCCTGAAAGTGCACTTTAGCTAACCAGGGGAATCAATTATCCTTATCTGCTTGTGTCTCCTTGCTCATGATTTTCACCTCTCTAACCTGAATCTCAAACACAATTAACCTTTAGCGTTACAAAAGCAGTAGAGATTCACCCGTCAGTGCCTGTTCAGTTTGTACTCAAGCTCACAGGTCAGCTTTCCTTCTGATCATCCATATGTCTCTCCTGCAATATCAAGCACAGCATATTAACGGAATCTTTCAGTGCTTCTAAAAGTGAATACTATTTACCACATCTGTAGTGTGTGTGTGCGGTTACAACAGATTCTTTCCTGTACTGAGAATAAGAAAAGCTTTTGACTTAAAACTCCGTTTGGAAATCTAAAGGCAGATGTTTCAGGTTGTTCAAAAATCATGCCTGTCTAATTCTGACTATTATTGTTATGATTATTTTTGTGTAAAGACTGCGGTCTTAAATTTTCATCATAACTTGTTAATCCGTTTTTCAGGTATTAACAAAACTGATTAGACTACTAAGTTATAAGGAAACACTTTTTTTTTTCCTCTCAGAAAAAAAAAGCAAGGAAACATGTGCCAAAGCAATTACTGTACTGTACAGATACACTACAGATGCATTGGATGGAGCTTAAGATGAGAAAATGCTGACGTATTCCTCTAATTCTAAGTTGGCCAGCTATAGATGTCTGTATGTGATTTATGCAAAATTCCAGCACATCCTGCTTCCCACCTTAGTGTTCCCTTTTTATCAGCGGTGCTGGTCCCCGTGCACCACATAACGACCTCATCAGGTGCTGCATCTGCTTCACTGGCTGGAAAGACTGCAATCTCACACATCAGCGGAAGAAGAAAGGTAGACAAAAATGAATGAGAGAGGCATCAGAAAATTAGAGGATCTGAATCGGGGTTTTTGTCGCTACAATTCCTTTCTGGAAATAATTACTTTCGGCAGCTTGCTGCTTGTTATCACAGCATAAAAAAACCCACACACTGTTTAATGCCTCCTCATGCATGTGTGAGAGATCGTGAGAAATTGTCAGCAAGCTCAGTCCTCTCCATGAGAGATCTTGACAGACGGTGATTTAACCTTTCTAGCATATTTTTTCTCATACTGTGTGAGAGCTTCACAAGTTTTCCTCCAAAATCTTCTCGAGAACACAAGGAGTAAAAATAGTGCGAAGTGAAACGTTAGCTCGGGTAACGATGGAGGCGTGATGAGGAATGATCTGTCCTGAAACAAACAAAAAATAAAGGGAGCGTGCCATTCCAATGGTGTCTGTAGCCATATCATATTTTTGTCCTGTTTGTCCTGTGTGATCGTGTATGCTTTGCGCAAGGGAAAACACCTGCATCTACCTGTCCCCTGTGTGTGTGTGTGTGTGTGTGTGTGTGTGTGTGTGTGTGTGTGTGTGTGTGTGTGTGTGTGTGTGTGTGTGTTGTGTTTCGCATACTGAGTTAGCTACAGTATACATGAGATATTGAGTATGACTGAGATAGAGATTGGACAGAAGCTACATAAAATATGAAGCAAGCAACATGAAAGTTTAGTCCTTTAAAGACGTATACACACACATGATTGTTCCACAGGGTAGCTGTTTTACTCCACCACTCACTCCTTGTGTTTGTTGAAGCCATTGTGCTTCAATGGCCTCAAATCTGAAGAACAACCAAACAAGAGATAAAAATGAATAAATGATTCTGCTTCTTTCTTTCTACCTTTTGTTGACAGCAGCCACCCACAAACTTCCGCTGTGCTTATGTAGTTTCAAAAATAGTTCAGTTGATGCGTCTGTCTTCAGATGTCTTTTTTTTTCTCCAGGAAAATGGATAAAAGTGTAGCACTGACGATGTGCATATTCTAGAGTTGATAAAATGTCAGTGATATGATTTAAGCAGTTTCTCTTTCTTTTGATTGTCTGTTTAAGAGTTTTTTGGTCAAAGCAGAAGTGTAGCTAGGGGCTGGATTACACATTTAAAACCAGCTCCAGTTTAATGTTACAGATAATACTAATTAACCTACAGTACCATGCAAAAGTCTTGAGCCTCCGCTCATTTCTCCATATTAAATGAAATTGAATTAAATTATGTCGATTAAATAAAAGAAGTGGTACGGTGGCAAAGTGGTTAGCCCTATAGCCCCGCACCTCCAGTGGTGAGGGTTCGATTTCCTGCGTCGGATCTGTCTGCGTGAAGTTTGCATGTTCTCCCTGTGCTTGGTGGGTTTCCTCCAGGTACTCCAGTTTCCTCCCACAGTCCAAAGACATGCAGATTAGGCTAAATGCCATTCCCAAATTGCCCAGAGTTTGTGTGTGTGTGTGTGTGTGTGTGTACCCTACAATAGATGGGCACTCTGTCCAGCGTGAACCCCGCCTTATGGCCAAAGTTTCCTGAGATTTCCAGGCCCCTGCGACCTTGTACAGGATACGCAGGATAAGCGGGATAGAAGATGAATAAAAAAGATCAAATGAAAAAATGCGAATATATGTTTTACTGGGACACACTACAAAGTGCCTGTGGATACAATTTTGGATGTTTATATAAACAACATCAGCAGCAACCTCATTTCCCCTCTCTTCTGTTCCACTCAGCATTCAGCATCATCAGTATAATAATCACTGGCATGATCATCTGTCATTCTCTGCACCCGTTTCTCACTGGTTTAGGATATCAGGGGTTAGATGTTTTTATTCTGGACTCTTAGGACATTGTGGGGCTTAATAAACAACAACAACAACAAAACATTCCTCTGAAACTAGTCAAGTACAGGGACTGGACTGTCAATGAGAGCCCTTCAGGAAGCCTAGGGAACTACTCCTCAAGGCTGCATTAAAAATACAAGAAAGCCTGGAAGCAAAAAATAAAGAAACGAGAGGAAGGTGGCTTAAGACCTTTGCACAGGACTGTATTATCTTACCCTGTCCCCTCTGGCTCTTCTATCTACACCACTACATGAAGTGTTTGTGTTCTGAGAAACATTAAAACTGAAGTTCTGCACAAAGACGGCAGCTTCTGCTCTTGCTGTGTTTTTGGCTGTCGAGTTAGTAGACTTGCCCAGATCCCCTTTGAATGATCTCTACAGTGATTAGATTCACACTGAGAAGAACTTTGGTTTACCCACTGGGCCACACTGGGCCACACTGGGCCTTATTTAATGTCCTGGAACTCTGACTCTGTTCATGCGAGTTAATCAGCTGCTAATGGAATGGAAATATATTTGGCTAATTAATCATAGCATGTATGTCACTGTAAGTCACTGTGCATGTGGGGATTTAGATGGCACAAGAATGACCTGATCCTGCTGGAGCCCCACCTTGGAGTGTAGATTAAATTGTATTTAACTGAAAAGAAACATTGGAAGGTTTTGTCTTTGACACACTTTAAAGATAGCCAATGTTATAACTTATTGTGTGTTAAAAACGCAAACAGAATGCTCTCATTACTGAGAAATGTAGCTAGCTGGCTAACTATCTAACTAGAAATGTAGCTAGCAGCTAATTCAATTTCAGAATTTCAGACCAGTTTCAGAATGTATTTCAACAACCTAGTAATCCACATATATAAACGTAAAAACATGTGTGTACATGTCAAGCAAAGCAGTAAATACGTTAGCTTTAAAAAAAAAAACAACAACAAAAAAAAACATTTGTTTATTTTCTGTCCCTCCTTTCTCTTTCCCATTGTGTCTCCCCTGTCTGGTCTGTTAAAGAGAAGAGAAAGCATTTCCTACAGTACTTCTAGAAGAATACAGCGGTTTCTTTAGGCAAAATGTCATCTTGCGACACCTTTTTTTTTTTTTTTTACCAATATTACCAATTTTTAACCATAATCACATGTTTGCATATTTAAAAAAATGCAAAACAGTGAAGTAAAAGTGAATTAAAATATCTAAATAAAGTAAAATATGAAACAAACAGACATTAAACTTCACTTAAGCTTAATATATGATTATATATTAACCTTACTATATGAACCTGAAAGTGGTTTATTCTTGCTACTATCCTTGTTTCTTGCACAAAATGCAAAAAAAAAAAAAAATGTAAACTCGCTTCTCTTGGATTTCCATTGACGCAATTTTTGAATGGCTTCTGAACGTGCGTGCGGCTTTGGTAGACACAAGCCGGTGTTTGGTTCGGCTCGACCAGGGTAGTGATTCTGAGAGTTTAAAATTCAAACAGTTGTAATGCTTCGCTATAGCCTAAAGCAGCTAAATGCATTAGTAGGAGACCAGGTTTTCAGTATACAAGCACTTCACTGATTTCTGATTAGTCCCGATTGTCCACATCATCAGTTTTTTATTCTCCCCCAACAGCCTGGGGCACAAATGACTGGTGTTTCTTCTCCAAATGGATGTCCTGGATGTCTGAATAAATAAATAAATAAAACTCACCCATCTTCATAAAGCTTCTCTTGCTTGCAGGGAAACTAGAATTCATTACTGCAGAAAGACCCTGGGTCAGTTTATAATCACCCTGCCTGGGTGCTGCCGTTAAGGCTATGTGAATAAATAGAGTAACAGTCTTTGTTTTGACTAAACCCATTGTTTCACAGAGAATTAATGTCCTGTAATTTGTTTGAACAGTTTAACTGCAAAATGAGATGCGTTTTGGCAGTTTTGAGGGGGAAAAAAAAGAAGAAAGTAGTATTAAAAGCTTCTAGAAAATATTTTGCACTGGTTTATTTCTGTTAAGAGCACAAATGCCAATATTTTATGTCAAAAGTGTGAAATTTGTGTGATTTTGCAAAATGCTACAACTTTTTTGTCACAATGGATAAATCAGTCTGCAGTTGTGTTTATTGTCATGTAAATAAGCAATTCAGTACCAGTAATAATGTTGGTTATGCATATGTGTATATAATATTAACCTTATAGTTTATTGTGTTTTATATTGAATTATAGCAGCAAATTGGAATAAGAATAAAAGTGTTGTTCTGTTGCATACAAAACATTTTTAATTACAAAGTTTGTTTAAAATCATGAAAAACATTTAAAACAAGACGAAAACTTTAGTGAACAGCATGATCAGCTTGTTTCTTCTACCAGTTCTTGTTTACTTGTTTTGGGGACAACGTCTTATCATAGAACAGGTCTGCACTCGAGCAGGTATCATCCACTGCATATACTGTATGTCTGTAGTCCCATAAGGTTTTAATAGAGTTTTAAAAAATCCTGATTGGAAAACAGAGCATGTGTATCTCATCTTTCTTATACGCAATGGAATGCATCTCTTACGTAGGTGATTCGAGAGTCTGTGGGGTCCCCTGGGCAAAAATACAGAGGGGGTCTCTCCAACCAGCATTCATCACCATTATCTTATAAACAATAAATAAGTTTGTCAGGCCTCTGGGGCCCCAAGCAGTTGCCTGATTATTGTTGACAAGCAGCGCCTCTTGTTTCCTGAGCGTTGAAGTGCATCATGGCTTCCCAATGCAGCAAAGCCCATGCTAATAATAGTTTAAGGCTTCTAAAAGAAGAATATATAGCAATTTTCTTGTGTACCTGCAGGCAATAATTTGCCAAAATGAATAAAAATCCATGAATGGCATTAACAGTGCCTGTCCTGATACTTTTGCATATTTGTCACACTTAAACGATTCGGATAATCAAACAAATGTTCATATTACACACAAAATAAAAAATACAAAATTCAATTTTTTAAATGATGATTTCATTTATTAAGGGGAAAAAAAACTGTCCAAACCAGCCTGGCCTTCTGTGAAACAGGAATTGCCTCTAAACATTAATAACTACTGGTGCCACCCTTGAACTACTGGTGCCATACGCTTGATTGCAACAACTGCAATGAAGCGTATGTGATAACTGGCAATGAGTCTTTC
This sequence comes from Clarias fuscus, assembly GCA_030347435.1. Taxonomy (NCBI): domain Eukaryota; kingdom Metazoa; phylum Chordata; class Actinopteri; order Siluriformes; family Clariidae; genus Clarias; species Clarias fuscus. Next base: position 19,352,417 of record CM059205.1, read on the forward strand.
ATATCGCTATAGAGGAATTTCAGGTCACTCTTCTTTGCAGAATTGTTTTAATTCAGCCACATCACAGGGTGTTTTCGAGCATGAACGACATGTTTCAATCGGATTCAAGTCCGGACATTAATTAGGCCACTTCAAACCCTTCATTTTGTTTTTATGAGCCATTCAGAGGTGGACTTGCAGAAGTAGTCCAGGTCCTGAAGCTGACCATCACACCAGAATAAATGAAATAATCATTTAACAACTGCATTTTGTATTTGCTCGGGTTATCTTTGTGTAATATTGCCTTTTTCAAGGATAACCTGTGCACTTAGCAACAGTCAGTTATCCATCAATGTGCCTTAGATGATTCTTAATCTGTCCTTTACGTTAACATGTTATGCCACTTAGATAAACTGCACGGTGCATATGACCTTGCCTTTTACCATCATTACTATTCAACAAACCCGCCTGTCCCCTTTTCCTTTTTCCTCTTCACTATTTCTTTTGCTGGTCTGAATGAACAACTTAAAACTTTATTTTTTATTTCTGATCTGTCGGGTGTCCCTACATCAGGCAGTGTTACATAATGAGTGGAATCATATAATAATTCCTTTTTTGGGAAGAAGTAATTAACTATACACAGCTTTCCTCCTGGGAATAAGTCTCTCTCTCTCTCTCTGTCTTTTTTTTTCTCCTTCATTACTGTCTCATGGTAAGGTAATCATGCTTTAGGGAGCTGAAATAATATCATTATTTAATTTGGATGCCTTTAGCTAAGCTTAAGAATATGTCAGGTGGTCTATTGCATAACTGACCATAACTTTAACCAGTCATATTTAGCGCCATACAGTGTGAGCTACGGTACAGTACACTGTTAGTCCTGGAGTGTTCGTCTTCTTTAGCGCTCGCTCAGTGACACTACACTATATTCACAGCTGAAATGTCACATGAAAGGATAGTTAGTGTCAGGTTCTGCTTACTCTATGTCTGTTTAAAAAAAAAAAGCTTTTTCTGTAAAAGCCTGCTTGCATTTATGCTCTGTTCTGTCTGTGAGTGTCATAAATTGGAATATCTATGGAGGAAAAGTGAAGGTTGCTGAGGATGAATGAATGACTGAGAAAAAAACCCTCTAATTTTCAATAACTAATTAAAACTAATACAAGAGCAATACCTAAATGCTTAACCAGATGTATACTATGAAAACAGATAAGCCACAATGCAGCTATGTTAACTACCTGTCTGAGGTAAAGGGTTGTGTGTTTGATCAGTGGCTTGGCAGCCTCCCCAACCATTCTGGGATTTGAACTGGCAACCTTCCAATCACGATCACTGAACCTTAACCACTGAACCACCACTGAAATAAATACAGATACTGCTGATAAACACATGAATGATAAATGCATTGTTATTGTGATTACAGTAGTGCGGCTAGCTGTAGTGTCTCTGCGCAAACATTGCAATACCCAGCCTTGCTTCCTGATAATACCTATGCAAATATCATATTTTTATTTGTGTCTTTCCCGCTCTCCCTCTCTCTGATCTCTCCCTTGTTCCCTCCCTCCCTTCCTCTCCCTCTCTCTCACTCTCGCTCTCCCTCTGTCAGCCACCACTAACTTGGACTCAGAGAGCAAGCGAACGGCCCACTTCCAATCGTCATGGCAACAGCATGTGAATGTGTTTGGCTCGTGGAGTAGGCCGGAGTGTGTGCAGGAGCTGCACCAAGAGGCTCAGCTCAACCTCCAAAGCCTGCTGCAAGGTAGGAACCTAACAGCCGCAGGGTGTGTGTTTGTGAGTTTGTGCGTGTATGTGTGTGTCATGTTTGATCTGTGCTTGTCTAAGGGGTTCAGGAGAATCTGGTATTGATGGTTAAGTCAATGACATATGTTCAGATTACTGCGCATATTGTCATTTGGAGTGTGTATATGTGTGAGAGGCTACGTCTTCTATTCCTGCATGTATGTGTACTGTATGATTACAAACATCCCTGTGTGTGTGTGTGTGTTTGTGCGTGCATGAGAGCGATCCAGTGTTCCAGGGTATTGCTCCATGGTATCGCTGTGTCGTCTTTACATTCTGCCCGTCTTATCCGTCGCTTTTCAGTCGATCTACATTTCTGAGATTCATACTTCTCCTTATTGTGTTTTGGGAGAAATTTACCGTACAGTCACCTCCTGTCTGTTTGTTTCATTCTTACACTTGACTGAATGAATACATCGACGCGGATGCTTTCTGGCGGTTCTGAGAGCGTGTGTGTGTTTGTATGCAGCTTGCATTTCCCACAGCGGGTCTCTCCTTCCTCTGCTCTCTGTCCGTCTTTGCTCTTCACATATTAATGGATTAATGGTTAAGGATGAGCAGATGTTCGTCATGCTCTGTGAGTTTGTGTTTATGTGCATGTGTGTGAGTGTGTTACAGTACTTGCTGAACCCTGTGTTACACTGAAAGCACAGATTTCGCTTAAACAGCAAAGAGTGGGTGGACATCATGCATGTTTGTGTCTATGTGTGGTTCATATTTTCCTATGTAGACACATATGGTATAAATGCTGCATATTTAATTTTCGTTGAGCTGTTAATGATTACAGTTGCTTTATGAATGGCAGTTTAGTGGATTCTCATGTTGATGTGTTTCTTCTTTGAAGTTCATGTTATTGCATGATACAGTACATGACCAGTGCATGGGTTAAGATGTTTTGTAGAGTGTATCATTCAAAAGGAACCCAGCAGAAAGGAGTTTTACTGTATATAAACAAATAAAAACAAATTTACTGTATATAAAGAGTAGTGGGAGTTTATGTGCTAAGGATAGTTGTAAATGTTAGCAGCTATCTGTATCATTCAAAATAAAAATGAGATGAGCTCTTTTTAATACTGTGCTCTAAAAAGCATACATCAGCTCATTTAGTTTGATTTCAGTCTGATTGTGAACGTTCCTAGAGCTCTGTCCTCCACCCTTCCAATGCGTACAGTAGCTTAAATAATGATGATGGGAATGTTTGTTTATGTTCGCTTTTGTTCGAATGAAACTGCAAGCTGAATGTGTTTACTGTAGTGCCCCGATGAACCCGAACTGACGAGATCAAAGCCTCTTTGAACTTAGTGCTTAAGCGCTGGTGTCTCAGGTGTGGCCACAAAGATGCTCTAAATCTCTTAATGTGAAGTTTGTACTGATGCAACATCTGAACGTTTGACATTTAAACTCTTTACAGTATTTTGATTTGCTGTTAGGTAACAATCTCTCGCAAAAACCCACAAGCTTGAAATTAGATTTAGAAAAGTAGAAAAATGGCGTAGATTTCTCTATTTTAGGACGGTCTATATTTGTTTCAGTCTATGAATAATCCGAGAAGGCATCCAGCACAAAAGCAACTCTAGGGACGCTTACAGTACATCAAATGACCAAATTACCAACCTAAAAACAAAACTGAAATGCTGTTTTAGGAAAATAGTCAATGATAGAAGGGTATGATGTGACCTGTTGTGAAGCTGAGGTACTGTTACAACACTGAGCATGATTCTTTTCCAGTAACAACATGTCCTAGTTTTTCCTTCTCTGGAAACCGCAGAAAATCAGCAACGATTACAGGTTTTTAATTGATTAATAAATAGGGGGGACCTACAGTGCATTAGGAAAGTATTCATAGCGCTTAACTTTTTCCACATTTTGTTATGTTACAGCCTTATTCCAAAATGGATTAAATTTTTACATTTTCCTCTAAATTCTACAAACATTACTTCATAATCACAACGTGAAAAAGGGTATTTTGAAATCTTTGCAAATTTATTTAGAAAAAGGTCTTTGCTATGATATTTAATTGAGTTCAGGTGCATCCTGTTTTCACTGATCCTCCTTGAGATGTTTCTACAACTTGATTGGAGTCCACCTGATTGGACATGATTTGGAAAGACACACACCTGTCTACAGGATATAAAGTCCCGCAGTTAACAGTGCATGTCAGAACACAAACCAAGCCATGAAGTCCAAGCCATTACCCATTGTCTGTAGACCACAGTGAGAGAATTTTATCAAAATACAGGTCTGGGGAGGGTGCAGAAACATTTCTGCAGCTCTACGAAGCTCTTCCTTACTTCTTCCATTAGCGGATGATGGAGGCCACTGTGCTCATCTGGACCTTCAATGCTGCAGAGATTTGTGCTCTGACGTGCACTGTGGGACCTTATATACTGTAGACATACTGTAGACACATATGTAGACAATGTGTGTGTGTGTGTGTGTGTGTGTGTGTGTGTGTGTGTGTGTGTGTGTGTGTGTGCTTTTCCAAATCATAGTGCATATGGAAAGTATTTACAAAGCTTCACTTTTTCCACATTTTGTTATTTTACAGCCTTATTCCAAAATGGATTAAATTCATTAATTTCCTCTAATTTTTTTACGGACAATACTTTATAATCACAATGTGAGAAAAGTTCCGTTCTTTAACCACAGGTCAATTCTATAATCAAGTTGTAGAAACATCACCTGAGCTCAATTTTGAGTATCACAGCAAAGGCTGTGAATACTTATGTACATATGATTCTTTTTTTTCTTAATAAATTTCATTTCAAACAAATCTATTTCATATTGTCATTCTGGGATATTGTTTGTAGAATTTTAGAAGAAAATAATAAATGTAATCCATTCAGGAGTAAGGATGTAACTAAAAATAAAAAATAAATGAAGCACTGTGAATCCTTTCCAGATGGACTGTGAGAAAAAAAGCTTTAGTTTTTTAGTAGCTTTTTAGTTTTTAATTGGCCATGACTTAATGAAGCCACTGAGGTTCCCTAATGTGACATCATACAAGAAGAGCTTGTTCCTCAGCTCTGCTGTTCTCTGGCGGGGTGTGGCTCAGCTCACTTGTTCAATTCAATTCAATTTTATTTATCTGCCGCTTTTAACAATGGTCATTGTTGCAAAGCAGTTTTACAGAATACACAGACATTGAAAACTGAAACTGTGCATTTGAAATAAAGGGAATTGTGTATATATAAATGCAGTGGTATTTCACCTTGAGCATAACAGACACTTTGGTGGAGCTCTGTGACCTCTGTTAACTGAAAGAACTAGAACAATATGGGAACTTTGACAGTCCCATGGCAGCCTTGCTTGTTAGGACACTGAGGATCCAGAAAGTAGTAAGTCCTTTGTTCAGGAGAGTTTTCCCACGGTAGAAACCTACTGACTGTTACAAAGTTCTGACTCCTGAGACTCCTTGTGTAAATATTGTCTAAACATCATTTTACAGAAAACTGAAAAGTGCATTAACTCAGTGTATAAATCTGTGATATCAGCACGCCTGTCCAAGCTCCTGTTATAAAAAAATTATCAACATCTTTTGACCAATCAGATATGAGAATTCAAGATCCATGTGGTAAGGCTCCTTTAGTTATACTAATAGAAGCAATGCATAGTACGTGAATTGGCAACAGTCATAGATAGACTGGGAACTCCTCAGCTGCTTTGGATTTCTTGTCCATAAATCAAACAGTAAGTGATTTCTCCACAGTACATGTTGTCTGACATGCCATGGTTATGATCGGCTAATTAAGAAATCTGTTGAGTGGATACTCTGGTTAAATGCAAATAACATTTAATACAGTTCTCTAATAAATTCACACATAGGCTGACACTTTTCCCTAAGAACATCTGTTTTAGTTTTGAGTCCTCTTAATGGCCACAGTTGTTGACAATCCAGAAACCATGACATATGGTACATATACTGTATTTGCATAGTCCTTTTGCACTTGACGTCACAATATCGGTCCGTGATGGTGCCGCCCACTTCTGGACGCTAAAAGGGACCTTACTCACAGGATGTCTCTTCCAAAACTCACATTCATGAAAGCATTTCAGCAAGATAACACATCTGATATGAACAATATGTAATCCTAAAAAACAATTTGACTTGCTTCTAAGTTGTTCCAAATTGACTTGTTGCTTTTGAGTCACAACACTAACTACAGTAGCTTCTAACACAAGGCTGTATCCCATATCGCTCTCCAACCCCTTAACAAGTACACTACTTGATGTACAGTATGTGAAAATGGATTCATCACCCTATGTAATGCACTAGATTTTCATTTTATGCTATTTGGGATTCAACCCTGAGATGTCAGGATAGAAGTTAACATTACTTGCACATCATTGTATGATGCATAAAGCACAGCATATTCCATAGTATTGTGTCATTTACGACAAAGGTATTGAATGAGTGAACGCTAACTCCACTGCTAGAAAACTCCTCCAAATCACATATATTCATCCACCGTCTGAGGTAATCACACTCTGATAACAAACCAAACGTCTGCAAATTAATGTCATATTAATATATGCATATGCAAATAATCATCAGAACAGGAGCTATCTATTTGCTCGGTTATTCTTTTACCTGTGTGATAAAGGGTCAGGTAATCTCATAAGTAATCACATAATCATCTTTGATCATCTTCAGTTCTGAAATACACCTTGACAATAATTATCAACTAAAATACATACATAGTAGCCAAATGTCGGTTAACTGTAATTCTGCCATCCACTGTTGCAACTGAGGTAATGTGTCTGCAAACATATTTAATACTAGACTATAAGGCAACTACTGTATTTGGAGAGATCTCTGTTCAGTATTCATATGTTAATTGTAGGGAAAAAAGTTGTTCCTTGTCCTAAAATCAAGTCAGATTTTTTTTGTTTTCCAATTTTTCTGTTTTCATAGTAATTCACGATAGTATTTATAACTATAATGAAACCTGTGAAAAGCTTAGTTTCCTAGAAATCACTCCTGAATCACAATCAGTCCTAAAATAGTGCAATCATGTTGAGTTGTTTACGATTTTTATTGGCAGCAAGCATTTATGGAGGTGTTTTCTCAGTTGTGAGTCACACACACATGCCGACAATTAGATGATGAATCTTGACAGGTAGTAAACATTTTATTTTCATGTAGGTGACATTTTTGTTTATTATTATTTTAATATTAATTCTAATATTATAACATAGATTTCATTTGGACCAACAGTCCAAAGACCTGCAGATTAGGCTGATTGGCGTGTAGTGTGTAAATGAGTGTGTGAGTGTGTGTGCGTGCCCTGCGATGGATTGGCACTCTGTCCAGGGTGTACCCTGTCTCCTGGGATAGGCTCCAGGCCCCTTGCGACCCTGAATACAGAATAAAATGGTATAGACGATGAGTGACTTAGGAACTTCTAGTGTTTTTATTTGAACTTTTAGGGTAGGATTATTTCAAATAAGATTTAACAATTTGGTTTCTTCTTTAACAGTTTCCCTACTGATTTCAGTAAATCATAAACCTTTTGACTTCTTATCAGGAGAGATTGATAATAACACAAGTTCCTGGGATTATGAGGAGATTATTTTGTTAAAATTTTCTTCTAATGAGAACATTTTTTTTCTTTCCGCCCCAGGCTCTTCATTCTCTTGCATAACACTGATCAACTATATATGTTCAATCCTGAATAGCGAGTGGAGAGGAAAGAAAGAAAGAAGAAAAAAAACATCAAAACAAAACAGGCCCTACGAAATGGTCACAGCAAACAAAAAAAAGAGGCATTGTTTCTCTCCTTTGCTCCCATGCCTTCTGTGGATCCGCAAGAAAAGGACTGACCCATATTTAATAAATGGCTGCTTTCCAGGGTGCATCTTGTTAGGCGAATTGCTTTGAGGTTATTCGTGGCTGCTGTGGCTCTCAGCATGCATGAGTGGCTGGCTGCATTTGTGCATGAGCCATCTGATTGGCTGAGAGGAACGGAGACGTTTGTGTCCTAGCAGTGTTCAGCGATTGAGTGGCCGAAGGCAGGTCAGCATAAGAGTGGTGGGTGTGTCCAGATTATCTTTACATACACACACGGAAAAATACACAGGTGCACAGACGAAGACTCGCACAGTTCAGCATCTTCTCTGTTAGATTCTTTTTCGCATCCCCTTTGAAGTGGCTTGCAATGTCTTCAAAGACAAATCCTTGCTTCCACAAAGCACCCTGTATGAATTGGTGAGTTCCTGCTGTTTGGACCATTTGCATTGCTAAATATAGAGAGTTAATGAGATTTAGATTTTGAATGTGTATCAGTTTGTGTCAGGTTTATCAGTCTTACCTGTTGTGATCCAAATTCAGAGTGTTCAGTGTGTTTGGTGTCCATTTGAGATGGAATGTAACATGGGGGTAGGTGGCTTGTCCAGTGTTAGTCTTGTTAAACAGATGTTTGCTGAGTTGTTAAAGATGAGGTCCCACGCACACAGACACACATTAATACCACTTCTGCTGTAATGCTGTTTTCAATGTATGTTAGCCGTTTTTTTTAAATAGCAGGATGGACAACACTTTAAATATTTAAATATTTGTTGGCTTGGAATTTTATAAAAAAGTGATCAGCAGCCATCAAATCAAATCAAATAATTTCAACCATGCCTACATCACATAACCTTTTCTTAGCACCACTTGTATTCCTTGTCCACTTTCTGAATGCACACAGCATCAAGCTGGTCATGTCCCGATGGTGGCTGAGCCTCCAACTCCATAAGTGCAAACTGAGATCCTGAGATGACTACTACTCCAGAAATGCACTAATCCTGTTATAGGAAAGAAAAACTCTTAGATTTGGAAGAGTTTAGATTTGGATTGTAGGTGAAGGTTTGCAGCAAACTATGTGAATCGTGTTTAGTAGAAATACTACATGCATGTTTGCAGCCATAGCATGCATAGAGTGTGTGTCTGTGTGTGTGAGAGAGAGAGTGTTCATGGAGTGGTGGGCTTTGGTCTGGGGGCTTTTGTTGATTCAAAAGGTATTCCATTGTCTCAAAGCCCCCGAAATTGCTAGGCAACCTAACTCTGAGATTGCGGCATCCCTTTTCTGCTTAAGGGGATCAAGTTCGCTGCCCCAACACACACACCCACACCCACACCCACTGACAAAACTGATTTGAGAAAGAGAGGGAAGAAAGTGTATAGTTTGGATATAAGTGTGTGTGTGTGTGTGAGAGAGAGAGACTGGGGGGTAGTAAGTGCTTTAGGGTATTCTAATCACCTCATGGATGAGTTGAAAGACTTACATGGGATTTTTACTTTTTTTAATGATAAACTAAAATATTAATACTCTTTTTAAAAAAAAACAACAACAACAACTATTGGACATGCCTGAAAGGAAATATTCTATATTGCATATTAAGTAATTTCTTTAAGCTTTGAGTGTATGCGCTAAGGCTAATGCTAAGCTGTTTGTGTGCAGACTTTGAGGAGCAGCTTTATGATAACAGGGTGACTGGGCAAACATTCCGGCACCCTTCCTCTCAGAGCTCAGAGGACACCTCCACTACGCTCAGCTGCTCACCTTCCTCACTCAACAGCAAGAAGCCAGAGTTTGTCTTCCTGGTAAGTTATTTGTTTTGTTGTCTTGCAGATCTAATTTTTAATTTTTTTATTTCATAGAATTTGTGCAAAGTAAAGAGTAAAGGGTGGGTTTAGTCAAAAAACAAAAGTGTTATTTCTGTATTCAAACATGGATGTTGACCAAAGTTTCTGCAAAATCGGCATTATTTTGTCACACTCCTTTTGTAAGTATTTTAAAAGTATACTCATCAATTCTAAAGTCCCAGAGAGTCTTGGAGAGTGAGTGAGCTCACTGACACACTTGATGATAAACTGTATCTGTCCCTTATTAAATCACTTTACAAGCAACATTTTTCTATTCCGATTTTTTTTCGTCATATCGGATTTGCATACATTGACAGTTCACATTCATAATTACAAGTGATTTTTATCTGACTCTAATTTGGACATATCTGTGCTCTGAAACAGCCCATAAATACGTCTTTGATCACGTCATCTGGGTTAAAACTAAGGCTGTCAATATTAACATGTTAACGCATGACATGGCAACAAAAAAATTATATGAACATGTTTGACCCTAATGGCTTCCCATAATCGCATCTTGGTTACCCGACTGTGTGTGATAATGGCACGTTTATCGCAGATAATAAGATGACTGAGAAAACATCATCAGGTTTGCTATATACCTTTTTTTCCCTTTTTAAAAAAAATAAAACGCGAGCTACCTTCAAGGCGAACTATGGTTACAAGAATACATTAAACATAAGCTGTGGGAGTGGTGGCTCATGCGGCTAATGCTCAAGGTTGTTGATTTTTTTTTTTCGGATCTGGGTTCAAGCCCTGCTGTCAGTGGGTTGCCAAACCCATACTACCCACCTACTGTATGTACTGACGATCCCATGTGAGTGATTTTAATTTAACATTTGTTAAATGTTAATATTTGAGATATAAAACTGCATAATATGTTTCTTTTAGCCAGTTTTTTGTGCATTTCTTTATACCAACATTGCATGTTTATAATATAAATAATCTGTTTTAAAATTGTGATTAAGCGTGATTAATCACAGACTATATTTTAAACAGATAAATTTTTTAACCGATTGACAACACTAATTAAAGCTCATCATATTTGTGTAATAATTGATTTGATTTCAAACAAAAGATGTGATTTTAGCCAAAAAAATATGCTTGGGATTTTTCTCTGCAGGGTGACAGGCAGTTAGTCGGCTATATTTGTTAAGGTCCAGCAGGAGGAAGAATGCCAGATGCCATGTTTTAGCTGTTTAAGCAGCTACTTCTAGCAGTGCTATGAAATCCCTGCGCTGCCACTGCTGACTGCGTTGCGCAGAGTCCAAAAGTTACAAGAATTCCGAACTTTCTGTTCTCATTCAAGTTATATTTCTGAGTATAAGATATAAATCCGGTCTAGGACCACATATGAAACTGATACTGTATCAATAAACACCATATTTCTGCATTCAGACAGCCTTGAAAAATCTGATCTCTGTCACATTAGACTAAAAACATAGCCATAGGGTCTCCTTCTCAGAGACATTTCCAAGTAAAAGGCATTCAGAAAGTTAAGAATGCTCAACTTAGCATGGTGCATATGTAATTAACAAGCGTCTACTTTCTTAATGAATAATCAAATGTAGCTAATAAATTTTTCTATTTTTTATTTCTAGCCTGCAAACAAACAGGTGTGTGAGGATGAGACAACGTCATTAGGGATCCGGGCTCAGGACCTGGCCGCCTGTGGCTCAGACCGCTCCCTCCTGGGCTGGAATTCTTCAGTAGGGCCCCCAGTTGCTGAAAAACCTCGCTGGCACCTCAGTCGACACTCTTCCGCACACCTCGTCCCTATCGATGTCACAGGTAACTCGCACTTAAGTTATCCTGCTCTTGCACGTTGTAATTTTCTGATTTTCTGGTTACTCTGAGTCACAGTCTGCTTTTGTGTCTTACCAAGGGATTATAACTATTGGCATTTTGTATCAATTTAATTTGATCAATTATCTTCGCTCCTTAGAAAAATATACGGATGTTTCCGTTTAAAATGTAAACATTTCAAAATATGTCTAGGCTCTTAGCTGCTATCTGAGTTACTCTGAGTTACTCTTAGCTGCTATTTGAGAAACTCTGATGTTTGAAGTTCAGTCCAGGCCAGGCATTTTAGGATTTCCTACATGACTTCATTTTCCTCATATTGTTTCCTTGCCATGTTTCCTACTTGTATTTCCATGTTGAACCTTAAATTGGCAAGCATGCATGATACAACTTGTACCACATGGCAAATCATTTCCTCATTTTCACTCATGGGTGCTATATCATTTTTTATCCATGAGTACCTCCCAGATCGCTCAAGCTGCCACCCTTTTTTAGTCAGATAGTGGCTCTTCACTTTGGCATAACCTAGTCTCTGGGTTCTACTATTCATTCCTAACAATTAATTTCTCCTTTTTAGTCTTCCACTTCGTCTCTTTTTCTCTCTCTTATCCTGTATTCTCCTCTATATACTTTTATACGCTGTCAGTTTCATCTGCTTGGGCTCAGTGTAGTAGTGTAGGCTAGTTCTATAAACTCTGTTAATGCCATGCTTAGGCAGCCTGGGGTCTAATTCGCAAAGAGGTGCCATTCCACTCCCCATCCGCCTAAGAAAATGAACAGGTAGCTGTTGCCATGGCAACGCCCAGCTCTTCCCTCTTAGCTTGATGAGGAGGAATGGAAAAGCTGCTCAGAGTAAAAGAAAGGAATGGAGACAGTAGCAGAAAGGGTGTTTGGGTGTAAAGAAGAAGAGGGAAGAGCCTTTTCCCCCCCTCCTCTTTTTTATTTTCATGAATGGTGTAAACACACTTGTTAGGAAAGAATGTAGCTTCCTTGGATGTTTTGTGAGAGAAGGGACAGTGTGAGTTTATGCAGTGGTGAACAAGGCATGGTGAACAAGGCATACGGAAGGTTGTGGGTTTAAATGCCAGCACGACTAAACGACTACTGTCATGTTTTTGAGCAAAACTTTTATCTTTCAACTACCCAGCAGAATCTGGCTGAATCTGTGCCAGTTGTAAGTTGCATAGATAAAAACATCAGACCGTACAACCCATTTCTCTTTTTATTCCACTAGTACACTTTATGACGTTCAATCTACTTTAACATTCGACAATTCTTATATAACAATGTTTTCTCCCTACAACATGATTCATGTAATGGAAATAAATCTAAAACATAGTCTTAATGCACTACTCTGCACTACTACATGTTACGCTAAAGTTAACTATTTGGGAATATACAGCAGTTATATTTGTATAGTTAGAAATATACATTTTAGTAGGACAGTTGGAGGTCTAAAAAGGAATCTTTATATTTGTCTCAATCTGTCCATGAATATCAGCCCTTTTCTCAGAACCATTCACTCAGACATTGTGCACTGTCTACATGTCTAGTGTCACTTTCCATTTCCTAAATATCAACTAGGCACCAACAAGTCATGAGTAATTCTTCATTCTCATGCTGGCCATTCTGCTTATAGTACTTCATGCTCTGAATCAATCAAACCTGTTGCATATACACTAGATGTTGGTAATTATATTTCTAGAAGGTACAGTGCAGTGCAAAAGTCTTGAGCCACCCCACTTTTTTTCATTTTATGCTTCCAAAAAAATCAGACTTGCATTGTTTAACGCAGTCTAAGGAATAGTTCTCCAGGTTTCCTGAAGAACTTTCCTGACTCTCATTTTTGGTATGCTTTTGCCTCTCGTTTTCTCTCCAGTTCCAGGACCTGACCAGTTTTAGAGGAATATTTTTTATGTTAAGTCACACAGTGACCTAAGAATTATGCAAGCCTAAAAAACCCATCCAACTCAAGGCATGAACCAGTGAGAAACAGGTGCAGATGATGACAGATGATCAGGCCAGTGATTAGTATTCTGGTGATGCTGAATGCTAAGTGTTTGAAACAGACGAGATGGGAAAGGAGGTTACTGCTGAGGTTATTACATAACCAAACAAGTTTTACTGTATCTTTAGGTACTTTGCAGCCTTTCGCAGTTTAAACATTTGTTCCCATTTCTCTAATTCAATCACATAATTGAAATGAGGGGTGGATCAAGACTTTTGCATAGTAATGTACATGGATAGAATATGTCAGTTTTTTAAATGAGATGTACATCTAGATCCTAGATTAAGCCTAGTATTTGTCTAAAACCTTCAAAATAATTTAACTCTTTCATTTTAACTTTTTGGTCCGGTCGCAATTTATATTTAAAAGCATAGTGTGTCTCAGAAACGAACTACTCGATCATTTATATATTTTTACACACACATGACAAAGGTCTGTCACTCAGATTGAGAAGTGATATCTCATGTCTTGCCTCAGGCCAGAGCTTTGATAAGCACGCCAGCGAACTCCAGGCCCCCTTTAGAACCGAAAAGCCGGTTAACCCAAAGACCATCCGCCGCCCAAGGAGTGTGATCGCAGGCCCTGATGTCACGCTGCACTGCCAAGGTGACCAATAGGAAGTTAGAAAGTTGTGATAGGGACTGAGAGCAAGAGGAAGTAAAACAGCCAGGTCAATGGGCCACAATGTGTAATTTCTTGCTACTATATAACTTTTTTTGCCTCAGTGGAAGAATGTATGGGCTTTCACCCATTATTCAGTTTAAAAAATTGCATGCTAGAATTATGGTAAATTTGTTTGTGTTCTTGGATTTTTAAGCTTAGTTTGTCATTATCTCTCACTTAGGTGACAGCAAGATTCTCGCTGTTGATCTGATACAAGGTGCCTGTTCTCCAGACTCTTCCGAGCCAAGATCTCTGGAACCCACTACAGAGAATACAGGCGAGCAGCACATACCCCTAAGGAAAACTCAAAGTGATAGAGAGCACAGTGTTCCCCCATCCCCCAAAGCCCCCACAGGCATGATGGACCATGCCACTCTTATGTGCCCCAGCTCTTCCTGGAATGGCCCAAAGGGATCCACCTTCTCCCCATCCTGGAATGACTCCTACAACTATGCCCTAACCTCAAACCCTGTTGCCAAGCAGCCTTTGTCCAAACCTGGATTATTAGACTCTGGTGGAGGTGCTGTCATGTGCCCTTCCCAAACTAGCTCTGCCATGTCAGCGAGCTCTATGTCACACTCTAGCTCCTTCACTTTCATCTCTGAACCTTCTGGGCACAGGACATATGCAGTCACACATGGAAATGCAATTAAAGGAAAAAGAAGTGAGACTGAGGGTGCAGCATCTACACTAGCATCTGGCAATGGCCTCAGCAAGTGTAACCAAGAGAAAAGATCAACGCGATCCAATGCTTTTAAATTCCGTGAACGCTCCCTTTCAACCCCAACAGATTCTGGATCTCTTTCCTCAACAGACAATATGTGCTGTCCTGGAGAGACAGTGCCTATAGTCCGAGAGGGTGAGAGCTATGCCTTGCTGTACCCTAGCAACAGCTCTGAGGACAATACCAGCACTGACAATATGTCTGTAGCAACCGGGTCTGACTTCTTCCCAGTAAGTAGACTGAGGTCACGATCACGAAGCATCTCACTGAAGAAGCCCAAAAAGAAGCCACCACCTCCAGTACGCAGTGTGTCCCTAGTAAAGAACTTGTCAGCAATTGGTGGGACGGGCCCACACCATGTTGAAAGACATATTAGAGATGGTAGACCTAAGAGCCTTTTTATACCCCGAGATCACAATTTCCAAGATTCATTCCAGCCTGAGTTTCTTATGGCATCTAAGCCAGATGAGGAGACACACAGCAGTTTGGAGATGGCCTCTGATACATCTCTGCCCCCTGACAGAGAAGCTGAACTTGTCTGGCAGCTCAATGAGTGGAAGTCCAACAATGATCCGTATCGTTCATTATCAGGCTCCAGCACTGCTACGGGAACAACAGTAATTGAATGCATTAAAGTGCGTGGAAGCTCAGAATCCCTGAATTCACCATCAACCTCTCGTGCTACTTCGCCTTCCCCACTTTCCATTGAAGCAGAGACTAAGGTCTCACCATTCAAGCCTCCCTGTCTTATGTCCCCCTCAAGTGGATACTCCAGTCAATCTGAGACTCCCACCCCAACTATTACAAACTCTGCCATCACTGGACTCACTCCAACAGGGTGCAAGATGCGCCCAAAGATCCCAGAGAGAAAATCTTCACTTCCAGCCACCTCACCAAAAGACAAATCTCAGTCTCGTCTCTCTTTTGAGTTACTAGTGAATTCTCCAGTAGACTTGTCATCTGTCAAACCCAAAAATAAAGCTAGCCGAAGACACTCAGACACATCCACGACCAGTAAATCAGGAAAGTTGAGTCAGTCATCACAGCCCATGGTTACCACAACAGATCTACGAAACATCAGACTCCGTTCAGTAAGCCGATCAGAACTTGAGGACAGTCCTGATGGCTCCTCTGACATCATAGAGGAGGAGCAAGGACGTGATATAAGCCCTCCGACAACCCCATATAGCTCTAAGCCACCCAAGCCACCAGTTGCATTGAAGCCACCACTCCCCAAAAGACCT
Organism: Clarias fuscus; assembly: GCA_030347435.1. Taxonomy (NCBI): domain Eukaryota; kingdom Metazoa; phylum Chordata; class Actinopteri; order Siluriformes; family Clariidae; genus Clarias; species Clarias fuscus. Next base: position 19,368,262 of record CM059205.1, read on the forward strand.
ATGAACTTGATGCTGAAGTCTCCCTCATCATCACCCCATGCTCAGGAATCTCCACCAGCCTCCCCAATAGACCGACCAATGCCTTTAGCTAACATCTACATGGTGGTCAGGAAGCCTAAACCTAAGAGGCCATCCCAATCATCAGTCAGTCCATCTGCAGTTACACCTCAAGAGCAGGTGCCAAGATATCCACCCCCTTTGCCTGAGCTTGACCTAGAACATGGAATACCAATTGAGGAGGATTTTACCTTTCCTAGCAGTCCGGAGAAAGAGGACATAGAAAAGATCCCACGAAGTCAAAGTCCCATTTCCTGCATAGCTGAATTGGACAAGAAGAAACACAAGGTGCCACCACCAGTACCCAAAAAACCAAATGTTCTTCTCTTACCTTCCCCCACTGCCCAGACACCAAACAATGGCACTTCAGAAAAGCAAGGGCTCCTCCATGATAGTGGTTCCCAGTCACCTCTAGGCCCACCGCCATCTGAAGTTGAGGAGGCTTCTTATAATGAAAATGACCAAGAAATACTTACAAACGAAGAGATTACAGGAATTTATGAGAGCAGTGCACAAGATGAAAATCAAGGACACACGGACAGTCATGGAAATGAAGAAAACTATGATATACCAGAGGATGACACCCCTAAGGACACTGCCTCTATTCAAGATGTTGACATAAAGGCATTTACTGCAGAAATAATGACAGGTATTAAATTTTTGTAAAACATGAGCAGTGATATATAATAATAATAATAATAATAATAATAATAATAATAATAATTGATTGAGCTTATAAGTAAACATTTAACATTTTCGTCACAGAAGCTTCACAGGAGGAAAACAGCTCTGTAAAAGACAAGACAGAACTGCACATCACTGAAGAAACCGATGATGATGTGCTTGTGCACACACCTACCACCCACACAACTGAAGACCTTTTCACCATCATACACAGGTCTTACATACAATAGTTCATTATTGTTATTATTACCTGTTGATTGACCATCTGTAACGATTAAAAACAACTATGTTTCTGTAGTAATGCAACAACCATGGTACATACTTTTTATAAACACTTAAATTAACAATGTGTTTTTCTTACCCAGATCTAAGAGGAAAGTCCTTGGGCGTAAGGAGCCAGCATTTGGTAGTCGTCAGAGCCTTGTGTCACCTGTGAAAAGCAGTAGCAGCGATATTCGAACACTGACACTAGGCAGCACTCCAAGATCAAACTCTCGGAATGAGAACTTCATGGCTCTTCTCCAGAAGAAGGGCAGCAAGTCAAGCAGTGGAACGCGGGTCTCTGCCATGGAACTGCTGAAGAGCACAAACCCTTTGGCTCGCCGTGTCACTGAGTTTTCTCAGTCAGATCTGGATGCTGCAGGAACTGACCCATCTAAAATGGCTCTACCCGACCAGTGATTCCACTTGAAGAGAGCCAAATGTAATGGCTGATTTTCAGTTAGTGCTTCACTGCACATCTGTATGGTTTTACTTCCCAGGATCTAGCACTGTCCGAAGTGAGGTGCTTTTGAGTTGTTTTAACCCTGGGTCTTATCTTTTTCATGTTGCTGTGGAGCTGTTGTCCATATCAAAGAAAAGGAACCCAGTTCTGATGTGAAGTTCTTAAGTAGTTGGGTTAGCATTGTATTTTACCTCAGAGAGTGTGTTACATTAACTCCTCTGTGGATATCTACAAATAGTACAAAGGCTTACCAGCCTTAGTATGTAGACAAATTTGTAAAGCCCACCTTTACAATGCAGAATTATTGCAAGTCTAGGCAGGAGCAGGACAATAATTATTTTCTAATTGTGGATGGAGTTTACAAAACTAATGTATTCATACATCAGTCTGAAAGAGAAACATTCCATATAGAAATGTAAAACAAATTCCCTTAAAAAGCACTTTTTTTATTACGAAAGTAGTTTACAGCTAAACTATTTGTCTTTTTTTAATTTCAATATATATATATATATATATATATATATATATATATATATATATATATATATATATGAAAGGCCCCTTATGATTCTGGGATTTACTTAATCCAAGAATAATAATATAAAAAAAACTGCCTGTTTTCGGCATGTTTACAGCGAAAAGGGACTAACGTCATAAAATGGAGAACATTAATGCAATATTCTTCATTTAAATCTAAATTATAGATCTTTCCTCACTGCCAGTACTGGTACAAAGTGGGTGGTAGAGTTGTGAATGTGCATTACATTCAAACAATGAAAAACCAAAACCACCACAGAGCAGATTATGAATACCAAATGATAGAATATATGAGCCAGAAACAAAAGGAAAAAAATGATGATAATAAAAAACATAAAGGACTACAAACAGAAAAAGGTTTAAAAGTTATTAAAATTTAAGTGTTTGATTCTGTATGTCAAGTACGGAGAACCTGTCAGGTTTCTTCTTCTGGCTACCGAGTGAGGAGTCTACACTCAAGGAACCAAGGAAGGGTCTTGCCAAGGATGAACAATGAAGAAGAACTGCTTATTGTCACCTTGTATTGTCACCTGTATCTTTTTTGACCTGACTTTTGGGAGTTGTGGTGCTGCAGACCGCTATAATTTCCACATACCCAAGTTTGAAGCTGCAGCTACAATGTGTTCCTGAACATTTTATCTGTGTCCACATTGTATTTGTCACTCACTATATGCTCATTTCATACTATGCATCAAGGCTGAATGTGCTGCTTTTGTACCAGTCGAGGCAAATTAGCAGTGAATGCCTATGAATGTCAGGAAGAGGGAACAAAGCTCAACAGTTTACTTAGGTTTCTGGGTTGCTTTTTTGTTTTGTTTTTGTATAGACACCGGCCCATGTCACTGCAGAAAAGAAAGTTATTTCTATGGTATTATGCATACTTAGACTATCATGAGACTGGTGTAGGTCTCAACAGCTGGGTTGAGAGGTTTGGAGACATAACGAGAGAATCATTTGGTGAGCAAAGCATTTCCCACAAAGACTACTTGTTCCTTCCCATTCCTTTAAAAAAAAATCCCCTCTCATGTGACTGTGCATCTCTGGCTCACAATCAGAATCAAGAAACCTGGTGCTATTGAGCCAGAGCACCCTCTGCAGTCCAGGAGGGGAAGCACACCCGGCGAAAAATCTGTTCTGACTCTCCTGAATACTTAGGAAAAAGATTACAAAAAAATATATATAAATATATATTATATCATTCCTTCAGGTATTCTGATAGCATCTAAATATAACAAAGATGAATATGAGATATTACATTAAAATAGTGAGTGAAGCTTGTTTTCAGTATTTAGTGAATGAAAAAAAAAAAAAAAGACAACCAGTGTTTGTTTGCCTTGTACTCTGGCGTCAAGCCTGTGTTTTTAAATGCCTTGGTAATGCACTTCTGTAGAAATATCCAGAGTTTCTTTTAGTCTTTTTATGAATACTACACGAATGGTCATCATTACTCTTGTGTACTCTGTGCTGCATCCATTCTTAGTCAATAATAGTATCAACATTTTCAGAGAAAGGTGGAGAGGGAGTATGTAGGGGAAAAAAATATGTGGGGGAGAAAAAGAGACTGTTAGAAGCCACTGAGAGTTTTCACATAGATCTAAAGACAACTTAGACTGTACGTTCTGCCACCAGGATGATACAGTGACCTACACTATAGTAGTTTTCTTTATGTGACTAGCTACAGTGAAAAATATATTCTTGCTTCTATATTCTCCCTCCGTTCTCTTTCCATCTTGGCCTCTTTCGCATCCGCTTAATGACACCTACAGGAGCTAACGATTGTACACAGAGAAGAGATTAATCTCAAAAAAACACATCCAACAAACTGAGAGCATGGTCTGGTTTCAACTATTGGATAAAGTGACACTCATGCTCTTGTGAGCTATCTGAAAAGTTTTTTTTTTGTACCAATCAATTTAAGTCAAAACTCTGTCCCCCTTTATGCCTAAAAAGTCTGAAATGACTTTCAGCCAGTGCCAAATAAAAAACAAAAACATATAAGCATACACTGTATATAACATGTAATAGAAAAATACAGCTTTGTCAATTTTATCACAGAGATGACTATAAAAGAGGATTATTAAGGATATTAAATATAGAGTTTGCTGACTCTGAAAAAAAGAAGCTTTAATTGCCCCTTGTCCTTGGGACAAAACAGATGGGTGGGAAAGAAATACAGTAGTGGGAATTATATTTTTGTTATTTTTATCATTGGAAAGACATGTATACAAATTCTAAATATTATGAGCCTCCCTCTCCAGCAGTAAGGATATGTAGCTGTGAGCTCTTCAAGCAGCTATGTCTTGCCTATGTGCTAAAAAGTTACATAAATAAATTATTTTTCTTGCTTAAATGCTCTTTTGGAGTCTTCATTTTTAGGGCATGGTATCAAGAGACGGAAAGGCAATATACAGACATGACAATGCAACAATTATTTCAATAATTCTGATGTTTTATTCAATTTAAGATTGTATTATAGTAAAAAAAATCTATTCAGATTTTTTTTTTTAATCCAACAAAAAATTATTCCCTTTGTTTATGTAATGGCGCCTGGACAGAAAATTTTGGACTGCATTGCCCTCTTGTGGATAAGTGGACATGTTGGTTGGGACCAAATGTCAGCTGCAAGAATGGAAGCTTTTATTTAAAGAAAACTTAAACTTTACTACTGGCGGTTAGGGTGGGTTAGATTTAGGTGTAAGCATTGAATTTCTTACTGTGTAACTGTCTCAGTTGAAGGAAGGGCCTCACCAGTGTGTGTGTGCGTGTGTGTGGTATGTCTGTACGTGTGTGTGTTTCTGGGCCAGTGGAGGATAGGGTTGCATACATGTGGGCTGAATCTACATTAGAACATCACCATGGCCATAAACAATTTGAAGAATCTTTGCACTAGAGAATAAAGCCCAGATGCATGCAGAAAAGTGTCAGTAAAGTGTCAAGTAAGAGTGATTAGGATGTGTCGGTCATATCACTGACTTCTTCACTACACGCCTTTATAGATTCATATGAGTTAATAAATGATCTTTTATAGAAAAATTATAATGAGGGGAGAATTGTGCAAATTCAAACCCACAGTAAAAAATGCAGCTTGCAGTCATGCATCACCTGCTTTTGTTTACTTAAACATTACATGTTTAGCAACAACCACCCCATTTTTTAATTGTGTGATTCTATCAGCTATGCATGAGACATGCCATGTGTTGTTTTTGCCATTCCACCTCCCACTGGTAAGACAGCAACACATTTTGCTAATGACTAATTTTACAAAAAAGTAACCGTTGCTCTTGTGCAATACTGCGCAGATAAGGTGAATGAATCCAACACAAAATGGCATTAAGACGTTACTAGTTACTAGTCCTCAAATCAAATCTGTCTTTAGCTTCCTTTGTAACTAAAGAGCCGTCTATTTTACTCTTTGCAAAAGGGGAGGGAATGAAGGGAGAATCCCTGGTTGGTCCATGTGCTGAGGACTTCTGCTTCAGTGCAAGCTGAGCTCTGTGCCATAAGTCGAATGTTTCCTGTTTCTGACAAGCACAGTGCACTGCTGCACGTTAGAGGCCCATATTTTATCAAAGTGGAACACACACACACACACACACACACACACACACACACACGTGCACAGAACGCCCTGCAGAGGAAAACCTGCTATCACTTTACAGATACACAGCTCAGCGAAGCATGTTGTGTCGGACACCCGGTCTTCGATTGTCCTTAGGTCAGGAATACCTATTGTGATGGGAGTCTGACCATTCGAGGTGGTGTACACAGACGCAAGAAAAGTGGATGTTTATCTGTGGTTTTAAATGCTTAATCAGTAGCTGCTGAGGTGGTATGGTTTTATTTTTGGGATCTCATGGAGCCTCACCTACAGTGATGCAGCCTGAGGAGCCTGTGCGTCAGGAACTGCAATTTTATTATGTGGTGAGTTATGATGCACTGCACAGTGGGTTCATTTCATTTTGTTACTCATAACAGTCAGACTTGATCAGGCTTTATTGAGTCTTTTATTAGTCTTGGCTAAGCAAGCCTTAGTTTTAGTAGAACTGTAAAGGATTTTACCCAATTTCCTGTGATTCAAAGGAACTTGTGTATACAGTATACTGTATATATATTATTTCATCATTAATTAGACATTCTTCTTTAGAACCTCCGATTAGATTATGCTTTTGGACGATTTCTATGTTTGAAAACAAAAATAACAAAAATGACTTGCCGATTTATTGAACTAATTTGTTATATGAGCACTTGTTAAGAAATGTGTGCTGTATATTCAATGACAGAAACTTCTCTGAGTTTACAACAGAGGCACATGACTCATGTATCAGGCTCTGAGTCAGGTTTACTATCAACTCTTTAAGCTTTAATGTCAGTAATAACAAAGTGGATACAGTTTATAGATCACAGATAAGTCATCATTTGCCTTTGACTAAGTCATTTACATGTGCGCTATAAAACATGCCGTATGTACTGAACTTGAGTGGATGACTTTATGATTCGACTCACAATACAGATGGACACGATAATCATTGAAGAATGTTAGGAAATCGTGACGTGCAATTAATTGTGAGTGGATTAATACAAGTCGCCAGTTCTCTGCTTTGTATTGTTATTACTGTACATTTTAAAAACTGCCTGATGAGAATTGATGAGAAAACAAAATCACAGTGTCAGACAAGTCCTGGATTGTACAGTATGTATAGTCTGCTCCTGTTCCATTATATACATCAGTTATACAGACATCTACTGTATTGTCCACCTAATGATTAAAAAACACCTAAAGATAAAAATGAAATGAAAGGAATAAGCAATTCACCAGGAGTCTACCTCTAACTGTGACTGAGAGAAGTGGAAGTTGTTTAAACATCTGGCTCAGGAGGGTATTGCACAACAACTTGGAAGAACACAGTATAATTAAGATCACATGTCACAAGGGAAAGTAAGATTGTTCTCTTATTCAATGCCATTAGCTTTATTTGTGGCTGTTCTTTAACCTCAAGAAAGCATTTTGCATTGCCAGGTGTAAAGTCTGTGTTTGTTATTTATGTCTCCTTCTTCTTCTTCTTTTTTTCATCATGTTGTGTCCTCAAGAATTTAGTATCCCGTTGCTTGCTCTAAACTTTTATTTGAGCACAAACAATGGATGTAAAATTACATTAATAGAGGTTTTGTTTAGACCAGAACTACTGTGATATGCCTATTAATGGGAAATTAACACTTTTTTTTTTTTTTTTTTTTTTGCAAAATGTTACAAGATATTCCCAACATGACTGCCATTTATTCATTGTCACTCCTGATGAACTAAGTTTAACACATCTGGTGAAATGCATGCACTATAAATGCGTACCTAATGCAAGAGCATCTTCATAAGAATCATCTCAACATACTCTTCTGTTATCAAAGGAATATATTAAAGCAATACTATACAATAGAAAGTGCTGTTTCGGTTGGCTTCCAGTGTGATATTGCTTTAACCATTTATTATCAACAGATTATGGTTTGTTTGTTTATATAACCAGTTATTTATTATAACACGAATGCTTCCACGCCTGGCAGAAATACAGTAGCTAACCACAGTTTGCGACTGACAGTTTGTGAAACAGGAGTGAGAGTAATTTTTAATTCTTACTGGTATTATGTAGCCAAACACCAAGTAGTGCCTTTGATTAGGGGTTAGAGGTGGATTTGGGATTCAGCCTTGTTTTAGACGGTAGTTAGCTTTGTAGCTCGCCTTAAAAGTAAATAAAATACATGTTGATTAGAAGCAGTTACTAAGGAGACAAAGTGTTTTATTATTTATTTAGATGAAATAATGTTATGAGATTTTTTTTTTTTCTTTTTTGCTGAAAGTGTTCTCGTGACTGGTTTTCGATGTTGGTTTTACCAGGTCGCCACTTTCCTCAGTATGGCACATTAACCTGACCTACTTTCACCCATGCTGATGACTGACAGGTGGTGTAATTAACAGTTATTTGAATATCTGGGACGCGGAGTGATACATACTGTATATTGTTAAACATCAGTGCGATTTGGCTCTTGTCCAATCAGATTACTTGGTCTAACTGTTGGATATACAGTGCTGTGAAAACGTATTTTTGCATATTTACAGTATCACACTTATATGATCGAGGTCATCAAACTAATTTTAATATTACACAAAGATTCCCTGAGTAAAATCAAAATGCAGTTTTAAAATTATGATTTTGTTTATTTTGAGGGGAAATGGCCAAACCTACAGCACCTGGTCCCATGTGAATAACCTGAATGAATAAATGAAGGAATGAATCATGAATTAACTTTGATTAACCACTTTTTTTTTAAAGCTGAGTTGAACATCATTGCCACACCCAGGCCTGATTACTTCCAGACCTGTTAAATCAAGAAATCACTCAAATAAAACCTGTCAGACAAAATCAACACATCATGCTACAATCTAAAGAAATCCAAGAACAAATGGGAAAGAAAATAATTGACATGTATCAGTCTGGAAAAGGTTACAAAGCCATTTCTAAGGCCTTGGTACTTCAGCAAACCACAGTGAGCGCCATTAGCCACAAATGGAGAAAATTTTAAACTGGTGAACCTTCCCAGGAGTGGCTCAAAATTACTCCAAGAGCACAACGACAACTCATCCAGAAGCTCATAAAAGAACCCAGAAAAACGACTAAAGAACTGTTACGGTCAGTGTTTATGACACGACTGGGCAAAAATGGCATCAGTGGGTGAGTTCCAGGATGAAAGCCACTGCTGACCAAAAAGAATATTTGTTGCCTCACATTTGCCAAAAATCCCCAAGACTCAAAAATGATTGAGATGCTGTGGCATGAACTTAAACAGGCCGTTCATGCTCGAACACCCTGAAATGTGGATGAATAAAAACAGATCAGCAAAGAAAAATGGGTCAGAAATTCCTCTAGAGCCACGCAACACAGTTAATACAAATGCTTGATTGCAGTTGTTGCTGCCAAATGTGGCACAACCAGTTATTAGGTTTAGGGGGCAATTACTTTTTCACATAGGGCCAGGTGGGTTTATATAGCTTTTTTCCCTTAATAAACTGAATCATCATTAAAAAACTACATTTTGTATTTACCCGGCTATTTTTGTGTGATATTAAAATTAATTAGATGATCTGAAATATGACAAATATGTGAGAGAGAGAAAATCAGTGAACCATGTGTCTAGAGAATGGCCTGAAAAAGAGAAAATATTCAGTGAGCTACATATCTCTGGGCAGAAAAATGCCTTGTTGATGCCAGAGGTCATTGGCTTGAGCTGATAGAGCATATCTGAATGCAGAACACACCAAATCTTGCCACACCTGTCAGCTAAGAACAGGATGCAATTTACATGGTTTCATCAAAACTAGACAACAAAAGACTGGGGGGAAAAGGTTGCATGGTCTTTAGATTTCTGCTGTGACATTCAGAAGGTAAGGTCTGAAATTATGGATTCATCCTGGCTTGTGTCACAACAGGTTGGGCTTCTAGTGATGGTGTAATATATGTTCTTGGCACACCTGATCACAAAGCTAAAATCATCTCAAACTGGTTTCTTGAATTGGTCAAATGGCCTCCACAGTCACAGTCAGTGAAAAAAAAATATATAGGTATAGAAAAGAACAGATTAAGAAAATTAGAATAACTGTGCTGTGGTGCTTTATGGCACTGTCATTGCACAGCCAAATCAGGATTACATCTGGAAAACTAAACTGGTGAAAAGACACGTGTTAAACATAAATCAAATGAAATATTCCTGTTGAAAAATAGCATCAAAAATCTTTCCAGAAATGATTATTTCACCAGATAAAGCATTCTGGTGAAACGCTGTAAAGCAAAGCATCTAACTGTCTGTAAATACTTCTTTGTGGAAGCTCAAGAATTTGCTGCACGTCCTAACTAAAGACGTAGACTAAGTACAAGTTAAGGTTTTTGTCATTCATGTATATGCAAATATGGACATAGTGGAACTGTGTTTTCAATTAAAACAAATAAATGAACTTTGCACTGTTTAATGTTAATTAAATTACTGATTCCCCTTAAATAAGTTACAGCTGTTAAATTGTACAGTATATAATGAGTAACATAAATACACAGTTATAGGAAAGTATTAAACAAAGGTATATATAAAATGTTTTTTATTATTAAATAAAGCATTTTTTCACAGTTTTTATTGTATCTAATTTTGAGGAACATCTGTGAGAAAACTTGGTTCCAGTTATCCTTTATGTGACCTTACTGCTGTTGTAAATAGGCAATAATTCATTCTGCTCTTTTCTTCTCTTGAAGTTGAGTCAGAAATATTTTTGAATACATTTTTTTCAATTGAGAAATAGAAATGGGCTCGATTCTGAAGAACCTCTTGAAAACTTATAGTGACAAAATGCTGACATTGGAGAATCCTTCCAAAAATTAAAAAATAAACGCATCCATATATAAAGGTTAAAGAATAATGTGTAGTAATCACTCATTTTTGTTGTTCTTATTTCTAATAATAATAATAATAATAATAATAATAATAATAATAATAATAGGCACCTTCAGGTTCCAAGTTCAATTCCCGCCTCTATACTAAAGCAGTATAGAGTGAGATAGTGAGTGAGTGAGTGAGTGAATAATAATAATAATAATAATAATAATAATAATAATAATAATAATAATAATAATTATTATTATTATTATTATTATTATTATTATTATTGTCATCATCAATAATATAAGCAGTTTCACATCCTGTACCTTTGACAAACTTACTGTCTTGGCTGACCAATCAGATTCAAGAATTTGGCATTTCTGTTGTATAAAAAGCTTCATCAAGGCTATGGTCTGTCTCTGAACTCCAATATCCTACATCCCTACAACATCGCAATCATCTATATAAATGAACAGTTGTAAATGAAGTGCAACATAATTTTCAGACCTCTCTTACACATTCTGACAAATTCTTTTTCTCTGTCACACAAAATTCTAACTTTAGTATATAAAATAGAAAAACTTTAGTTCAGAAACTACTACAAAAGTATCTTTTAGAAGCTTTGAACATCTCTTTTGCAAATCATGACACAGAATGGCTCCATTAAAAAGCTGATTTAAAAAGCAGCATATATTAACAAATCCTGAAAAGCCAGTTACATCACTTCTTTATGTCATGTGGTCAGTGAAGCAAAACCATAACTGCTCTGAGTGAACTGAATGCATTCACTGGAATTTTGGAGAAAACCAAGCCAATGATTATGTTCATAATTTTATACCTGAGTTACAGTACACCAGCATTCATGAATTTCAGGTGCATAACATGCATGATACAGTATATATTGAAAAATAGGACATTATGCAATTTGGACAAAACATCCAAAAGTCAAGCTTTTGAGTTTTGAGACCATGAAAGCTCTTCTGTTAACTGTCTAATATAGAGATAACTATTATTTTAATTACAACTAATAAAAACACATGTAATAATATAATCCTCTTCTAATAATAAAGTCCACACTAAAGAATGTGAATGATTAAACATTAGGTTACTACTGACTAAATTTAATCAGAAAATCAGCTTACATCTTATTCTTGATTTGGGGAATTAGGAGATTAGAAGCTTAAGACAATTATAAGAATATTTTCCATTAGTCCATAGATGCCAGGCTTTAAAAGTAGAATGCTGCAATTAACATGTGGGTTTCCAGCTGTTTGGATCACATGCAGATGCTAGTTTTGGTACAAAACTCTTTTCAGGTTTTCAGGTAGACTCAAAATTTTCCAAAATCCCAAAATATTGAGTCAGATGATTTGTTCTGATTTTATGTTTGAAGCTTAGGGGATGAGATGTTTATATGTGAAACAGTTTTACCAAGGATGCAGAAAGGAAGAGAAATCAACATAAACCATGATCAGCACCCAGAATGAATTGCCTAGACAGACGATGTTTGGGCAGATAGGCCTAAATCACAGCGGAAGGAAGAAACAGCTAATCAAAACAAGACAAGAGTTTTTTTTAAATATATATAACAGGGTTGTGATGAGACCTGTGAGAGGTCACGTATGAATGGGAAGAAGAAAAAACTCCACAAACATGGGTGGGGAATGTCCTGTTTAGAGAATCATAGCATCCCTATGCATGTTTTGGTAAATAGTACTTCCTGTTCATGACCTCTAGGGAGGTTTGGAGGAACAAAGTGATGATATAATGAAAGAAAAGAAAAAATGAAAACAAACAAGGTTTGGATTAAATGGGGTTGGGTGGGGTCATGCAAAGCCTTTGGAAAACTCATTTCTTTTTATATATATATATATATATATATATATATATATATATATATATATATATATATACACGTGGACAAAATTGTTGGTACCCTTCGGTCAATGAAAGAAAAACTCACAATGGGCACAGAAATAACTTTAATCTGACAAAAGTAATAATAAATAAGAATTCTATGAAGGTTAACCAGTGAAAGTCAGACATTGCTTTTCAACCATGCTTCAACGGAATTATTTAAAAAAAATGAACTCATGGAACAGGCCTGGACAAAAATGATGGTACCCCTAACTTAATAGTTTGTTGCACAACCTTTTGAGGCAATCACTGCAATCAAACGATTCCTGTAACTGTCAATGAGACTTCTGCACCTCTCTGCAGGTATTTTGGCCCACTCCTCATGAGCAAGCTGCTCCTGTTGTTTCCGGTTTGAAGGGTGCCTTTTCCAGACAGCATGTTACAGCTCCTTCCAAAGATGCTCAATAGGACTGAGGTCAGGGCTCATAGAAGGCCACTTTAGAATAGTCCAATGTTTTCCTCTTAGCCATTCTTGGGTGTTTTTAGCTGTGTGTTTTGGGTCATTGTCCTGTTGCAAGACCCATGACCTGCGACTGAGACCCAGCTTTCTGACACTGGCCAGCACATTTCTCTCTAGAATCCCTTGATAGTCTTGAGATTTCATTGTACCCTGCACAGATTCAAGACACCCTGTGCCAGATGCAGCAAAGCAGCCCCAGAACATAACAGAGCCTCCTCCATGTTTCACAGTAGGGACAGTGTTCTTTTCTTGATATGCTTCATTTTTCCGTCTGTGAACATAGAGCTGATGTGCCTTGGCAAAAAGGTCCATTTTTGTCTCATCTGTCCATAGGACATTCTCCCAGAAGCTTTGTGGCTTGTCAACATGTAGTTTGGCATATTCCAGTCTGGCTTTTTTATGATTTGTTTTCAACAATAGTGTCCTCCTTGGTCGTCTCCCATGTAGTCCACTTTGGCTCAAACAACGACGGATGGTGTCATCTGACACTGATGTTCCTTGAGCACGAAGTTCACCTTGGATCTCTTTAGAAGTCTTTCTGGGCTCTTTTGTTACCATTCGGATTATCCGTCTCTTTGATTTGTCATCAATTTTCCTCCTGCGGCCACGTCCAGGGAGGTTGGCTACAGTCCCATGGATCTTACATTTCTGAATAATATGTGCAACTGTAGTCACAGGAACATCTAGCTGCTTGGAAATGGTCTTATAGCCTTTACCTTTTAACATGCTTGTCTATAAATTTCTTTCGAATCTCCTGAGACAACTCTTTCCTTCGCTTCCTCTGGTCCATGTTGAGTGTGGTACATACCATGTCACCAAACAACACAGTGACTACCTGGAGCCCTATATATAGGCCCACTGACTGATTACAAGATTGTAGACACCTGTGATGCTAATTAGTGGACACACCTTGAATTAACATGTCCCTTTGGTCACATTATTTTCAGTATTTTCTAGGGGTACCATCATTTTTGTCCAGGCCTGTTCCATGAGTTTATTTTTTTAAATAATTCTGTTGAAGCATGGTTGAAAAGCAATGTCTGACTTTCATTGGTTAACATTCATAGAATGTTTTAAAATTATTACTTTTGTCAGATTAAAGTTATTTATATGACCATTGTGAGTTTTTCTTTCATTGACCGAAGGGTACCAACAATTTTGTCCACGTGTGTATATCACACACTGATTTGCTCGATTTTTTCAAATTAGATATATAACAGCTTATCCTCTGTGGCAGTGGAGTTGATAATAAGATGGATTATTAGCGTTACAGAAGATTCCTGCAGGCTGTCCAGAGAAATGATTGCTCATCCAGCACCTGCTCCAAATTCAGAACTCATTTACCAGCAACCATGACCTCCTGGTTTGACCACAGCAATAGACGTCCCAAGACTACCTAATAAAGTCAATTTTAAAATAAGCTCTGATTCACACATCATCAGGTTTACTCATGGACTAACTCTAAAATATTTATTTATTTTTATTTATTTATTGTTTGCATGTAATAGTGTATAGTATGTGAATATTCACAAAACTACAATTACATCTAGCTAACAGTTTTTGGATGCCTGCTAAATAATAATATGCAGAAATGCTAGAAGGATGGCGACACCATGGCTTAGTGGTTAGCACTGTTGCCTTGCACCTCCAGGGTCCAGGTTCAATTCCCTCCTCTGGGTGTGTATGCATCGTTACATTTAGGCATTTGACAGATGCCCTTATACAATTGTATCTCATTATACATCTGAGTAGTTGAGGGCCTTGCTCAAGGACCCAAAACTGGCAACTTGATGGTCGTGGGGTTTGAACCTGGGACCTTAGGAACCATAGTCCAATGCTTTAACCACTGAGCTCGTAAAAGTCGTAAAATGGGAATAAGTAAAATGGCAATCACCACTGGTCTCCATGGTCCCTAGTTGGACTACAGAGGTTCCTAAATGGATGGATGGAAGGATGTTTTCATTGCTTTTTGAATATTACCGACAGGTCCTATATAATATTTTACTTTAAAACGCTGTTGTAGTTACCAATTATTACAAATAACACAACATCAAAACTACTGAAAGGTAAAGTGAATAACATGGATTATCTCATTACAGTGGGCCCTGTCAATAAATGAGATAAATTATGCAGTCGGTTTTTGAAGTTGATGTGATGAAGGATAAAGATACATTAAGAAAGATTAAATTGGGATAGCTAGACGTCTGAGTCAGATCATCTTCAAAACAGCAGGTCTTGTGGGATGTTCCCTGTATGCTGTGGTTAGTGCTGACCAAAAATGATGCAAAGAAAGACAAGCATGAACTAGCGACAGGGTCTCATTAGCACTCATTAGTCACTGATTTGTGTGCGAGCAAAGGCTTGCCCTGATACTACAGAAGAGCTATAATAGCTTAAATATCTGAAAAAAGTTAATGATGCCACATCTTATAGAAATATGTCAGAATGCACAGAGCATTCCACTTGCTGCATATGGGGTCTTGGAGCTGAAGCTGGTCAGGGTGTCTATGCTGATCCCTTCAATGGGCACATCAGAACTGAACCATAAAGCAATGGAAAAAGGTGGCCTTGTGTTAGAAATCATGCTTATTTCAGATCATGTGGAATGCCATAGTTAGAATTTATTTTTTTTCGGCAAACTGCAGTTCGTGTAAGACACCAGTGTGGACAGAACATCATCAATAAGTAGTCATCTAGCACTAAATTAGGGCCACATTACTGAGAGAGCTGTATGTGTGTAATCAGAGTTAGATGCAGCAGTTATGTTTAGTTGGACTGGCATTTGATTTCCTCCTTGAGATTATTATGTAACAGTTGCTTTGTTCATTTCACTGTTCGCCAACATCCCTGTATGCAATACAACTTATTGGCAAATGCATGTGTTACAGCAATCTGTGTTTGATTTATGGAACAGATGTATATTTGAAAAATCTAATTAAAGTGCTGCTTTGCCTATGTGTAGGCAATATAGTATATCAAAGCCCTGTGAGGACTTTGAGAAACATACCACAATAAAATAATATGTTAGTAGCTTCTTTAACTCACTGCCTAACCAATATCGTCTGCAGACACATATTGGTGATTTCATGAATGTAGTGCGGTGGTGTAGTGATTAGCACTGTCGCCTTGCACCTCCAGGGTTCGGGTTCGATTCCCCGCCAGGTTCGATTCCCGTTCTCCCTGTGCGTGGTGGGTTTCCTCCGGGTACTCCGGTTTCCTCCCACAGGTTTCCATGTGCCCTGCGATGGATTGGCACCCTCACCAGGGTGTACCCCGCCTTGTGCCCTAAGTCTCCTGGGATAGGCTCCAGGCCCCCGTGACCTTGAATTCAGGATTAAGCGGTATAAAAGATGAGTGATTGCGGTGCCTTTTAAAACTTTAGAACTGAACAAAAAAAACAGCAACTTTTCCTACAAGTTTTTATTTTTTGTGACAATGGTTACTCTGTGCTGTGAAATAATGAAAATTAGCATAGAATTAGAAAATATGAAAAATGACATGCTTGTAACAATAGGAAATTAATGACTTTCTAATTATTTGCTTTTTCTTAATCGATAAGTTGCTTTCAGACCATAAATGAGAGAAAAGAAACAAGCCTGAGTGAATGATGAGACTAAAATAAATAATTTAAAAAAATCATAACCTAGAAGTTGTTGTGAATGATGTCCCATCTGTGTTAAAACATTCGTACACTAGTTGTCATTAGTTTACATTTATTTTTGTAAATGTAATATCAGTGACACTCAAGTGGCACACGAATCATTGGATCACACAGATGTTTTCTGTCCTTGATCACCACTTCCTTTTCATGGGAGTACATTTGGATGTTGTCGACGCAGAAGCGTTTGCTTATCTTGATGTTGTGAATGTTTATCCTGACAGGATTTTAGTAATGAGCCTGGATCTGTGTTTTGAGTTGCGCATCATCGGATTGTCTGTGTTAATTTACTGCTTCTGATTAGTCATTGTGTGGATTGGTGCTTTAACGGTGCTTGTTTTATGATGGTACAATCTACAGATGTCCCTTAACACATACTGTATAACCAGTCATCCTACCAACTCCTATTTTATTCAACCTAAAGAACGTAAGTACAGTTAAAGTTATAGAAATGTGTAGTGACATAAGGAAGGAAGAGAGTCTGGACTTGCCGAAGAGTCCTTGGACTTTAAAGAGTGAGGAACATAACCACTATTTTCTTTCTCTCATATTCTTAAACTCCTCTAAATAACATGAACCCCAACAACAGTCTATATGTCTACTTAAATTACTGTATGATATGTTTGTACTGTAAAGATGTACACGGGTGGTGCCTGTAAATTGAGGAGCTTCCTGGCACTTCCGTCATTTCCCTAAAGAGGGCAGTACAGTCTATGTTCTGGCACTCTAGGCGTGGTCCTGGTAAAAGTTGCCCTCTTACAATGTTATGAACAAGATCAATATTTGTTGCATAACCACAAAAGTATAGTTTGTGCACAATAATTTAAATTATAGCAATAGTAAGGTGGTGGGAACCTGGATGTGACTTAGGAATGTTCCTTTTTGAAGGAACTGCGGTATGAAAGCATGGGGTGGCACAGCAATTTATTTCCTCTAATATAATCCAGGCCATGTGTCTTATTCCCACCAAACAAAAGCTTCCCCTGACTTAATGATGTATGGTGAGAAATACCAAGAGATGAAGATCCTCTCAGTCTCTGGAACATACCATAAGTCTTATTGTTGTCTGAAACTTATGACATTCCAGGTTTGGCCCAAGTCCATATGGAACGCTTCTTTTCCTTGCTTTGGCGTGATGTGGCCTCATCAAAGGCAGTAGAAGACCCACATTATACAGTAGAAGCAGAGGTCTCCCTGTTAGACACAGCCTGTTACTGACACCTATAGTAGAGTCTCGGTGAAGAACCACCAGCTGTTGAACATGCGTTCATATGGTTTACAAATGTTTAACTTAATAAACACTTAATGCTTGAGCATTACCAGTTTTTTTTATATGAGAAATTTGGCTTTATGGTTTCAGGCTGAAATGAGGTTATGGACTAAATACACTCACTCACTCACTCACTCACTCACTCACTCACCGTCTATACCGCTTTATCCTCTATTCAGTGTCACGGGGGGCCTGGAGCCTATCCCAGGAGACTTAGGGCACAAGGCGGGGTACACCCTGGACAGGGTGCCAATCCATCACATACACATACACTCAGTCATACACACATTCACATACTACAGGCAATTTGGGAACACCAATTAGCCTAATCTGCATGTCTTTTGACTGTGGGAGGAAACCGGAGTATCCGGAGGAAACCCACCAAGCACGGGGAGAACATGCAAACTCCATGCACACAGAGACGGGAATCCGGACCCTGGAAGTACAAGGCGACAGTGCTAACCACTACACTAAATACATACAATACAAAATACATTTTAATCCTGTATGAGGATTTGGTTTCAAATTACCGACAATCGCCTTGCACCTCCAGGGTATGGGTTTGATTCCCGCCCTCAGTGTCTGTGTGCATGGATTGTGGGTTTCCTCTGGGTACTCCGGTTTCCTCCCACAGTCCAATGCAGACATGCAGATTAGGCGAATTGGTATTCCTTCCATGAGGCCAGTCTCCGGGGATAGGATCCAGGCTGCCGCGACCCTGTATACAGGACAAGGCCGTATAGACGATGAGTGAGTGCGAGTGAATTTGTAACCTATTCACCTGATACAAGTCTATTTTGGCCAAAACAGGATGAGAGGAACTTGGATGTGGGGTCAAACCCATGAAGCTGAGCAGCACACCTTCCTCTGTATGATCGGGTACAAACATTCAAACATTCAAGGAAAAACGCATTGAAGGCTGCAACAAACTTGCTAGAATTTTTTATTTTGTTGTGCTTTTAATTGAATACATCAGTTGGAGTGTGGACTCGTAGTAGCACCAGTTCTACAGTCTGTTTCTGAAGCCTGTCAGAAAGATATATCAATTTGATCTTCAGCAGCAAAAGAGGTTTCTGGCTGCTTGAATCTTTTAAGACAGAATGATAGGGCGATACTTGAGTCTGAAGTTCAGGTCTCTGGCAGCGATAAGCCTTTAGAGTTTATGGTTGTGCAAGTGTCAGCCGCGTCAGTTTCCATAACTTACACTTACACATGTTAGCAGAGCAAAATACCCAGAAGATTTTTGCTTCTAGAACGTTAAATCTGTCAATTGTTCTGGATCTTCTGACACCTTTGTTTTTCAGGTAACATTCCTAAATATTCCCTTATGCAATGTTTTGGTGATGTCACACTGTATACACAATACATTGTCATTTTATCAACTAACTGGGTAGTTATGCGGTGTGAGCACTGCAGGAAACTTAAGTCTGTAATCTCCGAGCCTGGCCTGTAGAATACATTACTTTATTTTCCTGATAAGTGTTCTCATTTAGCCAAGTATGACATGTTGTACAGTATGACAGCTTCCCTTAAAGTTGATGCATTAAAGTTGTGTCTGTGCATTTCTTTGAAATGTTTTTTTTCTTTAACAGTGTTCTACTTTTCCACTGATATTTATTCATTAATAGTGATTCTTTAAAGTTTTTTAATAGTAAAAAAAAGTTTTTCTTACTTAATTTAAAGATGCATTCATTATAACCAGGATTTGTCACATGTTCCTTTTTATATATTAACAGTTGATACAGTATTTTTAGTTGGAAGCATGATGTGTTATAACAGCGCAAGACCATCATTATTACTGTACTGTACATGCAAAAGCTTAAAAAGTACACATTGAGTGAGGAGTGATAATGTGAGTGCATGAGTATCTATCTATCTTACTATTCTTGTGAAGATCTTCCATTGATGAACTCTTAATGATGCTAATAAATGCAATGCATACAGTTAAATCCAAACTTAACTTAACACCAGAAACCTTTTGTCTTTTCCTCATTGGGCCACAGGGTCAAAACTTTCAATTTTGACTATGCGTGAAAGAATGAAAGGACATTTGCTCAACACCAAGCTATAAAAACATGTCCCGTCCCATCCCCCACCCACACACACACACACACACACACACACACACAGAGTAGAAACACATTTATAGCTCCATTGTGATTAAAGCCCTCTGGGATTTTGGTCATGTGAGAAAAGCAGCACTTCTTGTCATAAACCAAGGCCTCACAAAGAAGTATCTAAGGTGCTTTTGTTTGTTGTGCTATTGTGCATGTCTAGGGTGTGTGCGCTGACGGCATACTTCCATCCGCATGTATCTGCAGGAAGCCTGCGCTGGAATTTTAGAGCAGCGATTGTTTCGCGCTCACTGCGGCTTTTCATTTTCTATCCCAGTGTTAATAGGTGCTGTTGATAACATTTACCGCACACTGCTTCTGCTTTCTAATGTCTGTAAACCTTTGCACTCTACATTTCTTTTTTCTTTTGGAAATGCATGAGGTCAGTAATGTGCTATGATTTCATCTGTGTTAACGCAACACCCGTAGTGCGGTGGAGATTTGGAGATTTGTTTCACACTGCAGGTGTTGCTTTTTTAAAATGAAATTATTAAAACACAGAACAGAAAACAAGATAGACGGGATGAGGAGAGTTGTTCAGCAGATTGCAGAACAATGGGTCTGTCTTTGATGTGTCCGAATGGACATACTGTAATATTGTGCTGATATCTGGACTCAAACATACTGTAATCACATCAAATGCTTTTGAATAGGTGTAGTGTTTGTAATTGCACTCAGTGAGATGTGCTGATCTACAGTACTGGGCAAAGGTCTTGAGCCACCCCGCATTTCTTCATATTTTGCTTCCAAAGAGCCAGACTTTGATGTATTATTTAATGTAGTCTTAAGGAATAGTTCTCTAGGCTTACTGAAAGACATTTTTGAGAAACAGGAGCAGATGATGACAGATGATCAGGCCAGTGATTAGTATACCGGTGATGCTGAATGATAAATGAGAGGGGAAATGAGGCTGCTGCTGAAGCTATATACTGTATATATTAAATGCACTTGAATTAATAAAAATTTGCCATATTGAGGCAAAAAAAATCTATTTGCATGCCTCAGTTCCAGCTTGTAACTGCACTATATGGCCAAACGTTTTTGATCACCTGATAGTCAGACTAATACAGTATGCTGATCTTCTCCAAACTGTTGCTACAGTACAATGTTCTTCAGTGGAGTTAAGAGGCACAGATTTGTTCCAGTATGATGATCATGCTGTGCACAAAGCGAGTTCCATGAAGACACATGGAGTCAAAGTGTTCTGCACAGATCCTTGACCTCAACCTCGTTTAACACCTTTGAGATGAACGCAGACTGCACCCACCTCCAAGGCCCTTTAGTCTTCAGTGCCTCATAAATGCTCTTGTGGGTGAAGAAGCAAATCCACAAAGCCACATTCCAAAGTCTCGTGACAAATAGTTAAGGTTATTATAACAGCAAATAAGGACTACAGTAACTCTGAAATGGAAAGTTCGACAATGTTCACATGTGGGTGTGATGGCCGTGTGTCCACATACTTTTGACCATACAGTCATGTGTAAAAGTTAGTACCCTGTCTTTGTTATGTGTTTTTGTGGAAAAAAAAATATAATAAAAATAATCATCGGATTGTAGCAGGTCGCAGTATTAGGCAAATACAGTACAATCTCAGATGAACAACATTTTTTTACTGTGCCATTATTTATTTAACAAAAATGAAGCCAAAAAGGCAAAAAAAAAAAACATGTGGAGGCAATACCAAGTACCACCCTGATTCAAAGGCTTGTAAATCCACCCTTAGCAGCAATAACTTAAAAGAATTGTTTCCTGCATGGCGTTATCAGTCTCTTCCATCGTTTTGGCCCATTCTTTTTTATAACATTATTCAGTTCATTGAGCTTTTTGGGCATTCGTGTATGCTTATTATTTGGAAATGGCTTCTCAATCTTTTCCAGATTGATGTGGAGCAACAGACCCAAGGGCAAAAGACCATGGCCTATATTGTGGTCACACACACCCGAAAGCTCCAGACCAACAAACTGCCAAAACTTCTGCTTTATATTGTAGAGGTCTGCACACCTGCTGATGATCAGTTAATCAAGAGCTGATGATTACCAACACCTGGCTGAAACGTACCCTCTTATTTCACGTGGACACAGTAAGGGGGTACTTCCAGTACATTTAGGCATTTGGCAGACACCCTTATCCGGAGCGACTTACATTTTAATCTCATTATACATTTGAGCAGTTGAGGGTTAAGGGTCTTGCTCAAGGGCCCAACAGGGACAATTTGGTGGTTGTGGGATTTAAACCTGTAACCTTCTGAACTGTAGTCCAATGCCTTAACCACTGAGCTGAGCTTCCCCTGACTGCTTAGTATTGCGCATGATTCTTTTTTTGGCTTTATTTGTGTTAAATATTTTAGGGCATGGTGAAAAAAGTGAGGAT
Organism: Clarias fuscus; assembly: GCA_030347435.1. Lineage (NCBI taxonomy): Eukaryota > Metazoa > Chordata > Actinopteri > Siluriformes > Clariidae > Clarias > Clarias fuscus. The sequence goes on from CM059205.1 coordinate 19,390,462, forward strand.
GTTGTTCATCTGACATTTGTATCTTATGTTTAAAATAGAGATTGAGAACTGTTCGGATGTTGCATAATATCAGAGCTGATGTACAAGTTTGCCACAATTAAAGTTTTGTTTTTTTTAACCAATTCACCCCAGTGAATGAATATTTCTCATGTTTGTTGTTGTCCCAGCTGTATACATAGCACGAAAAAAGCAAAGCCCCTAAGAAGTTTTTATTAAAGCTGCACTGCCCCATCGCTGATCCCCGTTTCCTCCATCCCCTCATCTTCTCTCATCTCCTCCCCTTTTCTCCACATCTCCCCTCCTCTTTCTCTCTAGTTTACTGCGAGTGTTTACTTTGAGCTTGCACTTGGCTGCCCTGTGGCCCCGTGCTGATTTACTTGAGAAGGCAGCAGATGGAGAGAGCAGATCTCTCTCTCTCTCTCTCTCTTTTACACACACATTCTTCCTGTCTTTTTATCTCTTTCTCACTGATTCTGTCTCCTGTGTGAATTTCGGTCTCTCGTGTTCCATTTGGACTGGTACTACCTGGCTGTGCTCCTGAAGGATTTCTGCCCCAATAACACACACCATCTGGCTCATATACTGTACAGGTAATGTTAAATGGAATTCTGTGTGAGTGAGTACTGTATGTGCACAGGTGTATAAGTTTGTTGTGATCTTATGTGTGTGGGATGTACAGTATGTGGCTGTGATGTCATATGTGAGTGTGTGAAAAGTGAAAAGCTGTTTACTGGTGGCTATACTGCGTGTGCATGGGAATCGTGTTTTATTGGAACTTTGGGTTTATAGCCATTCTTTTACATTACCAAAGCATATGTGCTGGGAATTTCAGTTTAACTTTATACTCCGCATTGCCACATGTATCATGTTTGTCTGTGTGTGGGGGAGAAAGAAAGAGAGAGATTGTTTATGAGAGATTAATTATGTCTCATTCAATTAGACTTTGTTTGCTTAATTTAATCCTGCTGTTTTTTTCTCATTAACGTTCTAGCTGGTATGCTGGATAAATACGCCTGTTTTTCTTCTTCTTCATTTGAACAGATAGAACTGTTAACTTAGGAGCTACTGTATAATAAAAAATAAAAGTTTTTTTTAATGTTGTTACTATAATACATCAAAGGTGATTATCAAATCATTAATATTAGATTAAAGCATCATGATTTACAGGGACTACAGCATATTTACTCTATGTTTAACCAAAGGGGTTTAATGTGGTGCTAATATTTTATACTACATTTTCATATTCTACCATTGTGTCATAACATTTTTTCTTCGGTGTTCCCTTTAATTAATCTATAGTGTAATTGTTATTTATCTGGTGTTAATTACTGTTAGGGTAGTAAAATAATGTAACAGACATATCATAGCTTTTCTAAGGCTTTTTGTTTATTTATTTAAATTAGATACAATCATTGTTTATAACTTTGCTTAATGAAGATCCTTTGATCTTCTGTACATAAACAAAATCCTACACGACCCAATGTGCGTCTGCTCCTCCTACAGTATATAACCCTAAACATACAGTAGTTACAGTACATGCATCTCCATAAAAAAAAAAGATAAAAAAAATGTTGCCTGGCTTCATTTAAATGCTTTCAGTGATTACGTATTTTACCACATTGATCTTTCTGTCGATTCTTAAACAAAGTCTTTGTAGTGCTGTTGGTGGTTTAACCACTATAGTGAATGTCAAACAGGACCACTGAATGAGAATGATGCTGCTGAATTCAGTGAGAGATCTGAATAGAGCGCTTGTGGCTGACTTGTCACTCCTGGTAAAGCTGAGAGTATCTTAGCAGCACATTTGTTTCATTGAAAATCATATTTTATCTGGATTTGGTATGTTTTGCTCTGGATCTGATCTCTGACCAGTTTTCATGCATCCTAAAAGTGTGACATTATGGACAGATCTGTGATGATTTAAGTAAACGCAGTCATTAAATGTGTTGCCTTGATTTATGGTTAGCCATGTCCGAGTTGATTAATGCTGACCAGCTGGGATGCTTTATAAACACTGGTCTATTAAAGCAAAGGACACAAATCCCATTTGTTGCATTTTGATATTTTCAGCACCACAGAGTGATCAGTCTAAAGATAGGAGGGATAGCCTGGAGTCGCCTATTCGTTTGCCTTTTTTGGCTTTGTTTGCCACAAATAATTACCCCCACACAAAATATTATCTAAATGTTCAAGAGTTATTTGTACAGGCTATCTACGAGTTATCAGAGTTTGTGTAAAGCGACATATTAAGACTCAAAGGTCCTCATTTTGTTTGTAGTGGTGCTGGAAAACTCTTTACATGGTCAAATATTTCATACTAGATTTATTTCTGTAAAATACATGCAAGCTTTCTTGCTTCTCTTTTGCATGTATCTTAACCAGAATGCTTTTATTGGCAATTTAAGGTCTCTTTGTTCCATAAAGCGAAGAGAGAGAAAAATTGCAGTTCAAATTTTCGTTCTGACTTTGATACACGAGCATCACTGACATTTATGCAAAGGGAAAAAGTTTACCATTAAATGACTTGATCAAAGTGTTGTATTGTCTGAGTGTTACATGTAAATTTACTCCTTACCCTGGGAGATGGGTTTTCCAGCTTAGCCTTAAATTTCACCACACAGTGGCATGAATGACAGAAATCTGAATTAAGACAAATTGCACAAACTAAAAGTAATAGAGACTATTCGCTAAATTACAGGGAGCACATAATGTGTCTTGGGTTCATTCATTTAAGGGCCTGTTTTGGGCCTGTACAAGCCAATTATATACCCTACTAATTTTACTGTGCATTTAATCAGGCCGTAATTTAGCTGATGATTGGAGAAAACATTTAAAAGGAATGTGATGTTAAAACGGACGGCAGATACAGCCAGAAGTACGCCAGTTTGTCTGTTGCTAGCAGCATTAGAGAGCTTAAACAGTTGAGCCACGTTAGTAGTTCGTGATCCCCCGAGGCTAAAAGCTGCATACTTTGTTTCCTGAGCGCTGGAGTCACTTACTCACCTTCGTCCACAAGACAAAATTGTTCGTACCCTTCGTTCGGTCAATGAAAGAAAAACTCACAATGGTCACAGAAATAACTTTAATCTGACAAAAGTAATAATTAAAAAAAATTCTATGAATGTTAACCAATGAAAGTCAGACATTGCTTTTCAACCATGCTTCAACAGAATTATAAAAAAAAATGAACTCATGGAACAGGCCTGGACAAAAATGATGGTACCCCTAGAAAATACTGAAAATAATGTGACCAAAGGGACATGTTAATCCAAGGTGTGTCCACTAATTAGCATCACAGGTGTCTACAATCTTGTAATCAGTCAGTGGGCCTATATATAGGGCTCCAGGTAGTCACTGTGTTGTTTGGTGACATGGTATGTACCACACTCAACATGGACCAGAGGAAGCGAAGGAAAGAGTTGTCTCAGGAGATTCGAAAGAAATTTATAGACAAACATGTTAAAAGTAAAGGCTATAAGACCATTTCCAAGCAGCTAGATGTTCCTGTGACTACAGTTGCACATATTATTCAGAAATTTAAGATCCATGGGACTGTAGCCAACCTCCCTGGACGTGGCCGCAGGAGGAAAATTGATGACAAATCAAAGAGACGGATAATCCGAATGGTAACAAAAGAGCCCAGAAAGACTTCTAAAGAGATCCAAGGTGAACTTCGTGCTCAAGGAACATCAGTGTCAGATCGCACCATCCGTCGTTGTTTGAGCCAAAGTGGACTACATGGGAGACGACCAAGGAGGACACCATTGTTGAAAACAAATCATAAAAAAGCCAGACTGGAATATGCCAAACTACATGTTGACAAGCCACAAAGCTTCTGGGAGAATGTCCTATGGACAGATGAGACAAAAATGGAACTTTTTGCCAAGGCACATCAGCTCTATGTTCACAGACGGAAAAATTAAGCAAATCAAGAAAAGAACACTGTCCCTACTGTGAAACATGGAGGAGGCTCTGTTATGTTCTGGGGCTGCTTTGCTGCATCTGGCACAGGGTGTCTTGAATCTGTGCAGGGTACAATGAAATCTCAAGACTATCAAGGGATTCTAGAGAGAAATGTGCTGGCCAGTGTCAGAAAGCTGGGTCTCAGTCGCAGGTCATGGGTCTTGCAACAGGACAATGACCCAAAACACACAGCTAAAAACACCCAAGAATGGCTAAGAGGAAAACATTGGACTATTCTAAAGTGGCCTTCTATGAGCCCTGACCTCAAAATCTATTGAGCTTGCTCATGAGGAGTGGGCCAAAATACCTGCAGAGAGGTGCAGAAGTCTCATTGACAGTTACAGGAATCGTTTGATTGCAGTGATTGCCTCAAAAGGTTGTGCAACAAACTATTAAGTTAGGGGTACCATCATTTTTGTCCAGGACTGTTCCATGAGTTCATTTTTTTAAATAATTCTGTTGAAGCATGGTTGAAAAGCAATGTCTGACTTTCATTGGGTAACATTCATAGAATTCTTATTTATTATTACTTTTGTCAGATTAAAGTTATTTCTGTGACCATTGTGAGTTTTTCTTTCATTGACCGAAGGGTACCAACAATTTTGTCCACGTGTGTAAATGGGCCACTTACTAATAATCTAATAGTTCAAAGAACATTATATGCTGCTTTAGGCTATTCGTTTCATTGGGTTTGCATGGAATGCACCATTGTCCTGCTTGCATTAAAAACACACGGCCCATCTTGCCGTATCCAGTTCCTTTAAAAGCAGTGTGCTGGAGGGTGTTAACTGATCACGCTGCATCTGACATTCAAAACAAAAAACTGAACTTTCTGACTAAGATTTTTTTTTTTCTTTTCCTGGAGAAACCGACTTAATCAAATATTTAAAACTTCATAATAAAAGGTCATATTGGGAGTAAAACCAGAGAACTTTTGTTATGTAAGGAACATGTTTTGAGGCTGCATGCTTTCATTGTTTATCTGCATAACCTCAACCATATGAAAAACAAAATTGCTTCAGTTAACTATTTTTAAGTTCGTGTTTGTGTAATTCAAACCTTCATATGGTTTGCATTATGGCACTTAGAGGCAGAAAATGTAACATACTGGTTGTATGTTATTTCAATTGAGACTGTTTTTTCTCACCACTCTAACAAGAGCTCATTTTGCTAATTGCAGCCTTGATTAAAGGACCAAGACACTTAGTATTACTCGAGCATATAATTATCACATAGTTTATACAGAAAGCCTATAAATGCCAGAGACATGTTTTCGCATGCAGTCAGTCGCATGCTTATTCTCCAAAGCATGTCATGATTAATGTATAACAGTAGCTTTATACTAAAAGGACCATGATGCAACTGAGTTCTAATAGATATTAGAGGTCAAAAGTTATCATTTGAGGAGTCATAATTGACGATGACACAAAACTCGGTCAGATCATATTTCCTAATTCGATATCACATCAGAGAAAATAGCAAGGACATCAACTTCTGAACTCTGACCTACAGTATAACCTGTACAACTCAGCAGGTAGTGTGATGATGACTATAGCAGAAAGCGATTCCCGAGTGGGTAAAAGGAAACGGACGTGCCGATACTCCAAAATAGAGTGGGTAATACTCAGCAGTTTCTGAGTACATGGACATCCTATTTGACATTGAGCTCATGTTACTATATCAGATTATAGTTGGCGTAAATTTCCTTGACTTTAGTTTTTTTTTCCCATACTTTAATATTTTTATATAGGCCAGATGAGTCATTCAAATTATAATAAAAATGAGATGTTTAAGCCATCCTTTGAAAATAAACCTCTTAATTATACATGCAAAGAAGCTCACCAATTTCTCCTTGCACATCTTTTGCAATATATTCTGCTATGGTTTTACACTCTGCATAGAGGAAAGCTGTTAGTTTCCCGTTATCCCAAATTCCTTCACCGGAAACAAGAATTTTATGATTCACACCAAAGTTATGGTCTCTCTTAATCGGAAACCGAAATCTAATAAGAAAACTTTTAAAATCTCATGAGATACTAAAAATACTGCGACAAAAAAAGAATCTGCATAATCCTTTGATCATTTCAAAGAATATTCCACAGCATGTTTCTTTCATGGTGAAATGCAGTTTGACAAAAGCCCCCTTTCACCCTAAAGCTCATAGAGCATGACTGATTTGCAGGATGCTCATGTTATGGTCAGTACCATCTTCGTCATCACTTTCATCCCAGCGGATTTGAGGCTAATCTTTTCTTCTGTGCCTTTGGAATGTGAATCTGAAAGCGGAGTTAAATTATTATCCTTAACACTCGGTATGTGATTGTAGTCAGTAACACAGGTTGCATAGGTTGCCATTACCCATATCATAATGTCAAAGAATTCAGAATAAATAAAGCATGGAGCATTACTGCTTTTATTTGCTGAGTAATCCATCACAAACGTCCTGCTTCCGTCACGCTGCCTACACTCAGGTTTTCTCCCTAATAAACACAGAAATCACAGAAATCCTATTGCGTTGCCAGTGGCAAAAAAGACGGTGTCTGTGTTCTTTTGTTTCAAGAAGTCTCAAACATGCACAGAAAGATATAAACACGCTACACACAGTCTTTGCATGACTCCACACAGGATGTATACAGTCATGAGGGCTTTGTGTGGGTGGTACCTGCTATTTGTTTAAAAGTAGTGGCGTGATAGGCATTTAAATTTAATAGCAAATGTGGTAGAATTTACATTTGTTTTTGTGTCACAGATATTTATAGATGTTTCTGCAGTCACGCAGTAGGAATGAGTAACTTTTTGGATAAGTGGCTAAGCAGGAACTTGTTGGCTGTGTGTCATTCTCGCTTAAAGAGAAGTTCAGTATTTATGGATCATGACACTGTCTAGACTGAATGACGTGAAAAAGCAGAAACTTTTATTCCTCCCTAAAGAACGTGGAAGTTTTATGTTTGAATGACTGTGAATGGGTGCAGAAAAAAATATCCTTCCTTTCCTTTGATTATATACACTCAAGTAAAGGATTATTAGGAACACCTGTTCAGTTTCTCATTTAATGCAATTATCTAATCAACCAATCACGTGGCAGTTGCTTCAATGCATTTAGGGGTGTGGTTCTGGTCAAGACAATCTCCTGAACTCCAAACTGAATGTCAGAATGGGAAAGAAAGGTGCTTCAAGCAATTTTGAGCGTGGCATGGTTGTTGGTGCCAGACGTGCCGGTCTGAGTATTTCACAATCTGCTCAGTTACTGGGCTTTTCACGCACAACCATTTCTAGGGTTTACAAAGAATGTTGTGAAAAGGGAAAAACATCCAGTATGCGGCAGTCCTGTGGGCGAAAATGCCTTGTTGATGCTAGAGGTCAGAGGAGAATGAGCCGACTGATTCAAGCTGATAGAAGAGCAACTTTGACTGAAATAACCACTCGTTACAACCGAGGTATGCAGCAAAGCGTTTGTGAAGCTACAACATGCACAACCTTGAGGTGGATGGGATATTACAGCAGAAGACCCCACCGGGTACTGCTCATCTCCACTACAAATAGGAAAAAGAGGCTACAATTTGCACGAGCTCACCAAAATTGGACAGTTGAAGACTGTTACCTGGTCTGATGAGTCTCGATTTCTGTTGAGACATTCAAATGGTAGAGTCGGAATTTGGCATAAACAGAATATGAACATGGATTTACCACTGTGCAGGCTGCGGTGGTGGTGTAATGGTGTGAGGGATCTTTTTTTGGCACACTTTAGGCCCCTTAGTGCCAATTGAGCATCGTTTAAATGTCACGGCCTACCTGAGCATTGTTTCTGACCATGTCCATGTCTTTATGACCACCATGAACCCATCCTCTGATGGCTACTTCCAGCAGAATAATGCACCATGTCACAAAGCTTGAATCATTTCAAATGATATGAATAAACATGACAATGAGTTCACTGTACTAAAATGGCCCCCACAGTCACCAGATCTCAACCCAATAGAGCATCTTTGGGGCTTCATAGAGCTTCGTGACCTGGATGTGCATCCCACAAATCTCCATCATATTGATAGGATGCTATCCTATCAATATGGGCCAACGTTTCTAAAGAATGCTTTCAGCACCTTGTTGTATCAATGCCAAAGGCGAAAAGGGGGTCAAACACCGTATTAGTATGGTGTTCCTAATAATCCTTTAGGTGAGTGTATATATACACACGCAGTCACCAAAACTGACAAAGATGTCAAAGCTCTCATGAAAGGATGACCAAGAGCTACCTCTGCTGCAGAGGATAAGTTTATCACAATGACCTGCCTCAGAAACCACCAATTTGCAGCACCTTAGATTAGAGCCCACATAAATGCTTCTAGGAGTTAAGCGGCAGACATATTTCAACATCCAATCCAATTACAGCAAAGAAACCAATAACAGAAACCATGTCTGTTGGCACTGTTGGTGATTTGGTGTTACCCGCATGAGGACATGCCATCTCATCTGGTTTGTACTTAGTGGGACCAACATTTATTTTTGTAAGGGAATTTTCTTATATACTGTAAAAGAAGTTAATTTTACCCTCTTCCTCTCTAAGCACATAAAAACTAAAAAGATAGAGTTTTTATATGTTTGTGTGTCTGACTGAGTCTCTCCTGATCCCAAAAAAGCTTATCGAAGCACAACGGATGGACAGAGCGACTCTACTCAACTATGCAATTTTAAAACATTACAGGTATCCAGCAGGACAATGACCCCAAACATATCTCCAGGTATTGTAACAGCTATTGTCCAAGAATGAGGGTGATAGAGTTCATGATGATGACCGGTCCACCTCCACACTCACTAGTCTGAGCTAGTTAGCTAATTAGGTCTCTTACTGTAGGTAGGTAGCTAGTTCTGTTAATTTATTTTGTTAATTAATGTTTTAAATTTGTGTTGCATGTATGTAGCACCTTGGTTGTTTCGTTTCACTGTGTACTTACTGTATATGGTTGAAGTGACAATAAAAGCCTACTTGACCATTCCAGGTGACCACCTCATAAGGCTGACTAAGAGAATGCCAAGAGTGTGCAAAACTGTCATCAACGCATAAGAAACTTTAAAGAATCGAAAATATAAAACATATTCTGGGTTATTTACTACATTCTCATTGCCTACAGTAATACTGTATTTGTTATGTCATCATTCCAGTGTCTTCATGATATCATGCTAAATAATCAATTGTCCTTACTTTTTCTGTCTGCTTTCAGGGTGACCATATGTGGACCACTATGTTTGGGCAGAGTGTAAAGCTGCAACCAGTGTCCATTCAGAGCCTGTCAGAACTGGAGCGAGCCCGCTTACAGGAGGTGGCCCTCTATCACCTGGAGGAGAGAGAGCTGGACTTTAAGATCAGCATCCCCAAAGGTGTCAACCCTCTCATTGTATTATTTATACACAATTTGTCTCGAGTCTCACCGACATACCGTACTATAATCTTGAAATTCTAGTAGCTTGGAATTTGCTGAAAGCTCCGTAAACACAGCACCACAGAGGATTCATCAGAATCCAGAGGGTTAGGGTTGGTAAAGGGACAGTAAATCTATTGGAGGAAGAAAAGAAGCAGCCTGTGAGTGTAAGAGATGAAATGAGAAAAACAGATTCAGGAAAAAAAGTCGATTTCAGGGCATGTGAATTGTCATATACAATTCGGGTCATAGCATTAGAATGTCACGTCTGGGCCTTGTATCTGTATCTTGTCTCCTGACTAGGAGAAGCGTTTGGAGTGTCCTCTGAACAACATGTTGACTTTTTCACTCGCTTTCCTCAAATTCTTTAAAAAAAAAAGAAAACTTTGACTACAAGCCACACTTTTGATGCGTGGGCGTTTAGTATGGGGTGTTCAGGACATATGTGAGATTTTCTCTTGCAACCTGTCCCACATCAGAACTAGGCAGCTAACCCAAACAAATGTGGGTTCATTCCTAAGTTACAGATCAGTGTAATGGAGCTGAGCTATAGTACAGTCCAAAATCTTAAGCCGCTTCTCATTGAGTGTATTAATTGTACACTACAGTATACAGTATACTGATCTCTGGCTTGGTCATCCATCATCATCTGTACCTGTTTTCTCACTGCTCCACGTTTCAAGTTAGATGGTTGTTTATGCTTGAATGATTCATACAGTAGGTCGCTGTCTGGCCTCTGGTCAGGTACAGGGACTGGAATGAAAATAAGAGCCAAAAACTTGCCAGAAAAGTCAGTCAGGAAGCCTGGAGCACTATTCCTCAAGAATGGATCAAAACACACAGAGAAGAAAATCTAGCTCTTTAAAGGAAAATATATTCGTACCCTTGCACAGTATTGTACATCCTCATTGTGTACTCCAGTTAACGCCTACTAAAAGAGACCAGTGGGCTTTGTGGGAATATTTACAGAAAGTTTTCTTCCCAACGGAGAATGTCATCAGACTTCCCAACAATATGAGATTATTGCTATTGGGAGATTTTGATGGGTTATTTAAAAGTTGTTCAGGTTATTCTGAGGTCATACCTTATATGACTTTGTTTTGGTCTTTTGTGCTTCTGCCTGAATTGCTTCCATGCTTTCACGCTCTACCTTCGAGCAAACTTTTTCCTTTTTTTTTTTTTAACTCCATTCTCTCGCCAGAGCGTTGTTGGGAGATTAGCCCATGATGCCTTGCGTGTGAAAGAGGGGTGGGGGGGGGGGGGGGGGGAATTACTGTGGAAATAAATGCTCATTTCCTGTAGTCATGGGAATTTGACCCCACCTTAAGCTTCTTCACATGATGCTTGAAACCCCACTGTGGTGTCACAGCCTTTCTCTCTCTCTCTCTCTCTCTCTCTCTCTCTCTCTCTCTCTCTCTCTCTCTCCCTCTCTCTCGCGGTCTGTGTGTCTTTCTCTCTACATCCCTCTGGACACATCATAACAGTCGCTTTCACATGTGGGCCCTGCATGAACCACACACTCTGGAAAGCTGGAAATGTCTCAGTATCTGGAATCATATCCGCAAACAGCTATTTTGGCCAGTCTACAGGGACAAGGCTGTCCTTTTAGCAAAAAAAAAAGATGAAAATGAGAGGCTACTTTTTCAGCATATATAAAAGATGAATAGTTATGATGCTAAAACATTACAAATAATATACAGTAATATATATTTTAATGAAGGATTTGTTGTGTTTCCATTTTTCCTCTCACAGGATACATAAATTGATAACCCCAAACACTACAGTATGTAGGTGAAGAGTTTTGTGCTACTGTTACTTAGTTTAGTGCTTTCCAGTTTAGGAAGAACTGCTCATTCTCAGGCTATAGTTAAAGCTAATCATCACTACAGCATCCGGTGAGGAAAGGTTTTGATTTTGATAAAATTGTCTTAAGCATACGTTGTTTTTTTCCTTCTAAAACACAGTTTTTCATAGTAACCTAGAATGCTTGCTCTGGCAGTGCACCACGTTAGGCTTGTACAGTTGATGATCAAAGACATGGGTGGGCTTTTCATTGGAATATACTGCACAGTGGTTATAAAAAGTTTTTACACCCATGTGAAAAAGGCAACTTTTAAGATAAAAAAAAAACACATTGACAGATTATGTGTTGCCAGCACATTTCTGTTTTCACATTTCACATTCACATTTTAAGCATTTTAACAAAGTATTTGTTAAGAAGTATGTTTATGCAACCATGTTGTTGTATGTATTTTGTTTTCTCTTCCTTTTTTTCCTCCAGGATAATTTTCATGTCTATTCATTATATATATATATATATATATATATATATATATATATATATATATATATATATATATATATATATATATATATATATATATATTGTGTGTGTGTGTGTGTGTGTGTGTGTGTGTGTGTGTGTGTGTGTGTGTGGTTATATGGAAACCTTGTCGGTGTCTGTTAACAGGGAGGCTTCAGACTTGTGCTGTATGATTTGTCAGGTATATGGTATATACCACTACCAGAATATGGGAATGACATTGCAAAAATGTAGAAGTCTCAAATTGAGCATATTATTTACATTTTTTGCTCAACAAAACAACAATAAAAACAAATGACCATGTGTACTTGTACTATTTCTTCGTCTATTTGACACATTTTTTTTATTTTTTTTTGCTTAGTCATGTTTGGTAGTTGGTTAAAATGAAGTAAAATTCAGTTAATCATATTGCCTATTTAGTGCTGGGAAAAAAGTACTGTATTTGTCATTCTGTACTGCACAACCCTGCACCCTATACAAAAAATAGCAAAACCAATAATCACTAAAACGTTCTAAGCTTTAAGGGCTTTTGCACTTCTAGCTTGTAATAAAGCAGTCAGTCTTTCCGTCCAAGATTCTACAAAAGTCTAGATTTGACCTTTTTATTGCAGTCTTCCTCGCAAAAATGCTACAGCTCTATCAATCTCAGTGAGGATCTCCTGTGCACAGCTGTCTTCAAGTCATTCCACTTCCATCTCAAGAGAGAATTTCGATCCAGGCAATTTTATATTCTTCTTCTTCTGCCGTTAATTTGTTGACTTGGATTTGTGCTTTGTTGTTGTCATCATGACATTTTTTGTCCCTTCAGCTGTCTAACCGAGGGCTACAGGTTTTGTGCCAAAAAGTTGTAATTTGGTGCTATCTATAATTCCCTCGATCCCAGTTAGGGGGAAGAGAGTTGGATTTGCTTCCATAAAAGTTATTTGGTATGCAGTTTTGTAATACTGTCTTCTCCGTTTTCTCTTCAGAGATTCGCAAGATGAGGAAGTCACTAAGAAGAAAGTTTGACTCCTTTTCCAAAGAAAAGAAAGAAAGAGGTAAAGAAGTATTTCTCTCTTTTTTTCTTTCTTTCTTTTTTTTTTTTACTTTTTGCAAATGCGTAGTTCTACAGTGATTTAAGCTTTTATTTTGTTATATTTCTCTTATCTGGCACCTACTGTACCAGGTGACAGGTTTTTAAAAAAAAATCTTGCATAAAACTGCATTAGAAGGGGAGGTCCTTTGAATCAAACTTCATGTGCATGCACACAGACTTTAATAGTCATCTAGCACACCACGCATTCCATCTTAATCTTGTCACTCCCATGTAGCCCCTCTTTAAAACTATTATAACCTGCCAGTCCCAACAAAAACAGCCAAACTTCATGAACCTTTCATGAACCTTGCCAGAAGCACCGATCCCTCTCTTTCTTTTAACCACTAAAAGCTCATAATGTTAAAGTTGTGCAATGAGGAGCCATTTGTGCTGTGACCAAATTGTGCATTCGAACGTGTGCCTAACCCCTGGGAAATCCCATGTAGACCTTAGAGACATGCTACTTATCCAGCTTTAGTGGCATGGAACATTGAGATCTGGCACGGTTTTCTATGCCACTGAGGGTTTATGGTCTACAATCTGTTCAGCCATGTGCTGTAGACACTTTTTATGTAAACTACTGTACTGTGTAAAAGCCACCCATCTTTTCTTCATATTAAATAGAATTTAATGATGTAGATTAAATTAAAGAAATATGAATATGAATAAACAAATGTTTGATTGTGACAGACTGTAAAGTGTCTAAAGATACAATAAAAAAAATGTGTGTTTATGTAACAACCTCAGCAGCAACTTTATTTCCTTCCTCATCTGTTCCAGCATCACCAGTATACTAATCACCAACCTGATCATCTTTCATCATCGGCACCTAGTTCTCACTGGTTCATGCCTTAACTTAGATGGTTTTCATACTTAAATGATTCATTAAATGTCACATTATGGCTTAACAAACAACAGGCATTCCTCTGAAACTGGTCAGATACAGGGACTGGACTGAGAATGGGAGGCCAAAAGTTGTCAAAAAATGAGAGCCACAAAACTGTTTCTCAAGTCTACATTAAAAATACAAGCACAAAAAATAAAATAAAATAAAATAAGGGGCAGCTCAAGACTTTTGAACAGTACAGTTGTGTTGTAGCTATGAACATAGTGTAAATGAATAAATGGATATGGTAAAAATAATAAAATAAATAATAAATTAATTAATTAATTATTATTTATTATTAATTATAATAGTAATAGTAATAATAACAATAATAATAAATAAAGAGAGCAATGTCTTAAAGGTTGTCTTAAAGATGATGGATCAGACCTAATCAAACATGAGCAACAGGGGGAAAGGGATTGGAATACAATTTTGCTGTCCAGTAATGTCTGGCTTGACCAGGACAAAGCAGCTACAATACTGACCTACTGTAGGATCTAAGGTGCTAGGACATGCTCAAGTCATACCAGGACTTTTGTTTGTAACAGAGCACTTCTGACAGATCACTGTTCATGAGTGTAAAAACTACCTTTATTTCTATATAATCCCCTGCTACACTAATGCACTCATCCCAGTATTTCACTAGTGCTTGTGTGTACTGTTCCCACAGACTGATGTGTCTCTTCTCCAAGTTGCTGACACATTATCTATCGATCATCAAGAAATCAGTGTTCCACTAGTTGAATGTTCATGGGAACGACTGCAGTGGGCTCTCAGCCACCTTGGCCGGGATCGCCCATTCATCCACAAACAGCCTTCTGTAAAACATTTGCACCATTCAGGTCTTCTGTAAATCTCCCTTATTTAATCATCAGCATGAGAGCTTCTAATATTGGTGACTGATAAATGTTAGTCAGCATCTGTCTCCTGACGTTTCAGGGAAACTGCCACTTGCCACTTTGGCCATGCAGTGTGTTCTACCATCCTCAGTTCACCATAGTAGAGGACAGTAGAATAAAAGAGGCTGGATTGAGGGATAGAGTTGGGATGGGAGGAGGGACAAAGTTTGTTTAAAAGAAGACTTAATCCTCCTATCCTTACAGATTACTGGCAGGTCTCCAGAACTGGGTCATAGGCTGTCCTGCCTTCACACCTCAGACATGACTTTAGATGGACAGAAAGCAAAAAAGATAGAGGTCAGAAGGAGAGAGACAGAGAGATGAGGCTGTGCTGCAGGCACGTGAGACAGGCATCATGCAAACCACAACAGGTGACTTAATCCTCCTCCAATGTTGCACTGATGATCTTTCAGAAGCTTAAACAAATGAAAAAAGAAAAAGTACATATCTAATTTAAAATAATGGATTAAATTATATTATATATATAGAATTATATATCAATAATAACATTAGTACAGAATCAAAGGGCAGGTGAGATTATAAATACACAAAAAATGGGGCTCAGACATTCAAAATAATAATAATAATAATAATAATTATTATTATTATTATTATTATTATTATTATTATTGAAACATTTAATTAATTTAATGGTTTTATCATGCAAACAGACACACTTCCCAATTTTCTGTTGTGGAAAAATTTTGCCCATAATTACAGCAAAACATCATTTCTTTTAAGAGGCTTACCTTCAGACGTCTAGGTGGGACATCCCAATGTTGACACTGATGTAGAAGGTTTCCATGACGTATGTCTCAGACTAAGATTGCCTCGTGCTTTCATTAGAGGATTGTCATGTTTGGAACCAGAGTTCTCAGGGTTTCTATTTGGAGCCAAGTAATACAATTAAGATTATTTCTTGTGTCTCTCGGCTACAGCTGCATTAGTGCAGTAGTTTGCAAACACTCATCATGAACATGAATGTCATGACGATATTGGCCCTGCAATATTGATTTATTTGAACTGGTCTTTTTTTTTATGGCAGAATGAATGTACAACACACATCTTTATTAGATAGAAAAAAAAGAAGAAAAAAAAGTCTGTGAATTTGCAGTTGAGGCTTGATAATAAGTTAGGCTGTTTTATTCATTCCGAACCAGCTCTGGTGTGTGTGTTTGGCGTCGCTGTTCTGTTGGAACCCAACAGAAATTTTATATATATATATATATATATATATATATATATATATATATATATATATATATATATATATAATGAATAGACATGAAAATTATCCTGGAGGAAAAAAAGGAAGAGAAAACAAAATACATACAACAACATGGTTGCATAAAAATTTTGGGTGTGGAAAAGTTTAAGAATTCTGAGATCGTCCTCCTTCTTCATTTTTCTATCCACTTTGTGCAATGCACCAGTTCCACTCGCAGCAAAAAAAGCCCCAAGGCATAATGCTACCGCCACCATGCTTAACAGCTGCTGGTTTTGGGGTTGAAGGCCTCATATTTGCACCTCAAAACATATTTTTGGTCAAATCTTTCTTTTGGGTGGCTTTTTCTTTGTCTATGTGGTCAGCAGGAGACATTAGTAGAGCTGGAAGGTGTAGATTTTGAGACAGGGCTTCTTTCTTGGACAGCATTTTTTCCGTCTATGGCAATGTAAAACCTGGTTGACTCTAGACACTGGTATTCCAGCACGCTGGTATCCAATGCGTGGTTCTGATCATGTGAACCAATTTGCTCTCAGTTCAGCGGGAGCTTGTATGTCTAGATCTTGGTAAACAACCTTAACTACACCTCCCAATAATATGCCACATCCAGTTGTTTGAATTGGATGTGCAGTTGTTTAAAAACGGCTCCAAGAACTATTCCTGACTTACATAAATCTATCATCCACTTTCTCAGACCTGAACTGTGCTCCTTGGACTTTCCCATTCTGCTGTAAAAAAAAACATTCTAGAACTTTCAGCACCATCGAATTAATAATCTAAGTGACTGTATGTATGGTTTTGACCATTTTTTAAAATATTTTCCAACATTACACACTTATAATACTAGTAAATCTGAGTATTGTGATTAATCACAGACTATGACTGTGAATAACTAGATACATTTTTTTAATTGCTTAAATACTGATTTTAATATCTTAATATTATGCTATAATCTTTGTATTTGTGCTATTGAAGTGAAAAAGGTTAACTGTAATCAAATAAAGCAGTTTTCTGCAATGCAATCTTATGAATTAATGAAATTAAATTAATAAATTAATGAATTTTCTTTGCATCACATGATTTCAGTATATTTTAGTGCATTCACCATACTGTACATTTCATTCAATAATCTGAAGTTCAGTGCAGTGTAGTAGCTTAATAAGGAAGCAGAGTGTGTGGGCGCAGCATATTCGTTATTGTTCTTATTAAGGGCATTGTGGGCAGGATGGGATGGACTGAAGACTGACAGAGCTGTATCTCTGAGCCCAGAAACTGATCCAGATGAAACAGTTTCCTGTTTGGAAACAGTACAGAAGAGATGCACTCTGCCAGAATGATGTGCCAGTGAGTCAGCTATGTATTTCTATGCTGTTGTCTCAGGCGTCATTTAAACTTCCTGTGACCCTCCACTCTGGCAGTCTATCAATCATTTCGATATTGTACCACTGTAACACATAGCCATTGAATAATTGTGTATGTGTTTAGCATTTTGAGATAAGCTTTTTAAGACTGTGCAATTTTTCAAATCCACATTATGACATAAAGTTGTGCTTCATTAGCATCTTTCGCAAAAAACTCTTTTCCTGTTAGACCACAGAAATAGAGTCTGCTCAAAACCTGAAAACATTTCAGTGAAATGGTACCATGACTCCATGAGTAATAGCTTGAGAATAATTCTTTATATATATATCTGCATGGTACCATGCTTTTACATAAAGTGTGTTAGTTAATGCTCTTGCATTTAATAAGGTGCTCCTATCTACAATAGGAGGGAGTCCAGCTCCATTTTTATTATGGTATCATTCCGTTTCAGACTCAGTTATAAATACGATACTGAATCACATTACTGTTGGGGCCAAAACCAGAATGCACATAAATGGCTTTGTATGACTGAAATTTACTCAAATTCTGTTGCTTATCTGTAACTGGAATTCCTCCAACACAATGATCGGAATATTAAAGTATGCATGGATCAGTCATTAAATTACATATTATCCAGGATTATGCCTTGTACCACGTGGGCAGCTCTGGGCCCTCAGGGCATCACTCCACAGGGCCTCTGGGAGTGTGCTGTAGTGTCTAGCACTTCGATGTTAGTGGTGGGTCCTTTTTGTGCTGTGGAATGCGAGGTGGGGCCTCTGTGGATTGGAATTGGTTGTTCAGTGCATCCCAGGTGTGCTTGATTGGACTGGCCCCATGTACAGCAGGCTGTGGTGCACTGGGTGTTCTTGTGTCTTTCCATCATGGCCAGCACTGACTTTTTTGGAAAGTTGTACTGCATTGGTTTTTTCTATGGGATCAGGCTAGGCGAGCTGACCTTTAGTCCTCGCAGGCATG
Organism: Clarias fuscus; assembly: GCA_030347435.1. Classification (NCBI taxonomy): domain Eukaryota; kingdom Metazoa; phylum Chordata; class Actinopteri; order Siluriformes; family Clariidae; genus Clarias; species Clarias fuscus. The sequence goes on from CM059205.1 coordinate 19,408,587, forward strand.
GCTGAGCCTTGGGCACCCATGATCCTGTAACCAGTTTACTGTTATATAATTGAAAATCAATGGTAATGTGTTAATGTTATGTATTGTTCATGTTAGAACTGATCATTGTAATGATAACTATGATAATACAGCATAATTAATTTAGAAAACAACACACCAGAGCATTATACTGTATAACCATACAATTCAGGTTAAAAACTGAAATCTAAGAATTGTTTTGTCTCTCTTCTTTCCTTGCCCTTAGAAAAAGCCCCTAAGGCATTTGGGATTCCTCTCTCACAGGTGATTGCAAACGACCGGGCCTATAAACAGCGCCAGGAGGCTCTTAAGGAGAGCCGGCGAGATTGTTTGGAGTTGGAAGCCAGCGTCATGCACTTCCGCGCTGAAAAACGGCATCATAATGGGAACCGGCCCCATACTTGCACAGCCTCGACCTCCCGCGATGCTCCCTCAACCCTGCTGGAGCTCCACAGCAAGCCCCTTTCCCCAGCATTCCTGGACAACAGCTCTCGAAGCCACAGACGGGTAAGAAGGTTGATCAGTGCTCTGAAACCAAGTTCTTCCTCATGAGCAGAAGATACACAGAAATCCTAAAGCATTTCTTTTATTTTTTATTTATGATCCTTTCATTTTAGTAACCACTTCTTACATAAGCAGTGTAGCCATAGTCCCTTAGATTAAGTATTGGATGATAGCTGCCATGAACCTATTATGTTTCCTGGAAGTTCTCCTGTAAGTTTCATGATCTTCTTAGATAAAAAATGAACTCTGAATTAATGCGAATTGATGGTCAGTGGTCCAATGAATGTACCTCTGTGTTGACTGAGCTAAAACAAATGTTACTAGGATCTCATTTAAAAGTCAAGAAGTGATCATTTACAGTGTGAGCAACAGTGCTGATATGATATTACAGTATACACAGTATTTAGTATAAGGATACCTTCCTACCTTTTTTGGGTTACAGAGTTTTAATAGTTCCAACATTTGTAATAGGTTCTCACACCTTTTCATGATACCTTCTTATGGTCAAAATTCACTTTCCTCCGCCATGTACTCTGTACTAGATAATTTTAATAGAACAGACTGTTCGGGTCCCCTAATTTAATTGGTTATAACTAGATTAATCTCACTTGGAAGTTACACTGTGTATCACTCAACTTTTCTGTGATCATAATATAAAATTCCACCTCCTGGTTCAAAACAGTTACTATATATTAGGGTTGTGGAAATCATCACCAGACATGACAAACAATACATTTTTCATGAAAGTAAATGTTGATTTAAAATATAAATGCTTCTCAGAAGAAAATGCAAAGGAAGTAAGTTTTGAATCTTTGTTAAGCATCTATATCTACTAGCGGAGCAAAAAAAAAAAAAAAACTAAATATTTATTTTTATTTTGTCCATATGCCACTCAGTAGTAATTTCTTGTATATACAGTGTAGTAGTATAAAATCAATTACATGCTGTTATACTAAACATCTGTATGACTGCGTACAGTTTGTATGACAATGTCAGTCCAAATTTTGGATTGTGGGTAATAATTCAGTATCACCTCTCTCTTGTTCATGCAATATTGCTTAAATTACATCTCCTTCTTTAAGAACAAAACAATTCATGCTTGAATGCACAAACATTTAACATCCTGTGGGTAAGAATTTCGATTTACCGCACTGCTTTATACTTAGAAACTCAGCTAATTAGCTTACTCAACTGCATTCAAGAAAAATTATGTGTTTGTAAAATTCATTCCATAGCACTGGACCACTGGACCACAACTCTGAAACATACAGAGGACAAGTCACAATACTTCACTCCTTTAAAAGCCTAAACACACTTTCAAGTGCAGTTTTAGAAGGCTGGAGATTAGACAGACCACGAAATCAGTTTGCAAGAGATGCATAAAGGTCTACAGCATGCATTATGTGTGATTTGAGATTTGAGATTAAATATGAATATAAAACTAAGGATATATAGGCCCCAAAAAAACCAATACACACTTCAACATGAAAAACATATGCATCTCTTCTAACAGTCACATGGCAGCATCGACTACTGCGACTGCTAAAATCGTTACCCATTGTTGCCATAATTCAATTAGAGTTTTTAAAAAGGACATAGATAACAACTGTTATCGCTGTATACATTTTTCGGGCCCCAGAGATATACAGTATATGTGAGCATGACTGAATTTATGACATGTTTGTTGGGTTGAATTCGATGCAGAGGTTATAATACTCATAAACTGTTGAAGTTTTTTCCTTATCACCATTTGCTTTGTTAAGACTTAGACTTGATTATTAAAAGCGGCAGAGAGCCTTCTTGTTTTCTACTGTATCAGATGAAGAAATGTCACCATTTAATCTCTTGTGTTGATACACAACGAAACTGACCGACAGTATATTTTCAGGAATGTGATCGGTGTACAAAGGAAGATTAGTAAAGTGCATAAATCACTAATCACTATTTCATTTGTATTATTAATAAAAACACATACGGTTCTATGCATGATATGAAATTTCTTCATATTTTGCTTCCAAAGAGTAAAAACATTCTTGTATTTTAATGTTTCTTGAGGAATAGTTCTCCAAGCTTCCTGAAGGACATTTTTTTGGCTCTCATTTTTGGCATGTTTTTTGGCTCTCATGTTCAGTCCAGTCTCTGTACCTGACCTGTTTCAGAGGAATGTTTTGTTTGGTAGTTAAGCCACACAGTGACCTACAGTATGAATCACTCAAGCATTAAAAACACACAAAAATCTAACTTAAGGCATGAAGCAGTGAGGAACAGGTGCAGATGATGACAGATGATGAGGCCGGTGATTAGTAAACTGCTGATGCTGAATGCTTTTTGAGTGACGAGAGGGGAAATAAGGTTGCTGCTGAGGTTGTGACTTAAACAAACAATTTTTAATGATGTCTTTAGATTCTTTGCAGTAAAACCTTTGATGCCATTTCTTTAATTTAATCTACATCATTTAATTTATTTAATATGGAGAAATGAGGGCTGGCTCAAGACTTTTACACAATACTGTACCATAAATAAAGATATTGTTATTCAGACCCCCGACTACAGTTTTAATGAATTTTGAGGTGCTGAAACTTATTGACCAACTTACACTGGATTTATGCCACTTTATTCTTTTATACCTTAGAAATTTGGCAACAATGCCATTCTTTATTTTCTAATGAATGACAGCATAATATTTTCCAGTCATACAGTAGTTATGTTCTTAAGTTCCTGTTATCATTTAAAATAAACTGAAACAGTCAAAAATGTACATTGTCATTCTCTCAAAAGGCTTTATTTTATTCTCACTAGAAGTTGTGATGAGCCTTTGCGTGTCCTTATTGTAATAAAGTAAATGGTATAGAGTATGAATACGTGAGCTTTTTCTTCACAGCCTTCAATTACAGACATTGAAGGCTCCTTCCATCTAAGATTGCAGAATTAAGCTCTCCTCAAAGAAAACAAAGAAAAAATATGTATACTGTATGTGGAGCATCTGCCATAAAAGTTCCCTGTGAATTAGAATTCCTTATAAGCAGTAATGTTTTAAAACAAGTGCATTAATATAAATGTTTGTATGAAATAAAATTAAGTAACATAGCAAATGGTTATATATTGTTGATGGATAAAAGCACAAATAAAATGAAACTGAATTGAATATACGCATGATGTGTCTGGCCACCATAACTAAATAACTGAGGTGATGCTAAAGAAAATGCATGACAGTATTGTGGCCAATCAGATTCAAGACAGTGCTGCAGCATGAACCATAAAATAAACTCATTTGATTGATTCCTTTATACAAATCATCCTGTATAGTGAGAAAGGCAGGCAGTGGATATTTATCAGGTTTTATATGGTTAATATACTGTAGCTCTGGTTCCTGTGTAGACCGCTGACTTACTGGGAGTGGAGACTGCCTCTCTCTGGGTGGCTGCTACGCAGTGTGAATTTCCAAGATCTCTATCTGTATTACCACACAAGTCCGGCCCAGTGAACTAGAGACAAAAACGGCTGCACCAGCGATGAGTTACTGGTGGGCTGGTGCAACAGCCGAAGGGCCCCCTTCTGAAAATGTGTTTACATTCCCGCAATTGAACTTTTTCTTGACTAAAAAAGGATGTGCAGTAATTGCATGCTAATGTATTTTCCATTGCCTTTCCACTCAGACAGCCACTTGTGAAGTGAAAGCTTTGTAATGCGCTGCGAAAATACAGTGGAACTCCTGGTCATGAGTATGCATTACAGAACACTTTAAAATAAACTGATAAACCTTTCGGTGCTTTATTCACATGCATGCAAACAGTTATGTTCTTGTACTGTATTTATCAGATTAGAGTAACTACTTCCGTACAAAGCAAAAGTGTGATATCTGCGTTAGGAAGTGTTACCTGAGTTATTTTATTGTAATGTTTATATATAGTACAGTAAGGGTTGTTCAACAACTCAATCAAATTCAATCAATCCAAGTCCTTAATATACACTAGAATATTTTGGCTAGGTTCTGAGAAGCTAATGTAAATAATAAAAAAAAAAAAAGAGAGAGAGAATGGAAATAAAGCTTCTGAATAGATTGCTCAGCATCTTGTTAGATTAATGCACAGTAGATTACACAAATTTCTCTCTGTTCATGTTAAAACTGTATATAATTTATGATTCTTATCAAACAAGTGAAAAACACTTGGATGAAATCAGTTGTAATTTCACGTGTGTGTTTGTCTCTCTCTCTCTCTCTCTCTCTCTTGTTTTTGTTTCCATGCATGTCTTTAACCTTCGGGGGAAAAAGTCAAAGCAAAACAAATTCTTCTGTCTTTCTCCAGGGAGGCCTGTCAGTTGACTCCATCTCGGATCTAGTGGAAAGTCAGTCCAGGCTTTTGGAGGCACTGCAGCTTTCTCATCCTAACGAATTAGACATCAAGAAGACGCCTGCAGGACGCACGCAGACCAAGCTGAGCCTCAACCCCATTTACAGACAGGTGCCACGTGTCATGGAGCGCTGCTGCCAGCACATAGTTACATATGGTGAGCACTGCAGTCAGTAATCAGGACTAAACTCACTCACCCCTTCCACTTTGAAATCAATACTCTATCGCACATTGAGCCCAGGCTCCTTTTGCCCTGGTGCAGAAGGGAAGCTTTCCTTGAAGGTGCCATTAAACTGTAAAATTCTGCCCTTAGCTTATGTAAGTCCACTTGGTTACTTGTTCCTGAACAGTTTTTACTGCTTTAGTTTAATTAGATCCATGCTGTTCCATTGCACACTAATTCTAGGTTGCTGTGCACATACATTTATCACCCTACAGTATACAGTACATACTCATCTACAAACAGTTCTTCCTCCAAAAAGTTTATGTGCTTTTATACATCTGAAAGTTTTATTATTATTATTATTATTATTATTATTATTATTATTATTATTATTATTATTATTTATGTTGTAATACCCTGCTATGCTATAGTGTCTTTTAATAATCTTACCTCTTGGCATGGAATTTCACAAATGAATGATTAATGAACTGTTATCTCATAATATTTGATGCTATTTAAACAGACGAGGTGATTTGTTTAAAGGTGTGGTTAGTGAGTTATAAATTCTGACCACTTCCTTAAAAGTTCTGCTCATATTTTAAGACTGTCATAAGATAGCTACTTAGAGATATCTCAGGGCTCTGTGGTGAGCCAATCTTGGAAAACAGGCGAAGGAAGAAAAAGCACCAAAACAAACTGACAATTTATAAATGTCCTCTACTTGTGTAAGCATTCAGCCTTTCTGTTAGAGCTGAGTGATAGATAATAATAAAATCACAATATTTCCTTATTAAAATGTTGTGATAATCAATCCCCCCGGATGCAAAATATCACGAATTGGTTTTAATCCGGATACAGAAGGAGAGCTGAAAAATACAACGGATCCCCCTTTTTTTTTCTCGTTATATATTCATTGTTTTCTCCCAATGCACCATGGGCAATTACGTCCTGTCAGTCATCATCAATATCTGATTATATCTCCTCATTGACCAGGCCTGCTTTTTACCATGTGCAGTACATGTATTTTGGGGATGTACTGTACGTAGCTTTGGAAGGACATTGAAGTAAGAAGCTGTGTCTAAATTTTGAGTTTTAAGAACAGGTTTCTAGTGTCAAGAAATAGTGTTTCAAGTGGTTAAGGCTTCGTGTCATGAATTGAATTTCTGCACCACCTTGACTGCAACTGCATGTGCATGAGTATCACCCGTACCCCTTAACGGCTCGGGCATCCTTTCTCAAGGATAAAAAAACTAATAAATACATCAAATAAAATAGCTGATGGCATCTTTAGTTGATTTTAATGGCTTAACTGTAAAAGTCACATATCTAATTATTATCCTTACGCATAATTAAGTAATGAAATATTTCAGCACATGTATAAATGACCCTTCTGTGTTTTTAAAATATACACGCATACAGTAACAGATGTGTTGAATTTTATGATTTAATGTGTGTAAATAGAAAGGAATTCATAATCATATAACAGTATGTTGCAAAAGATACAGAATAAAAGAAAACCTATAAAATGCTCTTCACGTGTCTTTTCTCCTTTGCTCTCCAGGGTTGCAGACGGTGGGAATCTTCCGAGTTGGAAGCTCCAAAAAGAGAGTCCGCCAAGTGAGTCTCAGCTCACACTACCACCTAGTGTCAGTTTAGGCGAAAGCCTGCAGCCTACTTTGTAACATACATGTGCTCCATGTGTCATAGACCTTCTATTTTTACATTGGGTTTTATATACTTGGTGTGTGTAGCACATTATATAGATTCATTCTTCTGCATTTCTTGAGGAAATGTGTGTATATACTGTATATGTCTTACTTACAGAAGGGCTTTATAGAATAAATAGGGTTCATATAGGATAACAATTACATATTATTACAAGAGGTGTTCGAGTCAAACCGCGATTTAAGATGACAATTCTTGTGAATTAAGGCATGAAATTGATTGACATTTAGAGCTGACTTCAAGCACAGGACACTGATGAGACTCTTAGCTGAAGCAGAACATTTGAAAGATGCATACGTTTTAAAGAAGGCTCTACATGCGTTAATAATTCTAGCGGAGTTGGCTTGGAGGCCCTTCAGTCGTTCCTGTGAACATTCAGTGAGTGGATCCATGAAAATTGATGAATAACTTGCAACCAACATGGAGAAGAGACACATCTGCCATTGGGAATTGTGGCCACAATTGTTCACCAAAACCGCTTGCACTTTACAGGAACTCGGCTGAGAGTTATTGTCTTGTCCCCCCATACAGAACAGTATTAGATCGCTCCATGCCATTTCCACATGTTTGGAGGGGGAAAAAAAGAGTGTTCCTGGAAGACCAGGACGGTTCAGATGAAGAACATGTCAAGTTCATATGGTTAATTGTTCACTTGAGTCTTTGTGCAGCTGTTAATCCGTCCTGTATGTGTTTGTTTTCAGCTGCGTGAGTACTTTGACAGTGGAACAGATGTAGTTCTGGATGATGAACACAGTGTTCATGATGTGGCAGCACTATTAAAAGAGTTCCTCAGAGACATGCCTGACCCTCTGCTGCCCAGAGAGCTCTACTCCGCCTTCCTGCATGCTAACAGTATGGAGACACACATGCACAAACGCACGCACGGATCTACAGTATACGCATGTGTTTCTGTATAAACATGACACACACATGTACACACTGCGTGTTACAGATCTGTGGGGCGCCGATCAGTTGACGTACCTGCAGCAGCTGTTGTACCTGTTACCTCCGTGTAACTGCGACACTCTTTTGAGGCTGCTGAGTTTGTTACACACAGTTCAGGAGCACGCGCATGACTCTGTCGGACCTGATCAGCAAGAGGTAACACACTTCTCGTTCCGTCTTTCTCTCTCAGGCTTTGCCTACAGCTTGAGCTCTGTAGTTTTGCAACCATCGTTACAATCGCTGTAAGGCAGTTCTTGTGTTGTGGATTATTGATGAGAAGTTTGAATCATTTTAGTGGCTCGGTTCTTTGAATCTTTTTTGAGTCATTTAGTTCATTTCGTTCTTTTGACCAGAAATAAAATAAAATGTTCCATTTTCAATAAACAGACCCCCAACACGTCTACATACACAAATTCTGGCTATAGTTCCAGTAATGAAAATATTACCATGCAGCTAAACACATTATGATAAACAGAATGAGCAGCTCACCTCTTATATATTCTGGTCCGAATCGTTCGTTCTTTTGTCACGTGACTCCCATAGACGCTCTGCAGTGCAGCACACAGGAAACAGAATTGAAAGGTTCTTTTCATGAGTCTTCTAGCCCAAGTTGTTCGTTCCTTTGAATCTATTGCACTGCATAGAGTCTATGGGAGCCATGTGACAAAAGAACGAATGACTTGGACTAGAAGACTCGTGAGAAGAACCGTTCAATTCTGTTTCCTGTGTACTGCACTGCATAGCGTCTATGGGAGTCAAGAACGAACGATTCAGACCAAAAGACTCAAAGGTAACGAGTCGTTTCTGTTTCCTGTACATAACCTATGGAGGTCTTGCGATACTTTGCGCATACGCGCCCAGTAGAAGATGAACGAATCAGTTTCCGAGACTACTCGTTGTTCTGAGTCACGTTAAAGACTCGTTCAAAAAGAATGAATCGTTCATGAACGACCCATCACTATTACGTATGTGACATTAGAACAGTGCCTTACTGACTGCACAAGTTCTTGTAAAAGGTCAGGTGATCTTTCAGTGAATTGTTCATGTCTATATTACAGTAATGTGTAACAGTTTATGTGACATCACATAAACAGAATGTGTTAGAGACCACATTTTATAAAAGCTGAGAATTTCAAAAAACTTATTGTTTCAATTAATTTCTTGGAAAGGCATAAAAATGACACTCCAGATTGTTTCTGTTTATAAAACCCAAATGTAAAAAGATATCATAAATGAATCAATTACTAATTGAATTAATCATTTGTGTCCTGTCCAGATCCCAGGTAATAAGATGACAGCAGCTAACTTGGCCGTGATTTTCGGACCCAACCTGCTGCAGAAGGAGAAGGGTTCAGAGAAAGAGCTGAAACCTGAGGCCATGGGCATCGAAGACAGTGCTGCCATCATCTCAGTCACGCTGCTCTTCATCCAGCACCACAAATATCTTTTCACGGTGAGAGAGAAACATTCATGCAGTATATGTATATAGTCAATATTCATAAAGTTAGAAACCGATTCTGAGTCTCCCATGTTGGCTGGCTGTAGGTTTCAGCAGAGCTCCAGCAGGAGGTGCTTATGAGTCTCATTCAGACTGATCCGGATGTCATCGACTACCTGCTACGCAGAAAACTCAGGTGCAGTCACAACATCGAAAAAGCACAACATCGTTACTGACCTGAAAATTTTTTGAAATGCATAGCTGAATTTCTTAGGACAAAACAGACTATTGTATTTTCCTAAATATGTAATGTATTATATGTGACAGTGGCAGCAGTGTGACTGGGGAGACAGATTTGGGACTACGCAGGGACACGCAGACGTCTCTGGACTCAGTAGGTCAGTCCAGTGATGATATGTCACCTATCGAGCCGGTATCCCCTATGTTCGGAGACTCTAATGGTGGGACCTCTCTGAGCAGCGAGGTGTTTTTCAACGCGCTCCATCTCAGCACCAGCAGCAAACGTGAGTCTCACAGCTGAGGGTTCCAGGGTCAAGCTGGAGTTTTATTTCTACTGGCTGCTGATGGGAAATACATAGTAGATTTGAATCCTTGTACTGCTAACCACTTGGCTGCCGGATTTAAGTCGTCATTTATTCATTCATCTTTAGTTACCGCTGTTTCCTGATGGCTGGTCATGGTGGCTCCAAAGCCATGACATTAACAATATTATTAGTATAATGCAGGTCCATTTTTAAAATAAATCCTAAAGTGCTTGTGTTTTCATTGCTTTAGGCCCTTCAGAGACTCCACCCAAGTCCATAGCTAAGATGCGACAGTTCCATTCCCATCATAACTTGCTGAGTCTTGTTCAGCCCTCTACCCGGCTGCAGCCTGATGAGCAAGAGCTACAAGGTGGCCCAGGCCTGCCCAGTCCAGTAGAGAATCGACAGTTCAGTCTCCAGCAACAGGATGACACCTCCCAGCCCCAGAGCGTGAAAGAAAGGAGTGTGTGGGTGCGACAGGGCTCCAACACCTCCACCACCTCAGAGGACAGCAAACAACCAAGCAACTTCTGGGACTTTTTCTCCGGCAAGGTGTCAGGCTCAGAGACTGTAGTATGACTAGATGCACTAGTTTAGCGTGCACAGTGCGCGTGGACTTCTTCACCTGCTGCCTAGAGACTCCACTAATGCAGAAACACACCTTGTAAAAATATCCTGTAGATATTATATATATTTTTGTAATCTTCACTAATCCTCCTGCTCCCTTTGTGTTATAGTACCCATGCAGTGCATGTCCATATAAGGCCATGTTATAAACTCCATGAGAGAAATAAGGGCACTGTTTACCATAAATATATATAAACTTAAAGAAACAATTCTATGTAGAAAGTATGAATATGGGATCAATTTCTGATCAAAATGAATGTGACCGCAGAGCTCTGAAACGAGGAATATCACTGCAAAGTTTGCTACATTTATATACATATGAATATATTTTATATCCAATAATGCAATATTTTTTTCAATGCAGATTTTTTCATTAAAAAAAAAAAAAAAAGACCAAGAAGGGCAGCACGGTGGCCTTGCAACTCCAGACTTCAGGGTCCCACCTCGTGTCTGTGTGCATAGAGATTGCATGTTCTCCGGTTCCTTGCTTGGTGGGGTTTCCTTCGGGTAACCCGGTTTCCTCCGACAGTCCAGACATGCAGATTAGGCTAATTGGTGTTCCCAAATTGCTCTTAGTGTGTGAATGAGTGTGTATGCCCTGCGATTGATTGGCACCCTGAAATCTCCTGGTATAGGCTCCACGCCTCCTGCGACCTTATGCAGGATAAGTTTCGAAATAAATAAACTTCCACAGAGCTGGGTTCTCAAAGAACCCTCAAGCTCCCAGACCATTTCACATCACACAACCTGCTCCCAGCTTACACATTATATGCACAATGATGGCAGAAAACCGTGATTCGGAAACACCTGGTCTCAGACTCAGTCTTTTGGTCTGAGTTTGTCTGGTCTAGTTTTAAAAGATGAGTTTACATTTACATTTAGGCGCTCTTATCCAGAGTGACTTACAAAAGTGCTTCGTAGTTTCCATCATTGTTTAATAAAGTGATATTGTAAAAGCTGTAATACATTAAATTTAGGTTCCATTACTAACAATATTACAGTCGTTCATGGGTTAACAAAGCCTCAACACAGGTATTAATTTATCGTAAAACTTCTTACATTACCTCATCTGCATTAATCAATTTGTTGCAGCATAAGTCAAATTGAATCTGCAATGTCCAATACAAACAATGGGCTTAATATCTAACAACTTAACTCATTAATGAAGTCATTAGTTTGTATTTTTATCTGTCAGGATTCATCAGCGTGGCTCTCAAGTGCAGATCTTTCTCAACATTTCTACTTTAATCTGTTTGTTGTCAACAATTTATTGTTACTTGTGAGTAGAATACATTTAGCTGAGAAAACCCTTCAGCTTCTATAGTTTAAGAAAATTCCATCATAATCAATTTTAATTATAACTTAATTGTATATATACTAAAAACTGCGGGTGACGTAGTGGTTAGCACTGTCGCCTTGCACCTCCAGAGTTCGATTCCCGTCTCTGTGTGCATGTTCTCACCGTGCTTGATGGGTTTCCACCGGGTATCTGGTTTCCTCCCACAGTCCAAAGACATGTAGGTTAGGTTAATTGAGTGAGTGAGTAAGTAAAAACTGCAGAGTAAAAATGAAAATAATAATAATAATAATAATAATAATAAAGTAAAAATGTTCATACTGCTTGTCGTATGTAGGGTCACGATAGAACCAACCCATCACAGGGCCGAAGCACACAATCATACATTACTCTGGTTAACGCAACCTAGAGATAAGATTCTCACCCCCCATGGCTAACCACCTAGCCCCAAGCAAGTTTTAGCACTTTCATTTTTAAACACTCTGTTTACCCCTGAAAGTGAAAAGAGAGAAAGTGGCATTTAAAGATTTCATTCTGACACAGAAGCGTCACAGACATTTTGATACACACGTTGCTTAACTAGAATTGTTTAGTCTCATGCCCATTTCAACCAAAGTTTGGCATTCACTGCAAAGGTTTATGCAGACTAACTGTTTAATCACCATGTTCAATCAACTGGCTCTCTACACAGAAACCCCACTTCAGAAACAGAAACAACGTGCAGGCATTTCCAGACATCTACTAATATAGATTTAGCTGTTTTTAATTAATAATTTACATTTGGCATCAGTGAATATCTGTTAATTGCTTTAACATTATTTATAATTATAATAATGCTGTAAACATGGAACCTGCTTGTTAATCCTCCTAATCGGTGAAGAAATTACATTTCAATATGTGGAAAGTTTTAAAGCCAATTCCACATCAGTGCAGACATTTGAACGACAGTTGAAATGAAATAAACACTAGTACACCCTTTTATTAGTCTTTTCTGCCTTTCTGTGAAGTTTGGGGGAAAAAATATATTTTTTAATTATCACATGCATGCATTTCAGTGCATTTCTAGGTTTCAGAAACTCTGTGGTCTTCTGGCCAAGGCAGCTGTATTTATCTCCAACAGAGATTTATGCAACCAGTATGCACGATACTTTTGAATTACTGTATAATCGTACTTTTTGTCCAGTGATTGTGCTATTTTTGTGTGCAAATATATATATGAAAGAGATAACCAAAGAGATGCTGTTGCACTTGTTTCCTTACAGGTGATCCAGAAAGCCTTCTCTCCTAAATTTCTTCAGCGACCGGACTCACTATGCAAAAAGTTGAGTGGAAAACCATGGCAAGGTGAACTTTTTTTAGAGATCATATAAGCAATTTTTTTTACAATTCACAGGTGTGTTATTGTTGTTTTTTTTTACCTTGGGAGAATTGCTTTGTCTAAAAGTGGAGTGGCACTGTTATCAAAGATGAACACAGAGAGCATAGTAGCACAATGAACTACAAGGAGGCAAACGTTTCTTTAAACCTCTCTCTCACTTTCTCTCTGCTAATGGGTATGAAGAGAATGTACTTTAACTAGACACAAATAGAAGCATAATGCTGTTAAATCATCCAATGCTACAACATATTGTACTGACACTGTACCAATAAACATAAGCTTTTATCAGCAATGTGAACATGGCTAATGACTGTTGCTTATTCTCGAACAAAATACTCGCACCTCAAAACAATCGATGTGTTTTTTTTGGCATTTATTGGGAACCATTACCATACACACTTTGCAGTCTTGAACCATTTTGTTTTTTTTATTTTTATTTTACAATCTGTACATTGTCAAAAGTGCAACATTTGAATGGGCAGTGGTCTGGGGGTGGACTCACAGCATTCCGGTGCTGCCTTACACAAGCTTGCGCTTTACATTGTCAATGACTTTTAATGCAAAATCAAATCAACATTCATGTACTGTGATCAGTGTTTAGACGTGTGAAACTAAACGATCAGTGGGAGGCGGCTTACAGTGTTTTCTGAAAAGAACTGTACATTTTTAAATCATATACTTCTCTAGCAAGTATTTGCTTCAAGTCCACGGCACCAGTGATTTTTCATTGGAAAGAATAATTAGCAGAACATAAGAAAATATAAACCTAGAGCTTTATACATATATTTATACATTATGATGTTAAAAAAATAAAAAAGACTTATGATTTATTTCGCATTCCTCTGTTGACTTAATTTAGAAATATCCAGCTCCTGCACTAAAGGTTTAAATGTAACTTGTTTAATTAAGGCTGTTATAAAATATGTATAAATTGTTATGAATACATGATTTCACCTTTCGCCAGTGTGCATAATCATTTTTTTTTATCTAGTCTCCCTTGATATGCAAGGTATCTGCATTTGCTATAGACAAGAAACAGAAAAAAATATGCAAACCTTTCCAGAATAACAATAAAATAAAACTTGTTTAATTAAATTAGCTTTCATTTTTATTCCTCATCACAGAGAAAACATGTTTGTTCTTGTCCATGGCAACTCTACGTATACAGTGTGATGGTACCGGGTTTGAAACACACTGGAATAGTCCATTAAAGAATTTGTCAACATCATGTGCAAAATTCCTGTCCTTACTACTTTTTGTATAACATTTACACATTTTTTATAACAGCTGTAATACATATTTATTCATGCTTTTGAATTTCAGTCAGCAGCACAGTCAGTTTAAAACCCGCACAGTTAAGTCCAAAAGGAAAACGTGAAATGAGAAGCAATGAGAATTCAAGTGTGTTCACTGAAATTCTTCTGGAGCCCATATACTGTATATATCAGTGAAAGCACACACTGAGCTTATAATAATGTGCAGGGAATAGATCTGAATGCACACACAGAGGACTCAGGAAGTAAATTAAAAACATGCTTTTAAGCTGCAATGTTGTTATAGTATGAGGGTGTTTGTGCCTTTCTCAGTAAGTGGAACTGTCATGTGCATGTTCCTGTCGACATGATTAGAAGCTACAGCTTGGCTCATGGAGCCTATTAATCAGCTGGGAACCAGCATAATAGGACAACAGAAATCGACACCTCTAATGTCAGCGAGTGGACATGTTTATTTGCAAACCTGAACAGAAAAAAACAAAAGTCCACAACAACCAGGAGTAACATTCATGGATTATATCAATGCTACAATTATCTCACACTGGGATACTGTAAATGCACATCGGCATAACAACAGCTCGTGGCATCACTTGACTCTGCTTTGCACTTGGTGGTTGTGGGGAATTTAGCTGTTCTGGCAGCCTATAACTCTTCACTTTTGCTTTTTCAGACTGCACTGGGAACATTTGTCTGGTCGCACCATAACAAATAACCCACAATGCTTTGCTTTACTTCCTTTTTCCACAGATATCAAGTTAAATATTTACTAAATACAAGGAGAACTAGAAATCAGTGGCTTGGAGATAACGAGTACAAGATCTAGCCATTTAAAGCCATTGCCTCTTTGCTAAGCGCACACTCTCACTGAAATAAATCGTCGAAACACACAAGACTATTCAGCAACGTCAAATAAATAATCAAGTGATCCTTTTGTGTCCAAGTATTCCATTACTAAATCCAAGTACTATATTACAATCTACAAAGTGCGCACTGCCGTAGTGTGTGCTCCACCAAGTGTGCACTCCGAAACAATCAAAGCACTGCATTCGCTTATCTGAATGTAAATGGCTCAATCCCAAAAGTTAAAACTTAAATCAAACTTATTACTAAACCACAGTACCGGCACTGCGCCCGTACCCACAATCCTCGCTGTTCCAAGACGCTGGCAACCCACAGGCTTCATTTCTAAAGAACATCCTGTGAATGATTGCTTACGTCTTTCCAAAGAAAGACACAGTAAAATAATACGACTCTGAACCAGCCAAGCCAGGTCACTGAAATAGAGCAGAGGTGCGTCATATTATTGCCACACATCACATGGTATCATGAAACCTACTCTAGTTAGAAGAGATATTCGTAAACAGTGTGGCATGTTTTCACAGCAGATTAAAGTCTAGTGAAAGAGAGCATCTCTAATCTTTTTTTTTAATGACGTATACAGGTGATTACATTTATCATAATCTGCTCTGTGCTGAAACAGCATTAGCTTTTACGCTACACTCCTCGATGACAAAGCAGAAAGCAAAGTGTCATGCAGAAAATGAATGCCGAAACATCAAAACTCCCCACGTCACATAAACCACAACCTGCATCAGTTTTTTTTTTCCCTTCATGACTCAGCTGACTGATGGAGAGTGTGTGTCTTTTGGATGTCTGATGATTGAAAGGTTCCACAACGCCTGGATGGAGATGACTGCGCCACTCACATCGCTCTGGAATCAGCTGCTCGACTCCTGCCTTCTGTTTGCTGGCTGCTCCGGTGCAAAGGCTCACCAGGATGACTCGGGGCTCGGCTGAGAGGGTCTGAAGTGGGGGCGTACATAGCCCAAGCCCCGCCTTCTGCCTCAGCCTGACTTTCACAAAGCCAAAGCGGTCCCATTCGCTCACTGCCATTGGCTCAGTCTCTGGACTGGTAAAAGAGGATGTAGCCTGACTCTGAGTTTTTGGAAATGTCAGAAGTCAGGCCGTAGAACTCTTCTATCGCCTGTGCATCTATTTTCTAAACACAAAGAAAGAGATTAGCTTTGACACATCCTTTCATATTTGAATATCTTTTTAAACAAATTTTTGCTATGGAATAAATACATAATATAGCATCAGGACAAAGTAAGAATACGACAGAATAAAAGGGCAGAAATTGTCAGACCAGCAGTATGAAGCTAACCTCACAGAAATAAAGCGGATCTGCAAGGAATCCCAACAGACTGGCTGTGGAACCTTCATTTTGAGCTCTCAATGTGTTGGAAAGATGCCCCACAGTGGAAAAAGGGCTCATCTTATCCATTAAATTTAACAGTGTGTCAAAAATCATGCTCAAATCCTTCACCCAGAAGGGTGACAACAATATTTTCACCTCCTGCATACACATAAGACCATTCCTGTCCATTAACTGTTTTTTTTTCTTCTTCACAAAAACAGCTTTTGTGCTTGACACCTTCTGGATTCATTCATAGATCTGTCCTTCAGGCTTAACCTGCAGACCAGACATGACATTCTTTCCAAGACAAAACAGGCACGCACATGCAGCATTGTTTGCCATAGCGAATACTGCCTCGGTCGACATTCTGGACTACCTTGCTGTTGTGGTTTTGCTAAAGTGTGAGACTAAACATTTAATGTGCAGAGTAGTCACAAAATTCTAAGTAACAGATGCAGTTTCTGTAAAACTCAAACCCTTCACCTGCTTTTCACTGCACAAACACACTGCAATTTTTGTTAACTGATGAAAGGCAAAAAGAAAGCAGACATTTCAGCATCCTGTCTTATAATGCATCATTTATTAAGAAGAGAATAAAAGGATTATTTCAGAACATAAACCAGACCAATGCTAAGTTAAGTCAGTCTGGAACCATTCAACCCTTGCCACGTGTTACTGATGTTATTTACTACATGTCCCACTGTTCAAACATTTAACTGATGTCACAGAAAAGTATAAGAAGAACTGAAACTTCAGTAACGTGAAACAGAAACAGCTTGCATTCGGGCTTACCTCTACAATATCATCATCAAACAGCAACCAGAAGCCATGACTTTTCACTATAGTGATGTAATGACCACGGTTTGGACCACTGAAAGAGAACAAGGACAACTTGAAAACAGTCAGGCTGTATGAGCAAAAACGAAAAAAAAAAAGAGCTTTTAGCGGCAGTGATGAATGTCCTTGTGGTCTTTAATAGATTCCTACCTCCCACAGTGTACAACCACAGCCACAAGGTCATAGAGACGGTCAGGGTTGGTGGCGTCACCAGAGGTATTGAAGAGCCGCAGCTCCAGAGGGAAGACCACACGATAGGACAGTTTGGTGTAGCGATGCAGCTGGTCCATATACTTAAAGCGCTTTAGGTGCAGGGCGAGTATCATGGGTAATTTCTTCACACGCATCCTGAAGAGAAAGAATGTGCCAGAAAAGAAAAGTGAGTTCTTCTCAAAGAAACCTGGTGTTGTTTTTTAGTGGATTTTAATGGTAAGGCACAACATGTGCAGGCCTAATGGGATTTACACGCTTGCTGTGTCCAGCATCTGCACAGCTACTGC
This sequence comes from Clarias fuscus, assembly GCA_030347435.1. Classification (NCBI taxonomy): domain Eukaryota; kingdom Metazoa; phylum Chordata; class Actinopteri; order Siluriformes; family Clariidae; genus Clarias; species Clarias fuscus. The sequence continues at coordinate 19,426,387 of CM059205.1, forward strand.
TGAATTAAGAAAAGCCTGAATCTCTCTCTATATAAAAAAAAAAAAGTCTGCCTTACCTCTTCTGTGCCTCCTGCTTACTCCGACACTGCTCACAGTAGTACTTGTATTCACTGCATAGCGTCTCTGTGTTACTGAAGCCCCTGTACAGAGAGACATTTCACACCAATTACACTAGTAATGACCACTGCTTTACATCCAGTGGAAAAATCATAGCTCTTTATCCGTGGGGACAATCATGAGCCAAGGTGGGACAAGGTGGACATAAGGGCAAAAACATTTTCACAAAAGGACATTTTTACAAACACAATATAGAACAGTGCTACGATTTTGCTAACAAAGTAGAAACAAAACATTACAGCTTTATTCTTCTAGAAGCTAGAAGATCTGAGATATTAAACTGTTAGAAAACCAAGAAATGTAAGAATACATTTATGACAAATGGGTATTCAGACCATATTCTCCTTCTTATTATAATGTAATGTAATATATTGTTATATATAATGTATAATTATTAATGATATCCTTAATGTTATTGCCATAGCACTCAGGTGGACTTCATCTTTTCTGCTTATTATCTTGTGTAGAATGTAATTAAAATAATGAGTTGAATACATCATAACAGTAGACTTTCTGGAGTGGTGTGCATTTTCACACTTATGTACAGTAACTTTGTAAAAACATTCTACAATTTTCTACCCACTACACTATATTTTTTGCAGTTCAACAGATTTGTTTGCATTCAGTTTGTTTCATTCTTACATCTCAGAGTGAAGCTAAGTTAAGACTAAGGTAGATGACATCACAGGGAGGAAACCAATGGCCAACAGAGCTATCTTGCTGCCTTTTGCATGTAAAATCCAAAAAGCAACTTTATTATATTCTGCCCCAAAAAACGGGACTTGAGAAAACATATCGTAGTATGTTTTTGTTGTGTCTTGGGGAATGCTAAAAGCTGACATTTGCTTGCTAGCTAGCTAACAGAATATTGTGCATAGCATTCAACTTCTTTGATAACAAGTAAAAGCAATGTAACAAGTATAATGTACTACTGGACTTGTTATTATGCAGATATCTTTAGCCATCTCTGTGCACGTGGATGGATTTTACCTGAGACAGTGTGTGATGGATGTGTTCTGCTCCACATCCACAGAGAGATCCAAAAAATCCTCATCTTTACTGCTTACCTAAGGGGGGAAATTAAAACAATCATCATCATACGGTTTAATACAAGGGATATGAAATGAAATGTTTCTACCTAATGTTTCGACCCATTTCTTATCTGTAATTAAAAGTTTTAAGCTTAATTTCTTGGATCCTCTTTGAATAGACGTCCACTAGGTACACTATGCAAATCTAAAACTGTTCTACTCCCATGTGGCAGCTTTAACAAGCCCAGAAGCAGGAAGTAGACAGCTCTCTGGTAAACTGTTTATACTCTTCAACTCACCGCTTCACAGTTGAGGCAGCGAGTTTCATTGGTCAGTGTGCCCTGGAAGATCTCGTGCACCCACGTCTGCTGGCTCTTCTCGGCTGATTCTGCCTCTCCTGTGCTGCTCCCCCTCCCTCCTGCTCCTCCTCCTCCTCCGTTCTGTACCACCTTGCCATTTTGCTGCCTCTCCTGATTCTTCTCTTCCTGCAGCAGGTCGGCGATGGTGTTGAGCAGGTAGTTGAGAAATTCATGTGCATCTTGCTGCATGTAGTTGTCGAACAACTCTAATATAGGAAACATAAAAAAAAAAACATTTAGATGAGATGATTGTTGTGCTGCAGAATGTATATGGCATTTAAATAAACGCACAAAAAATAGAGCAATAAAGCAAATACATTTCTAATAGAGCAATATAAAATGTTTACCACACTTTATACATTACTAGCACTGGGCTTTTCACATCATCCACTTTTCCAGTAAGGACAAAATCATAGAATAAAACAAGTAGAACAGCCTGGTTAATCATTTGTATTTGTGCCACTAAAGACGTGATAATGTTTGAAATCTCAGCCGGCAGTTTAATTAGTTCCAACATAACAGTGATTAACAGCAAAAACACTAACATGACGTAAAAGCTGACTAATATTTACCAGTTTTACAGAGTATTGACTCATTTTACTATACCAGGTCAGTGTTATTACCTTCAGTGTTATTTTCACTATCATTTTGATCTACTGAGTCATTTTAATAATATCATGGTAGGTTTTTGTTTTTCTTCCTTCCGGACATAATGAACCACCACTTAGTCTTCTCCTCAGTACTATAAATGATGTCAGGATAAACAATATGATTGAGCAAACAGCTGACAAAACATCAACAAGGAAGCATTTCTTCCATGTTGAACCTAATGCTGGGATCAGTGCTCAGTAAAATAAAAACTGCCTATGTCAATTGCTCAGCTAGAACCTCTAGTGGGTGTTTTGGGACAGATTTTGTTTTTGAATTTTCAGTGGAAAAGTAAATCAGATCAGCTTTCAATCAGTTGGTTTGTTATCAGTCTTCACTTAACCATGAAGAAGGTATTGGACTCGGCTGATGCAGACAGCTGTTCTCTGATGGCTTGTGCCTGCAGTCACTCAAAAGTTCAGGACAGAAATTCCCACAAACAGTGTTGTACCTGAGCATCCAATAACAAAAGTACGATCCCTGTCCTGTGGAGTTTTGTCTTTGGCTTGCTCATCAGGGACAATCTGTCTTCACACTGTTAAAAACTCATTTCCTTTATTTTGTTGATTCTGTAAAGCTACTTTGCGATACTGACCATTGATAAAAATGCTATTTAAATAAAACCAAACTGAATTGAATTCACTCGTCCACTACATCAGCTTCATGCTCACCCGTTTTAGTTAAAAACGTCACTCTTAACAACTATTTAAGCATCCTTTATACGTTACCGTTTTCCTTCCTCAGGCGTGAGATGAACTTCTTAGGAGGAATGACTCCCACTTTTTTCTTCTGAGTAGCGATGCTGTTGAAGAGATCTGCCAGGCACGTGAGCAGACTCTCTTTGCGCCGTGGCTGCACCTTGTAGGCCAGCACCTTCTCCCGAAACGGCCGGCAGAAATACAGAGCCTGAAGTACTGAGTTACAGTAGCAGGTGTTGCCAAACTGCAAACAAAAAATATTTACAGGAAAAGAAAAAGAGACCAGGAAGAGGAAGACATGATTTTGAAAACACAAATACAGAGTCTGAAAAAAAGCTGATTATTTACTTTATATTTACTTTCCTACAGTAAGTAAATACTACAATATATACAGTAACCCGCTGTGACTTTCAAAAAAAAGAACCTTTAACAACCAGATAAGCAGCTAGGTGTGCAGATAAGACTGGGTGTTTAAGGTCAAGGTATTAAAAAAAAAAAAAAAGGAGAAGTGACTAATATGGCCACCACCAGATTTAACGTTGTGTGACATATAACATATTTAGTTTCATATAAAGTGATATCCTTATTTTATAAAATATATTTATATTATATATCTAATCATATATATAATATAAAAACATTACATGCTTACATTAACCAGACCAAAGTAGTGCTCATTCACAGGGAACTGTTCTGGTCCAATCTCCTTCTCCAAAGCTGAGGCATTGGCGCCCTGAAAAACACAGCCACAGGGGTTATTATCTAAGGCTCTTACACTCTTGCTCTAAGCTCCAACCTGACAGGACTGTTCTGTTCAGATGAACAGGAACATCCTGTTAGGGAAAGGCTTGACATTAACAGGATGCACATCTACTGGAAAACAAATGATTAGCACTAACATCACCTGCTGCAGCACAGCAGTTTAAGAGGTAGACATAAAGCACTGTCCTTTAGGTCTAACAGGAAAAAAAGTATCAGACTAATGTATCTAATGTACAACATATCAGTGATGCTGTTTGTGTACACGGTCAACCTTAAAGATGTTATAATAATGCACAAGACCTACCAGTTTTATCTATCGTCTGATACCTGATCCTGAACTGATACTGACAACCAAGCTGAGTCTTTACAGGCTTGTTTGCCTATTCTCTCAGGCAAGAGAAGTTGTGCCAAGTTGCATCAGTCAGCATAGTTTGCATTTATGGCAGAAACTCATCGTCGCCAGAATGTCGCACTAGATCTAAAAACAGTGCAGCATTTGAGATCCAATACACAATGTCTAATCAGTAAACCCCTAGTTCATTAATCATTCATTAATCTTCTACATGCTCATCCTAAACAGGGTCGAGGGGGGCCGGGGGCCTATCCCGGGAAACTTCGAGCACAAGGCGGGGTACACCCTGGACAGGGTCTGACTCCATCTCACACATTCACACACTAATCACCAATCAGCCTCATCTCATCTAATCAGTATAATCACATGAGGAAGAAACCAGAGTACCCCGGAGGAAACCCACGAAGAACAGGGACAACATGCAAACTCCAAGCACACAGACCTGAGGTAGAATCAAACCCTCAAGCCTGAAGGTGCGCCCTGGCCACAGTGCTAAATAAAATAAAGCAACCAAACTGTGTTTTTTCCGTCAGTCTTGGGTATTATCATGAAGGGTTGCACCTTTTATACATTTAACCTGGTATGGTGCATGTGATGTACCTTTAATTACACATTGGTATCTTTATTTTCGAGAACATATGACCTTGGATGCCAGGCCAGACAGCACTCACCCACACAAACAAACACAAGAATTAACTAAACATACAAAGCAAGAAGTGAGAATAAACATTTCTAAAAATTAATTAATTAATTAATTGAAACCCTGTTGTCTCCAATGACCAACAAAAAAACAACAACAGATGATGCATAAGGATGTCTCCCTCTGGTCAGCACTTCATCAGGTCTGAACTGATGCTAGCCGTGACGGTGAACATGTTAGCTGTTTAACTTAAATTAAATCACATGACATCGTGTAAATACACACACACACACTGCATTGTGTTACAGGGCAACATCATTTTATGTGAGAACCTGAAGCTAAGAAAGACCACACAGAAAGCAGTCACCTTGCCAAAAGAAACAAATGCAATACCCATATGTTTTTTTAAATAATGTTTGACTGTGTATCACCATCTGTGAAATGGATGTTTGTGGACAGACTGGTCCTCGCCATGGAGACGCCCAGGCTGAATCACGCACGGACACAGCCGGAGTCCACTACGCTAACCGCTCACGGACTAGCCGAGGCTAGCTAACTAGCGCCCTTATTTTCGCTTTAATAACCCAACTCGTTTGTTTACTCGTGTGTTTAAGGTTTCAAATAGCTAAATAAGTTACACAAACAAATATCCGGTTTATCTCAGGATAAGTTCATCTTATGAGCGTTAACGGGAACTCGCCCGCTTGATAAACTTTGAGGAGGACGCGGTTTCTCCGCTCGCTAGCTGTTTACCTTCCTGTGATGTTAGCTGAACCAAAACACCGGCTACACGCAGTGGAGACACACACACGCACAGACTAAAGGCTACAGAGTAATCTCCAAGAAAACGTTAAACCTACCATCGTACATATCGAGGCGATCTTTCGGACTGTCATCAGTATTTCCATCCGTCTGCCGCCATACTGAACCAAACCCCAGCTGTAAAACCGTGACAGCCACAAGAGGCTGAATTTCCGGTAAAAAAAAAAAAAAAAAAACTTGCGACTGTCCAGCAGCTGGACACGGAACGATGCGCGCGCGTCCGCCTGTCACCGCGAGCCGTGCGTTCTAGTGCTGTTACTCATACGACTCCAAAGATCCGAAACGTGTGTCGAGCTGGAGAGTCGGTTCCGAAGAAACCTCGCTTCGAGGCCTGACTGGTCGTTTCCCTGAGGGTGACGTGCCCGATGACGTGACCAATCAGCATCCTGTGCAGCCCTTGAATCCTGTGCATATCTTTGAGGGGGAGCCATCAAGAAAGAGACGCACTATTAAACAAAAATAAATTACGTAATTTCTCCGCCCCCAAAAAATCAATGACTAGAACAGATTGCTAGAACATGTTCAAAAGTTTTTTTCAGGTTCAGAAATGGTAGATGTGTGCACAAACATTTCCTTTGCACCATGGATTTTTTTTATTTTTTAGAAAATATATGTCATTAGAGACAACAGTGGTGTTTTAAAAATTATAATTTTGTACTTTTTGCTTTGCATGTATTTGTGTGGGTGTGTACTGTCTGGCCTTTGCACCTACAGGGTGGAGGGTTCGATTCCCTCCTCGGGTCTGTGCGTGGAGTTTGAATGTTCTCTCTGTGCTTGATAGGTTTCCTCCAGGAGACATGAAGATTAGGCTAATTGGCATTTCCAATTGCCCGTAGTGTGTGTGTGTGTGTGTGTGTGTGTGTGTGTGTGTGTGTGTGTGTGTGTGTGTGTGTGTGTGCCCTGCGGTGGATTGGCACCCTGTCCAGGGTGTACCTCACAGCATCCCCTAAGGCCTCATAGTCAGGCACCTTCGACCCGCTACACAGAATAAAGCAGTATAAACGATGAGTAAGTGAGTGAGTGCTGTCTGGCCTGGCATCCAAAATATACCAATGTGTAATTTAAGGCACATTATTGTTATTATATTATATTATATTATATTATATTATATTATATTATATTATATTATATTATATTATATTATATTATATTATATTATATTATATTATATTATATTGAGTCTGAAAGTTAATTCAAAGTATGATACATGCACCTTACCAGGTAAAAAAAAAAAGGTGTAACCTTTCATGATAATACACAAGACTGATAGAAAAGTACAGTTTGGTAGATTTATTTCTGAGGGTTTATTGACACCCATGATTTCTGGCAAACTAATTTACTCTTATAACTAAGCACGGTGGAGTAGTGCTTAGCATTGTGACCTTGCACCTTCAGAGTCGAGGTGACAGTTCTAACCACTACTACACCATGGTTATTTATAAGAATAAATTAGTGGCCTCGCACCTCCAGAGTTGAGGGTTTGACCCAGCTTTGAGTTTGTGTGCGGAGAGTTTGCATGTTCTTCCCATGCTTGGTGGGTTTCCTCCGGGCACTATGGTTTCTTCCCACTGTCCAAAGACTGTGATTAGGCTGATTAGTGTTCCCAAAATTGCCCATAGTGTGTGAATGAGAGTGTTAGTGTGGGGTGTGTGCATTTGTGCCCTTCCATGGATTGACACCTTGTGCAGGGTGTATCCCAATCACCATGTGCACAAAGTTTCCCTGGACAACATGCACAATGTGATGGGAAATCACTGGGTAGAGATAAAACTGCTGTGTTGCTGGTTAGTAAGACAAATCAGGAAAAAGGCTTGAATTTGCTAGGGAACCATAAGAGTGGACTTTTGAGAAAAGGAAAAGGTCATGTGGTCTGAAGAATTCAGATTGACCCTATATCAGAGTGATCTGTGCATTTAAGGAGAGAAGGCAAGCATATAAAGCGATGTGTAGTACCCACAGTGTTATGATGTGGGGTTGCTTCAGTTGGTCATGTCTAGAATCAGAAACTTTGTGTGGCAATAAAATGTGGCAAAGTTATCTGATCACCTGAATGTACTGAATGACCAGGGTATCACATGTAGGGAGTTTTTCTTCCCTGATGGCACAGGTATATCCCAGGACAAAAATTGTGAAAGAAGAACATAATGATTTTCACACATGAATTCACTACCATATTATGTCTTGTAATCAAAGCTTAAGGTTATCATGAACTCTTGGAGTGTGCAACATTTATTGTTTTTTTGACCAGGAAGTGTATTCTTATGTTATTAGAGTAAGGGTGATTGACTTCAAAAAAGTGCCTGGTTAAATATAATGAATAAAATCAAATAATGAATTAAAGCGAATTGTTAAGATTTGAATATATGATTGATTGTGATCTATGAAATTGATTGATGATGTATGAAATATTACTTGCAGGTACATAAATATTAATTGTGTTATTTAAAATGTTAGGATCGATTAGCTACACAGAAATTGCCCTCTCAATACCAATACAATGAGCTCTTAAATGAAGGTTCATAAAAATTAATCCTTTTGAGGCTTCTAAATGAGGCTTCGGCTAGTGCGGTGTGCAGCGCGCATGCGTGACAACTTCGGACATGCGCAAAGCACAGGATCCGCCAGCCTTGTGAGGGTCCGCCTGTTCTGATAAGGAAGGCAATGAAATCCGAGCGGGGAAATTCTTTAAGTGAAATTGACACAGTTCTCAGAACAGTTGTACTGCTTCAGTCAGTAGAGCAGTAGAGACGCTCCGGTTCTAGAACTGTTCTTAGAACAGTTTCCGTTTGCGCATTTGTAAAACAGGATGATAATAATAATAATAATAATAATGTCATGCTTATCATTAATGGCGTATTTGTTTGCTCATTGGAGGAATGTTTGTTTATATAATGTTACTTTGCAATACAGTGAGCACTACGGGTTTAATATATGTTCCTGTGAACAGTGTAAGTTAACAGTGTAAGTTAGCACAGTAGTCTATCGTAAACCGTGTCTAATACATTAGTAAATAGTGTAAATTAAATTAGCTGTTTGTTCTTTTCTTTTCTTCTCCCTTCAGTCCAGTCCGGATGTGTCAGCGCGCAGTGTTTCAGTGCTTTGTCACGGGTGTCATCCGCCCCTCTACTCTCAGCTCAGCTCTGCTCTCTCGTGGAGCGGCTTTAAGTGCAGGACACACTCTCTCTGTCTCACACACACACATACAGAGGAACTCATCGCTGCAGTGAGGAAACACAGCATGCTCTGGCTCTGAGCGCAGGATCCTGTGCTTTTGCTCTGACGGCTTTCTGACATCACGCCTGTTTGAGAAACTAAACGCGCACTGAGCGAGTGGCTCGCGCCCGCCCGCACGCGCCGCTTCTCATTCAGAGGATTCGCCCCGAGCACTTCCCTCATGCGCGCTCAGTCATCGGGGTTCACATTATGAGAAAGACTCGGGAGAGTTTGGAGAACTGGGAGCGGGCGGTTTGGCGGAGTCACGGATCTGCTATCAGTTCGCAGGCACTCGGATGAAGTCTCCGGCTCTCTAAATGCGTCTTCCCGAGCAGCCGAGAACAATGAGCGCCGGCTCGGGCAACTTTCTGCTCGTCCCTATACCCGAGTACCCGGGCCTGGACTGTGTGCCCAATAAAAATGTGAAAATAGTCGTCCTGGGAGCTAGCAACGTCGGGAAAACCGGTAACAATGACGTCTTTTCTCTTATTATAATTCAACCGTCAAAATAATACCCCAAATTATGTGTGCTGCTCTTGATGGATTTGATATGCCACAGTATGCATCAACATCTACACGAGTGTATATGTTAAAATCCTTGTGATACAACACAACCCAAAGTATCACCAAAGTTTAACGTGAAAGTCACTGGAGAAGATGTCCTCCAGGGGGCGACACATAAAAGTTTAGTCTCATGCATGTGCCTAATTGTTTTATCATGTGAACTGATTAACCTATTTGTTTGTTTCGTTAACATTCGCAGCCTTAATAGTACGATTTCTGACCAAGAGGTTTATCGGTGATTACGAAGCCAACACGGGTAAATATCGCACACATTCAAACACGCGTACACTCAATTTTAACTATCATATAAATATAAAGTTGTTGCTTTTCTCTAGGTGCCTTGTATTCAAGAAAGATAAATATCGACGGGGAGCAGGTTTCTCTACAAGTGCAGGACACTCCCTGTGTGTCATTGCAGGTAATCTGGTGCATCATGAAATCGGTCCCCTGTCTCGCATCGTATCGTATCAAGGTGTCATGCAGTCTGTGATCTCAGCAGGCTTCTGATGAACCTTGGGGGGGTAATTTTAGTTCAAACGTTTTGTCTGCCGGCCAAGAATGCAGGAGTGGAGATAAAGAGGGCGTTCTGAGTCAGGGGGTCATTATAGGAAGAAGGGGGAGAGATTGTTTTCAGCTCTGGTCACAGTTTAAACCTTTCCTGGTCCAGACTCCCTTCGTAATATTTATCCATCAGTTAGAATATCTCTCTTTTCAACACACATCAGTTTATGGCTACAGACAGTCACCGTGCTGGAGTATACATCACTCCTGACATTCGACAGCTTTGTCTAACAGATTAATCAGTTTTGTTGGCTTGTCTTGGCCTACTTCAGTGGGGTTTTTTATTTACTTGGTGTGTTGAAACACATAATAGTCATGGATACACAAACTTGTGCAATCATGAAAACAAAATGTTCTTAGAGAATTTATTGTTTCACTGCTGTCGCTTAGTGTTAACCTCTCAGACTAGACTGTTTTTGCATTTATTCTCCTTTCTGGATTTCTTTGGTGTTTCTTTATCAGGATGATGCAGAGGGTCTGTACTGCCAGGAACAGATTAACCGCTCCATCTATTGGGCAGATGGCTATGTGCTGGTCTTTTCCATCACGGACATGCACAGTTACCGGACCATTCAGCCACTCTATGAGCATGTGCGCCGCATCCATCCGAGTGGCAACATCCCCATTATCCTGGTAGGCAACAAGAACGACCTGCTGCGGGCACGTCAGGTACCCACAGGCGAGGGCCAGGCTCTGGCAGCCGAACTCGGAGGACATTACTTTGAGGCTTCGGCCCGGGAGAACCATGAGGGTGTGCAGACAGCATTCCTGCACTTGTGCCAGGAGGTGAGCCGGGCACTGGGAGGGGCAAATGGAGAGAAGAGGCGCGGAGGACTGCATCTTGTTCGGCCGAAGAGTCCCAACATGCAGGAGCTGAAGAGAAGATTCCGGCAAGTGCTGTCTTCTAGAGGGAAATCAACAACTGCGGTGTGATGATAATGTACAGTAACGCTGGTGATTGATTCACAGGCCTGTTTGCGGAAGCAGGAGTCAAAAAGCTAAGCTTTTATGTATTAATAATGTATGTTAACATTATTTTTACTGCAGAATTGACTAGGGGAACAATAAAAATTTAGATTTTCACACAGAGACAACCTTTGCCTGGAAAAACACACATATAGAATGATATCATTACTAATTAATAATAATAATAATAATAATAATAATGATAAGTAAAGGCACTTTTTTTTTAACCCATAACATTGTTACAGGTGTCTTATCATTTATCTAAAATGCAATGATGTGTGATGTAATTAATGCTTGCGTGATAAAAATTCCTTGGGCATGTTTTTTCTTTTAAATATCTCTGTATGGTAAAGTAAGCTTTTGCACAAGTAGCTCTTAGACCCCTTTAGATGGAAAAATATTTTTTATACATATATAAATTGTAATAACTTCCCATGAATTAAAGCAATTATTTTATGGTTAAAGTTATTTCTAATATTCCTTTGTAGCCATATATAGGCCAGGCATCTGGTGGTTCACATGAACTTTGACCCCCTTAGGTTGTGTGAAGCCAAAGCAGAGGTTTGGTAAATGTTTCGTATTTCATTCACTCGTTCCTTTATTTATCCTTCCCAACTTGTCAGGGGGATTACAGCTTCAAGCCACTTCCCTGTTTTTCTGGAATGTGATCTTCATTCACTACTCACAGCCTTTGACCCTGTAATCTTGTTCTTTTTACCTTTGACCTTTTATTTTCCTGTCTTGATGTGAAGCAGATTTCTTTCCACTCTGTCCGAATTTTCTGTCTATCTATTGCAAACAAAGCAAATGTGGGAGTAAAAGTCGTATTTTGGTACGTTTTTGTATTTTCATTTCTTTTCCGTATTAGTGAATTCCTTTAGATAATTAGAAACACGTACACTTTTGCACAGGAATTCTTTCCCAATTATAGATCTTTTTTCCTGCTCAGGTGAAATCGTAGGTAACAGAATAGGGTTATAGAAGATCCTGTAAACGTTCACATTTTAAAGATACGTATTATATGGCAGTATATAGCATTTAGATTAAAAATGATTTAGATTTAAAATTTTTTTTTTTTTACATTTTCAAAACTTTGGCTTATGTTGTGCGTGTTATACGAAACATACATAATTATGGCCCTTAAATGACTGAAAAATCTTTTTTTGAGGTCTGCAACAACATGAAGTTTCATATTTCCCCTGTCGCACATGATTGAGCTTGATAATGAACAGATGAATTGAAAATCGCGCACTGCATTTTGAGCTCCGGTGAACCCTGACCGTATTCCTCAGCATGTCTTGCTAAAGAGTGCATTCACATTATCACCTTTGACTGACTGTTGGCCTTAGACATGTGATTATGAAATTAGTGTTTGCACAGACATGCAGGGAGTCTGCAGATCCCCAAAAAGTCTAAGTGGCTTTAAAGTTTTTTCCATATTTACCAATTCATTTAATAATGCCATAATGAGTTTACTGTTGAATTCATGAAAGTTGTACCAACTCTCAAATTGAAAAAAATATATATCAATATGCCTATCCTAGTATGTCATAGTTTGTATCATAATTAATTTACAGAGACTGTAATTGTTAATTATGCCTAATGGTCCACATCATTATTACAATTAATAATAGATTAAGATTTATGAGGCAGAATGGTGACGTAGTGGTTAGCACTGTGGCCTCGCTCCGGTTTAGTACGTTTTCCAATATGGGAAAGTCTTCAAGACAAGACATTGCAGTTTGTGGTTTCTCAGTTATTCACCCCGCCTATATCGCTTTATCCTGTATACAGCGTCGCAGGGGGCCTGGAGCCTATCCCAGGAGACTTAGGGCACTTGGTGGGGTACACAGAGAACATCACACAAAACATACCCATACTCATCTCTCTATTGGAACAAGAGTAACATGCTCAAAAACAATTAAGTGCTAAAAATTTAATTCAGCTTCTTTTCAAGTAAAAAATATATATTTTAGTGAAAACATGTATTTTGTACTAAGTTAAATGTATAAATTGTTACAATATGCTATCTTCCAACATGATGGATGTCTGTTGACGTCAGGGTAACAATTTCCTGTGCTCCGATCCAGCCTGCTAACAACGGCAACTGAGACATGCAGAAAGGTTCAAACTCTTGTATGAATAGTGGTTATCATCTTGCAGAGTGGGAGAGTCGAAGGGTTCCGGGGCCTTTGTTTGTGAAATCATGGTTTATGTGGAAATGCTCGTCTGGGAGATGTGACTACTCAGCACTGAACTTGTGAAGAAACAGCTGCGAGGGAGGAACAGTTACAGGACATATTCTCTCCCAGTGTGTTATCGCCAAGTCAGGAAACTTGAGCAAACATTTCCCAGGGGAGGGGGAGGGGGAGAGTGAGGAAGTGGGAGAGAGTGACACCGAAATAACAAAGAACTAGTAAAGACAGAATTAATATCAAGGGCCATGCTTTGACTGGATTATCAGAATGAAAAAAAAAAATCTGAATGAAACGAGACATTAAACTCTCATCTCTACCAGCTGTAGCTGCTAGTTTGCTAAGGAAATCGGTTTGTTTTCTGTTTTTCCTGGTCTCGGGGTGTTTTACCATCAGGCACAAGGAATGCAGACCGAACAAAACTGGTTTTATGATGCATGAAGTCTCCAGAGCTGGGAACACTGACTGACATCCATGTTTGAATGATATCATTTTGCCTGCCTGAGTGGGTTTCACGGTCAGAGTCTGTCGTCTATACTGTTTCTGTTTCAGGTTCTCTGAAAGTTTGCTCTCTTTTCTTTTTGACATGTTCCAGACCAGCAGTAAACGTCTCTGAAACATGATGGACATCAATATGCAGGAGATGGAAGTGCAAACCTAGGAAGACACATGCCTACACACACATAGACACACACTGACTTTGTCTTACTATGCTTTTGAGGACATTAACTATTAATGCAATTAAATAAAATCTAAACCTTAGACCTAAGACCTAAACCTTTAGTTCTTTATTTTTTCCTGTAGTTTTACTTAAACAGCAGTTTCCTTCATGGTCATCAACCGAATGTCCTCACAAGGTCACAACTGTCGTATACACATGCAACCGGGTTGAAATAAAGAACAACCAGTTCTCGCTCTCTGTCTTTATTTGGGATTATTTATGAAACGACCATTCCATAAGCACAATGTATCTGGTACAAGAAAGCCTTTAAAGTTAATTGCTTGGCTTTGGATTTGTCCGGTATAGTAAAGTTCTGCCACAGAATAATAGCTAGAATAATAATTCCACTCGCCATGGCCCGAGGCTGTTTCACCGTTTATTTTAATGAAGGATGAATGGCATAATATTGCTGTTAGCTGTTGAGTTGGCTGGCTTGAACTCTTAATTTGATTAAGAGCTGTTTTGATTTCGAGAACTGGTCTGAAAATAGGTGAAAGGTATTCGTGATGTAATTTAGCGATCTGGGTCGAAAGTTTTTGTAGTTCTGCCAAAATAACCTTTCAGGATATTCCATTTGCTCGCATTTAATAAACTGTGGCTTACTTGTTCTTCCAGCAGGAACCATCATCCATTCGTGAGATGTCTGCATTTATTTACTTGTTTGTGTGTTTATGTGTTTCCTTTCTTTCTTCCTCCTGTCTAGACACCATACCATCATATCTATTAATATTTCATCAATCCAAATTCTCTCAATCCAAATTCTCTTTCTACCGTTCCACATTTATCCATCATTTTTTCATTTATGCCTTATGTATTTACATTCTCCTGTCCATTCTTCTTCTTTCTGTTGCATTTGTTTGCTTGTTTACTTCTTGTTTTCCCTTTTTTTTTAAATTAATTAATTGCATTTTTTTTTTCATTACTTACCCTTCCTTCCTCCTTCCTTTTCTACTTAAACCCTAATTTCATCCAGAACCGTTCTTTTGGTCTGATCTCAACAGCACTTGGAGAACAATCCTAATGTGTATTTGTGGTGTCCTGATTCAGACATCCGTAGATATGTATTATGTAACCCCTCTGACTAAAACAGTCATTGATTAGGTGCAGTGAAATTAGATTTTTCAAGCTGACTGACACATAAACTAAGATGTCTCACATGCTTCATCAGCCTTTCAAAACACACTATTTATAACACTGCCAAATTTGCAGGGAATGCCACTTTTACAAGTTCACTTTATAGCTTCCATACCACCACGCTGCCGGTAGCCACGAAATTCCCCCAGGACAATTACCAGCATGATGTTGCTTCCATATTAGAAGCAACATCATTTACAGAGTAAATAACAGTCTTACTCATTTATCCTAATAGTATGCTCTTTAACCACTTTTACCACGACATAAATGACTCTAGAGAAATTAGGTTTCTGAATTATGGACAGGAACTCTATGGCTGTGTAGCATCAGTAAAAAATATTTTTTATATAGACGCACTTTTTCATGGTAGTGAGTATAAATATTGTACAGTAAGTGCAATTCTGGTTCTGATACATACAGTATAACAGATTCTACTCGTGACCTAGAGATATCCGAAGGAACCTTAAGAGTTCTCGGTTTCCTAAAATGGTTTCCTTTGGAACTTTGCCGGACAGGGAAACATTCACACTTTAAAACAAATCTGAATCAGAAGCAAATCTTTTTTGAGATTCTGACCCAATATGGTCACTGGGTGTTGTGGCGATAGCAGTGATTTACTACAGGGGAAAGGGTCAAGTTTCTTCTGTGATGCATTTTAACATCAGGATGAATTTGGAATGGAATTAGGACAGATGATAGGAAGTACTAAGAAAGTTCAAGAGAAATGGAAATTATTCTACATGTATCATGTATCAGTGCAATCAGTTTCTCTGTACATCTTACTTGCTATGGAAAACATACAGTAGATACATAACTTTTTTTTATTTTCATATAGAAAAATGTGACACAAGAATAAGATTTTGCCAAATGATGTAATATTTCAAGAAATCTCAGTGGTCACTAACAACACAAGTAAATATTTAGTAAGAGCAACAAAGCATTTCTTCAGGCTTTTGGATGGGTGTGATTGAAAATAAAGCAGATATCAGGGCAAAAGTTCTTGGATAAAAACAAAAAAACAAATCAGTACATGAAAACAAAAAAATTCTTCTTCCAGTTAATTTCATGTTTTGAAATCTCAATCCGCGGATGAACTTTGCTTTAAATGGAATTAAATGTAACTTGTCATCCAAGTAGAGAGCTCATGCAGTGCACATCTGTATTCTACTGCCTCCATTCTGTATAGTAAAGCACTGCAGGTATTCTCTTCACCCTAAAACTTTGATTTGATGATTTGATCTGCTGCCATGAAATGCTACGCAAATCAGTGAAATAATACAAAACAGCAATAGTGCAATGTAGTAAAACAAGTTTATCAGAACTTTTTAAGCAAAGAAAATGTACTAATGTAAACATGTACTAAGGGAAACTATTACGTTATAAATATATGTACGTTATTACGTTATAAATAGACTTAATCTTTAAATGAAAAATTATTAAAATATTACTATAACGTGTGTGAGGCTGAATGTTGACTGGATATTGGATGGCTCATTCATCTATTTATTATTCATTTTGCGTTTGCAGCATGTGTGCAGTTACTGTTTTTTTTTGTTTTTGTTTTTTTTCCGACTTGCCCTGCAGTTGACCAGACATTTGTGCTGTCTCAGGAAATGCTTTGACAGGACATTGTTGAGCTTGTTGAACTTGAATATCTTGACGAGTACATTCGCAGATTTTCATGAGTAGTTATCTAATGAAGTATTTGACCAGACTGCTCTCACTCACAGTGATCCAACCAGAGATCTGCCGAACACTGTTTGTGTACCAGCTCTGTCCATATTCCATAGCTAATGGATCTGTGTGCCCCTGCCTGCCTCCTCTAGCTTTATAAGGACATTGAGATTGCAGACACTCATACTAGCAGGCCATCTGGTTCTGCCTTAAGTTGGTGATTTCACATGCTTCCTTAGGGATACACTAAGAATGTTAAAAAAAAAAAAAAAACTGCAATAATAGATTATTAATAGGATAATTTAGTTAATCTGAACTCAACTGCAAGACCACTCCAGTGCAAGACCACCAACTAGTTATTCTATGTAGCTACTTAATGACATTACTGATTTAGCATAATACTGTATGTATGTGATATATAGAATTTTCAATGGCTATTTAATTCAATGAAAATTACATTTTTATTATGACAATTCTGACTGCATTATGAATAGACTAAGGAGAACACCGAGATAAATAATAAAAAGGAGAAATCACTTGGCTCAAAATTGGATTGATATAATCTTCAGGTCACTCACTTGAGGTCGGCTATGCCGTCATTTCAGGAAGTGGAGACTTGGAGAGGATTAGAAATGTAACCTAATGCTGGCTGGAGCCCCGTTAGGGCCTCTGCAGCACAAATGGATTTCATCTCCATACCTTTTGGTTCCTGTGGTTCATATTTAAATTCATAATGACAGTAAAACTTCAACAAAACAGCTTCTCTTGGATTTTGTTTGATGTGAAATGTTGGTGGCCTACAGGTTTCCGCTTCATGGCTGAGGATAAGGTGCAATGCAAATGATCATCCACATATGCTTTATCATATAAAATCGGTAAGTAAACGCCATTTGTATGTTCACGCTAAGGTAAATGCCTGTAAATCAATTAATAAAATTCCATAACTTGCATAACAGTGGTATTTTAATTGCAGGGATCAACCCAAAGCAATAAACTCTTGAACATGCTGATTGGTGTGTAGACGGATACACACATCTAATTGGAAACAGCCCTCGGCAATAGCTGACACATATTTTCATACAATTTTGCAAGACATTTATCTGGTTTAACATGCCTGTATTTTGGTATGTGGAATGCGGTTGATGAGGAGGGATTAGAATAAACTCCACAGACATAATTAGATAATCCTAGTTATAGCCAGTCTTGCATTTAGTTCTTTTAGCAGAGTTGCAGAAACTAGTTTAGAAGAAATGCTAGATGTCTTTTTAGTAAGAGAAATGGCTCTTATTGTGTATGGGGATGCTTAAAGACCGTCTTAATCTGCATTTACTGGTTGCTTCATTAAATAACTCAAAAGTTTCTATGGCGTGCTTTAGAAACAACCTATTTTCTGAGATAACATCAACCTTCAATGAGATTTGTGAATGAATTATTGTAATGTCTCAGAGTAGTATGTAGTTATAGAAAATGGTGTACACAATAAGGATTGTGCTTATCCCATTCTTACCCTTAATCCCTTTATGACTTACCACAACATGCTGGATAGATTTTTTACAGCATGGGTGAAGTCTGCCACTTACAGTATCTAGAGATATTCTCAACCACAGTATACCATCTCTTTGATTTTCTCTTGTCACAGAGCTATGGGTAGACTCCAAAGATGACACCTCTGATGTGACACCTAGTGGGCTTCAGAGCACACCTTCCTGAGCCGTAGCCCTGAGATGCAACGGCGGCTTTGTGCCTTCTATAATTTACCACCAGAACGGGCCACCAGAGGACTCCAGATCAATGATCAATATTCATCGTACCCCTATCAGCACGTCCATCTCTCCTCCTTTTCCACTTGGTACTTCTGGGCCTCTGTATTTCTCTCGTGCCTCCTTTATCCTGTCTCCGCCACTGTTGCTATTTTTCGAGTAGGGGTAGTCGGGCCATGGTCCTGTGACCTACTCTTTGCCAAAGCTTATCCCAGTGCAGCAGCACAACTAGCTATAAGTCGTATCAACCAGGACCCATCCCTCTATTCTGGAGTCACTTTTGATTATGTCATCCTGGATGAGGATTGTGAGACATCGCACGGTCTCTCCCATTTTCTTGGCTACTATTTGCAGGCATCTGCCTTTGTTGGGCTGGTCAACCCAGGTTACTGTGACACAGCATCCCTGCTGGGGAAAAGCTGGAACAAAGCTGTGTTCTCCTGGTCATGTATCGGGCATGAGCTGGATGTCAAGCGCAGCCATCCCACCTTAGTCCGCACTATGCCCCAGCCCACGGTTGTGTTGCTGCATCTTATGCGGCACTTCAGCTGGGCTCACGTGGGTATAGTTTCCTCAGGTGATGACATCTGGGTAGAGACTGCGAGTAAGGTAGCCAATTCTTTGCGCAGCCATGGAATGCCTGTTGGCATAGTGGCATCTATTGGTAAGGATGTAACCAGCATGCGCAAGACTCTAGCCAAGGTCAAGAGAGTGGAAAACCTACGCCGTGAGTTCAAAGTTCCATTGATATAAATTTACCACAGTAATGTATTGCATAGTTTTTTTCTTGCCAGTTATCTATCATTTATTTTGTCTGTCTTTCTCTCCAACTTTAGTGGTGATCCTCTGTATGCATTCAGTCTTAATAGGGGGTAAAGACCAGCAGATGCTCCTTGAGATGGCCCATGATATGCAGATGACAGATGGCACCATGGTATTTGTGCCCTATGACACTTTTTTGTACAGCTTGCCCTACCAGAACTTTTCTCAGCTCATCCTTCCCAACAACAGCAAGCTACAGCGTGCTTATGATGCTGTGCTTACCATAACTGTGGAATCACCAGAACGACACTCGTTTTATCAAGCTTATGCTGAGGCTCAGATGAGGGGAGAGCTTCCCAAGAACATTAAACCCAACCAGGTAAGAGGATAGTGCGAGTGGGTTGAAAAGGTCCCTCAAGTTGAGAAAGTTCTCAAAGTGCTTGTGCTTATATTGACTCTTAGATTAAGGAATTGGTTTAGCATTTGCGAGCTTTCCTCATGCCTGCCACCAGGCATGAAAATAAACCGGTCAATTCAAGCAGATTGTATTGTCTTTATTATATATAGAGCTTGCACACCCTGGAGCACAATGTAACTTCTTTAAGTTTCTAGAAGTAGAATAAACATAGTCTTTAAGGGCACACTACAGTCCACTAAATACTGTTCCAAGAGTTTGTGAGCAGTGATAACCAAATGTGTGTGTTGGACATGTCTTGATTGGTTCAACTGAGTGTTGGGGGTATCAGTGTATGAGGTGACTGAGGTTTTACTTCTCTCCACTTTTGGAGAGAGTAATCACAGGCATCTTGAAGTCTTGCAGAAATCTTTTTGGTTTTACAACATTAACAGATGCAGTATAATGGTGCTGATGAGTCACACCACTGCTGTATCATTGGCAAACTTGACGCTGCAATTTGAGCAATTTTAAGCAGGAGGAAATGACATCCTCCGTGGAATGCTAAAGTGAAAATGGTGGGATTGACTGCTCTTTATATGTTTCATGAACAGCTGTCTGAAGCAATACATGATGATTGGTGTAATAGAACATTTTGATACTTTTGCTTCATGTAGTTCCCTGGAAAGTAGAATGAAACAAGCTTTTATTGCAATTCAAGCAATTCAGAGGAAAATTCCTTTAAAGAATTAAACCCCTTTTGCACTAGTGGTTGGTCAGCAAACTATATATATATTTTTTTATCCTACAGGTGTCCCCTCTGTTTGGTACCATCTATTCCTCCATTCTGTTTATGGCTCATGCCATGCAGAGTTTGAAAGTATCCAGACAGAGGGATAATCTGGCCCAGCATGCACGTAACCTGACATTCCAGGGCTTCAGTCACCTCATTCACACAAGCCATTCAGGCTCAAGTCTACTGGATTATGTGGTGCTGGATACAGATGGCTTATCATGGGAACTAAGGCCTTGCTACCGCATAGAGATGGAGACAGACAAGGTGCACTTTCTCGGTCACCCCATTCACTTCCCCCGATCGGGGCCACCTAAGACTGACTCCAGGTGCTGGTTTACACAAGGAAGCATCTGTAGTGGAGGTGGGATAACACGCACACACACACACACACACGCACACACACACGCACACACACACGCACACACGCACACACACACGCACACACACACACACACACACACACACACACACACAGACGCACGCACACGCACACACACACGCACACACACACGCACACACACACACACACACACACACACACACACACACACACACACACAGACGCACACACGCACACACTCACATTCATATACTTTACTAGATAAACTGTTGTGTAGCTCCATGAGTATGACTTTGTCCAAAAATATGTTTCCCTCTATCAACAGGTGTGGATCCTTTCCATCTGATTATTTTCTTCATCTGTGTATTTCTACTAATCTTCGCTTTTGTTGCTTCTGTTTACTTTATAAGGTAAAATCATGTTCTACCTGTCTGGCAAAAAAATTTAATTTACGGCAATTTTAGCTGAACTTTAGCTGTGATTATAGCACGTATTTGTCAATGTATTGTTACCTCCTCATGCAACATCACAACATTCATTTTTGTCCCGAATTTCATATTTGTAATAAATGTAATAACCTGGTCATTTGGTAAATTCAGATATTCAGCTGACTTCATTTTATTGGCACATAAAATTGCTGCGTCTAGACCTGACCCACTGGCACAACCTCAGATCATACAATGGACTCAATGCATGATGGGTGCAAAGGCTTCATGTGCTTCCCTTTTTAACCCGATGGCACATCAGTGTGGAATACAGTCAATCTGAACTCATCAGACCCACTGCTCAAGAGTAAAAAAAAAATTTTGCAAGGCAAACTGTAGCATTTTCTGATTAGTCTCACTAATCAGTGCTTTTCTTAAGGACAATTATCTGTTTAGTCCCAATCCTGTGAGTTCTTGTCAGATTGTGCGCAAGGAAATGCTCTTACTTTCATTATTAAACATAGCTGTTGAATGGTGTTGAATGTGTTGAATGGTTCTTAAGTAATTTCTCCAATCTCTTTAGTTGTTGTCTTTGCTTGCTGCAAGTCAATAATTTGGTCCTTCTAAAACGCAGTAACACCTTATCCACAATGGCGAGATGTGTCTTCTCACATGTTTGTTTAAGAAAAAAAAAGCTACTCACTGTAGCCAGCTAAAACATTAATCACCTTAGAATTTATCTAACCAAAGGTTTTTTCATAACATGTTTAAATCCAAGTGTATTTCACTTTTGCTTTTGCTACAATATATATATGTCTCTTAGGCGACGACTCAATCAGATTCAATTAGTCCGGGGCCCGAACAAAATCCTGCTGACCTTAGCTGATGTCACCTTCATCAACCCGTCACTGAGTAACAAGGTAAAAAAAAAAAAAAAAAATCCGATTTTTATACAAACACAAACAATAACGACACACACTAATAACTGACACACCTTTCCAATCTCAGAAAATGAGTTTGGACGAAAGCAAGACCAGCGAAACAAGGAAAAGCATCTCAGAGCGCAGCCACAACTCTCCATTCTCTAGTCAATCTCCTGCCACTTATGAGAATTCAAATGTTGCCATCTTTGAGGTAGAATATTTTCAGTGAACATTTCAGAAAACATTAACGATTGAAGCACAGAAAAACAGTCATCCCACCTCTTGTTTTGCAGGGAGATTGGGCTTGGCTAAAACGACTTCCCCATGGAAACTTTCGGAGTATCAACCCAAATACCACTGACGTGTTTGAACTGGTGAGTCACTGCTAGATTGTTCTGTTTATAAACGTACTCCTTCAAACCGTATTATTGAATGGACTGTACATCAGTCTGTAACTGCATGACAACAGTGAAATGTTTTTTTTTTTTTTTTTTTTTTTTACCTGTTTTGCTCAAATCTTCTATAGAAATCATCTCTATGAAAATAATGAAATGAGGTACTTTGTATTGTTTGGGTAGTTGGGATTCATCATTTGATATTTGTACTCCGGTGATATTTGATGTTCCTGCACATGCTAAGCTGCTGGTATCTTTTACTACATTTACTGTGGGCCTTTTCGTTTTGATTTAGTTCAAGATCATTTTTGTTACTTGGCTAACTGCTATCACGTTGACTCCAGACAAATTCAATATCTTTTAAAATTTGCCAGTTGAGCAATAAATATTCTATATTTATATATTCTGCATGTCCAAAAGTATGTGGACAATGGGTCATCACTCACTCACTCATTAATCGTCTATACCACTTTATTCTGTATACCAGATAGCGGGGGACCTGGATCATATCTTAGGGCATGAAGTGGAGCACATAACAGATGGGGTGCAAATCCATCACAGGGCACAGACACATACACATACACATACACATACTCACCCGCACACTACAGCCAATTTGGGAACGGCAGTTAGACTAATCTGCATGTCTTTGCAGACATCTCTACCCGGAACCTTGTGCTAACCACTGTTCCGCCTTCACACCCCTATGTACTTATGAAATATTATGTTCAACAGACAATATTGTGGTGCCCCATCTTTGATGATACAGCAGCCTCAACTTCTCTGAGAAGGCATTTCACTATATTTTATGTGTCAGACCATTTTGTGTTGTGCCCATTCCTGTATAAGGGCATTAATGAGTTTTGGCACTAATGTCAGATAAGAAGGCCTGGCACATAGCTGATGTTCCAATTAATCCTTAAGATATTTGGTGGGAATGAGGTATGGGCTCTTGGGTACTTGAGCAAATCATTCAAGAGTGTTCATAGATCAAGTTCTATAAAGCACTGTCATGCTGGAACAAGTCTCAACCGCTTAGTTCCACTGAAGGAAAAGCAATGTTAATGCATGCCCAACATTCTACACAGAACTTTGCTTCCAACCTTGTGCCAACACTTTTGGGAAGACCTAGACAAGGATGTGATGGTCAGGTATCCACAAACATTTGGCCATGTAGTGTAATTTTGCTGGTGGTGGAAAGTTAAACATTTCATGTGGAAATAAGGTACATGTTTTAAGGTACAGTTTGGTCTACATAGAGCTCTGTTGTGCAAATAGTTTGAGAAAGTAATCTTGGGTAGGATTCATATTTGTTAGCAATTGTAAACCTTTTAGACCTTC
Source organism: Clarias fuscus (assembly GCA_030347435.1). NCBI lineage: Eukaryota > Metazoa > Chordata > Actinopteri > Siluriformes > Clariidae > Clarias > Clarias fuscus. Next base: position 19,449,980 of record CM059205.1, read on the forward strand.
CTCTCATTTCCATCCTCTTTGCATATAAAGTGATTCATACAGCATTTACATCTTTATTCACAGATGAAAGACATGAGGCATGAGAACGTTAACCCTTTCATGGGTTTCTTCCACGACTGTGGGGTCTTTGCCATAGTGACGGAGTTCTGCTCCCGTGGCAGCCTAGAGGATCTGCTGCATAATGATGATGTCAAACTGGACTGGATGTTTAAGTCTTCGCTCCTGCTGGACCTCATTAAGGTAGTGCTTTATAGTAGAGATGGAATGACTGATGTTTGCAAACAAGACTGGAAACTTCACCAGAGAAGAACTTGGCTGATATGATGTGGGGCGGGGTCTGGGGGATGGGATAGACATTGGTATATTTACAGAAGGAATCTACAGCTGTAAATGGGGCAGGATACAAAATGACTGTTTGTGTATGAATGTACCCGACATGCAGGGAATGAAGTACCTCCACCACAGGAATGTATGTCATGGAAGGCTGAAGTCCAGAAATTGTGTGGTTGACGGGCGCTTTGTGCTCAAAGTCACTGACTATGGCTACAATGAAGTGCTGGAGTCCCAGAGGTTTCCCTATGTACCGCCACAACCTGAGGGTGAGTGTACCTTGTAAGCACTTTTATCTGTTCATCTTCAGAATGCAGACACTGGTGATTCCTGGTGGGTTGTGGATTTTTTTGCTCAGCTTTTTTAGCATTGTTGAGGTTTAGGTCTCTTGACTGGACTTGCTCATGCATCTCTCTCTCTACAGTACAGTATATACCATTCGAATGACTCTTGTTGTGTTTATATCTGGACACCTCGCAGAGCTCCTCTGGACAGCCCCTGAGATCTTGAGAAGTTCCTTTCCAGGACTGAAAGGCAGTTTGGCAGGGGACATATACAGCTTCTCCATTATCATGCAGGAAGTGGTGGTCCGAGGGCCACCTTTTTGCATGTTAGAGCAGACTGCTCAGGGTGGGTTACTGGAGATCTGTCAAGTTCTTGTTAAAATATGATGTAATACCTGTTTCTATTGTTGTAATACTATCGTATTACCGTATTACTCATTTAAGTATGAGTATGAGTATTCATTTTTTTACTTCTTTTTTTAAAAACAGAAATTATTCAAAAAGTAAAGAAGCCTCCACCATTGTGCAGACCCACAGTATCTCCAGACCACGCTCCCCTAGAGTGCATCCAGCTAATGAAGCAGTGCTGGAATGAACAGCCAGAGAGGAGACCATCATTTGATGAGATTTTTGATCAGGTGGCCCACTTTTTCACATATCTACTTTTCTAGGCGGTAAAATGCTCTTTTGTTTCTTTTTACCAGCAAAGCTTTAGGTGGCATCCACATGTACATGGATGGTTTTGACAAAAAACTATCATGTGCAGTAGAGTATAAATATTTTGATCCATGTGCAAATGCAATAATAAAATAAACTGAGCATGTCGGGTTAGCAGCACTCGAATATATGGAGTGATACGCATCACTCATCATCTATACCGCTTAATCCTGTATTCAGGGTCGCGGGGTGCCTGGAGTCTATCTCAGGAGTCTTGGGGCACAAGGCAGGGTACACCCTGGACAGGGTGGCAATCCATCACAGGGCACACACACGCATACACTCACTCACACACTATGGCCAATTTGGGAATTGAACGGAAACCGGAGGGAACCCACCAAGCACGGGGAGAACATGCAAACTCCATACACACAGAGACAGGAATCGAACCCGGACCCTGGAGGTGCAAGGCGACAGTGCTAAAGTGATTCATGCAGCATTTATATCCATATCCACAGATGAAAGACATGAGGCATGAGAACGTTAACCCTTTCATAGGTTTCTTCCACGACTGTGGGGTCTTTGCCATAGTGACCCCATAATTTAATAATGTATCACCACCACCATGCTGCCGTGGGGTGATACATTATTAAATTATTTATCGCACACTCATACTCACACATAACCATGAGCAGGGTAACACATCACTATTTTTATGTATTCATTAATTGTTTTCATTTACAATATATACTAAAATGACTTTTATTAAGAGGGGTGTTCAAGTCAAACCAGGACTTGTTAGCTAGAGTAAATTTTAAATTTATGTTCATATTAAAATTCAGTGAGTGCAACGCATGTTCCTTGAAAATCGATGGATAGCATGTCACCACCCGCTTGCAGAAGAGACACATCCCTCTTTGGGAACTGTTCACACAATCATTCACCAATATCAATTGAACATTAGAGGACGTCAGCTAGGAGATATTGCCACATCCCCTGTACAATCCCGACCTCGATCCAATAAAGAAGTTCCTGGGAGGCCACAGTGTTTCATACTTGAAACAGGCAGACATTGGTGAACTGAGAAAACTTTCTACCTTGATGATATCCAAGCACTAGTGAGACCCTGGGATAAGTGCTTTAGTGTAGCAGGGGATTACATAGAGAAATGTGGAAAGTCAAGATGGCGCCGGTGAGGTCGGCTGCCGTCGCGACTGCTCCGACCTATTTTTCCTTGTTTTCGTTTTTTAAGTTAACTTTCAATAACTTTAATCCGGCTAATTCACCATCATTGAGTGCATTAAGTACGATAGAGATACTCTTATTTCTATTGGTTTACAATGTACTCACAATTCGACGTTTTTAACTCCGGATCCGAGCTGGCCGAGTGAGATCCTGAGGGTAAACAAAGGACGCGACGCGAAGCGGCGGCCCCGAGGAAAACGAGCCGGCGTCAGGAACAGGCTGAGAGCGCGTGCACACCGCACACCTCTGCCTAGCATCCTGCTCGCCAATGTCCAGTCACTGGAGAACAAGCTCGATGACCTCAGGGCCAGGATAAAGTTCCAGAGAGACATTCGGGACTGCAATCTTCTCTGCTTCACCGAGACATGGCTGAACCCAGCGGTGCCGGACCACGCCATCCAGCCGGCCGAGTTCTTCTCGGTTCACCGCATGGACAGGACACGGGACTCGGGGAAGACAAGGGGAGGCGGCGTGTGTTTAATGGTGAACAGCAGCTGGTGCAACAGCGCGAGCGTTGTTCCTCTCGCACGCTCCTGCACACCCAACCTGGAACTATTGACTATCAAATGTCGTCCTTTTTATCTTCCTCGGGAGTTCACATCGGTCATAATCAGCGCCGTTTATATTCCGCCACAAGCGGACACGGACACTGCCTTATGCGAGCTGCATGAGGCACTCACACAGCACCAGACACAACACCGGGACGCTGCGCTTATTGTGGCGGGGGACTTTAACAGTGCCAACCTCAAACGTGCAGCGCCTAACTTCCATCAGCACATCACCTGCCCGACCAGGGGCGAAAGGACACTGGACCACTGTTACACACCAGTTAAAGACGGCTACAAGGCACAATCTTGTCCACCGTTTGGGAAATCTGACCACGCCGCCATCTTCCTCATGCCAAAATATAAACAAAGGCTTAAACAGGAACTTCCGGTTCAGAGGGAGGTCGCGCGCTGGACGGACCAATCGGTGGCCGCGCTTCAAGACGCACTCGATGACGCAGACTGGGACATGTTCCGAAACAGCTCCGATGACGTCAGCGTGTTTACGGAAGCGGTTGTGGGATTCATCGGGAAACTAGCGGATGATACCGTACAGAAAACGACCATCAGAACGTTTCCCAATCAGAAGCCGTGGGTGGATAAAACCATCCGCGACGCTCTGAGATCTCGCGCTGCTGCCTACAATGCGGGACTTGCTTCGGGGAACATGGACATGTACAAGGCTGCGGCATATAACGTCCGGAAGGCGGTGAAGGAAGCGAAGCAGCGCTACGGGAGGAAGCTAGAGTCACAACTCCAACAGAGTGACTCTAGGAGCCTGTGGCAGGGACTAAGAACAATAACGGACTATAAAGCTCCAACATCCGGTATGACAAACGCGGACATGACTCTGGCAGACGAGCTGAACACCTTTTATGCTCGCTTCGAGGCTGCAGCTAAAGACGCTAGCGTTGCTAATGCTAGCGCTGCTAATGGCTGCAGACAGGAAGTCATTGCCAGCACCGGAAACGCGTTTATCATCTCCGAGCATGACGTGAGGAGAGCCTTCAGGAGAGTGAACACCAGGAAAGCAGCAGGACCAGACGGCATCTCAGGTCGAGTCCTCAGAGCCTGCGCAGACCAGCTAGCACCAGTGTTCACAGAGATATTCAACCTCTCCTTATCTCAGTCGGTGATCCCCACATGCTTCAAAGAGTCCATCATTGTTCCTGTTCCGAAGAAACCACATCCTGCTTCCCTCAATGACTATCGACCTGTAGCCCTCACATCAGTGGTGATGAAGTGCTTTGAACGGCTGGTCAGAGACTTCATCATCTCTTCACTACCAGACACACTGGATCCACTACAGTTCGCGTACCGTTCAAACCGCTCTACAGATGACGCCATCGCTCATCTACTCCATACTGCTCTCACTCATCTGGACACTAGAAGGGGGAATTATGTGAAAATGCTTTTCATCGACTACAGCTCAGCATTTAACACCATAATTCCCTCTACACTCACTACCAAGCTGGAGCACCTGGGACTCAGCTCATCTTTATGTCAGTGGATCTCCAATTTCCTAACGGGGAGACCACAGGCAGTAAGGATGGGTGGACATGTCTCAGCCTCCATCACCCTCAGCACTGGAGCCCCACAGGGTTGTGTTCTGAGCCCTCTACTGTACTCTTTGTACACTCACGACTGCGTAGCCACTACCAACTCCACCACCATCATCAAGTTTGCTGATGACACCGTCGTGGTCGGCCTGATCACTGACAACGATGAGACGGCCTACCTGAAGGAGATTGGAAATCTGGAGAACTGGTGTCAGACGAACAACCTCCTTCTCAACGTCAGCAAGACAAAGGAGTTGATAGTGGACTTCAGCACAAAGCAGAAGAGGAACTACCAGACCCCCGTCATCAACAAGAGCCCAGTGGAGAGAGTGGACAGCTTCCGTTACCTCGGTGTACACATCACGCAGGACCTGTCTTGGTCCTGTCACATCAACACCGTGGTGAAAAAGGCCCGACAGCGTCTCTACCACCTCAGACGCCTGAGAGACTTCAGACTGCCCTCCAAGGTGCTTAGGAACTTCTACTCCTGCACCATAGAGAGCATCCTGACGGGAAACATCACGTCCTGGTTCGGGAACAGCACCATGCAGGACAGACGAACTCTTCAGAGGGTGGTGCGATCAGCTGAGCGCATCATCCACACCGAGCTCCCTGACCTGCACTCGATCTACAGCAAGCGGTGCTGGACCAAGGCCAGGAAGATCATGAAGGACCTCAGTCACCCCAGCAATGGACTGTTCTCTCTGTTGAGGTCAGGAAAGCGATTCCGCTCCCTGAAGGCCAACACAGAGAGACTGAGGAGGAGCTTCTTCCCGCAGGCGATACGGTCTCTTAATCAGTACAACACACAGTACTGATCCATTTTGCACACCCACACATGCTTCTGCACTCACTCTGGACACTCTGGACATTCAGGACATTTGCACACTTGTCCTCACTGCACACCTGCCCACTCATGGGTAGTATGCACACGTCACTTAAATATGCACATAAGCCACTTTATCATTTAAAATGTCACTTTACTGTATATCTGCATATTCAATATTTTTATTTCCACTTGTGCAATTTCAATTTTTTTACCTACTTACATTTTATATTTTTATATTCTTACATTTTACATTTTATATTCTATATTTTATATTTTATTTAATTTTATTTTATTCTCTTAGGTCAGGGCAGTTGCCTAAGCATTTCACTGCATATCGTACTGTGTAGGATTGTGTATGTGACAAATAAAATTTGAATTTGAATTTGAATTTGAATTTAAAAGGAGTTTGTACTCTCATAACTGTGTTATGTTGTTCTGCGCAATCAGAATTCTGACTTGAACACTTTTTGGAGGCTAACAAACACAACAAATATACAAATATATATAAGAAAATGTAGATATACTGTGTTCATTTATTTATTTGACATGAACTACCTTCAGAACCTCTCCATAAGAGTGTGAGCCTCACACCTCTCTTTCCCTTTTCTCAGTTCAAAAACATAAATAAAGGGAAAAAGACTAACATCATAGACTCCATGCTCAGGATGCTGGAGCAATACTCCTCGAATCTGGAAGAACTGATCAGAGAAAGAACAGAGGAGTTGGAAATCGAGAAACAAAAGACTGAGAAACTGCTCACACAGATGCTGCCACCGTGAGTAGAATAAATGACATAGAAATTATTCTATTTAATAATAGGAGTCTATATGTACAACTGGACTCTTCATCCCAATCTCATGCTCTTACTGCCTGTTGTTTTCTTCCTGTTCTTTTTCTCCAGCTCGGTGGCCGAGGCTCTGAAGTTGGGAAGCACCGTGAAACCGGAGTACTTTGACAGTGTCACCGTCTACTTCAGTGACATTGTCGGCTTCACTACAATCTCAGCCAACAGCGAGCCGATCGAGGTGGTGGACCTTCTTAACGATCTCTACACACTCTTTGATGCAATCATCAGCAACCATGATGTGTATAAGGTATCATTCCTGACAGCTGTCTGGCCAGAAAGTGAGAACATCTGGTTCAGTCAGATCTTTCATTCATTGTGTTCTGTTCTGGTTCTTTTACGGTGATTGGAATCCAGTAAGTTGTATTGCCGCCACCTTCTGGTCTTCATCTTCCTCATCTTCCTTCTGGTCTTATAGGAATTTTACACTGCTCCTACTATTTTTTTCTTTTATTAAATGATTTACTTTTGCGCATTTTCCACCTCTAATTAATTCAAATATACAGCCATCCTCAGGTCACTCAGTGAAGGTTTGAACAGTACTGTACTGACATTTATCTCTGTCCTCTGTGAAAATCTGGCTTCTTGGAAGTGAGTGAGTTAGGGATCAGAGTTGTGCTTTCCTGGTCATCACCCACTCTAATAGTCTTTTACCGCCTTTAGCATTAGCGTCATAGCCAATTCATGTGTGAAAATGCTTCCTCATGCTTACACATGACAAAATCATAATTATTTATTGTTACTGTTCTCGGACACATTTCTTCCATGGCTCAGCACCCTTTTTGCAGTTTTTTTTATTATGCATTGAATGGTTCTTAATTCAGTTCCAGTAATTCTCTATGTCTTCTTTCCTTGATGTACGCAGATAAATCTGATCCTTCTGACTATCTTTCAGTGTAAAACGTACTTTTTCTCTACTTTTCAGGTCGAGACAATAGGTGATGCCTACATGGTGGCATCAGGTCTACCTGTGCCGAACGGGAACCGCCATGCAGCTGAGATTTCCAACATGGCTCTGGATATCCTCAGTGCTGTGGGGACGTTTAAAATGAGGCACATGCCTGATGTACCGGTCCGAATCCGAATAGGACTTCACACAGGTCAGACAACGTGTTTTTGTACACCAGCAAGCTTTGTTTTGTCTTGGTGATTGAAAAAGTATATTATAGTAGTGCATCTGATCACTGAGAAAATCAACTGCACATGTCTGCCCCTGTGTAGGTTCTTGTGTAGCTGGAGTTGTGGGCTTGACCATGCCCAGGTACTGTCTGTTTGGAGACACAGTCAACACAGCTTCTAGAATGGAGTCCATGGGGATGCGTGAGTTCTGAGACCTCAATCTTAAGTTTAAATATTTTTCTTAGGTTTTCACTGTGTATTATAACTGATATCGACACTTGGATTCCTACAGCGTATCGGATTCATGTTCACTCCAGCACAGTTAAAATCCTGATGGCACTGAAAGCAGGATATAAAGTGCAGTTAAGAGGCAGGATTGAGCTCAAGGTAAGACCAGAGAGATTCAGCAATAGAAACATTATCTCAGCTGTAGTGGATGATTTTCTTATTTGAAACGACTAGCAAAATGATATGCTATTCAACATTTTTGTATTAAGAAATAGTAATTCCATTATTGTGCAGAAGGTATAGATTTCCACCTCACCTCACAGTCTCTAGTTTGTTCCTGAGCTCAGGGAACGCCTGCGCAATGTTCTCGCTGTTTCTGCACTGTGAATGCTATTGTGCATGCATGTGTGATAAATGCAAATAATTTGTTACACATAGATATTGTCATTCTCATATTCTCAATGCATACTGCAGCATGTGTCCCAACCGCTGTGCATAAAATCATGTGGAAACGAAGCAAGAGCTTCAGTTTCCATTCGCTACACATCAGGATGGGGGGGGGGGGGGGGCATGGGGCATGTGATCTCAGTGTCTTTTACCAGGGCATGTTTTATCTTACCAGACAGACTGGTTGAAGGATTTTATAAATTGCTGCTCTCCTGAGATTTTCTCAAAAGTTTATAGAATAGAATAGAATAGAATAGTGCTAAATAAGTAGAGAGAAACAAAAAAGCTCTCAGTTGTTGACAAAAGGTCAGAGAAGAATGGTCAGAGTGATTTGAGTAGACAGGAAGTCTACAGAAACTCAACAAAACGCGTCTCAGAATGCACAATACATTGAATCTTAAGGCGGATCTTATGGTTACAACAGCAAATGGCCACATTTGGTGCCACCTTTAGAAGCCATTGGACACTGGTTTATCAACTGGCTTAACTGGGCAGTAAAAGATCGAATTCGCAACTAACCAATTTATATAATGAATTTTATTCCTTCTAAAATCATTTGTATTCATTTTCTCCTCATTCGGAAAAGAGCTGGCATTCTCGTATTCCTGTGCCCTGTTTCTTTGCACATGATGCATTAATAACAAACTGACATCCGATCTGCTCCATTTCACAGGGCAAAGGTGCAGAAGAAACCTACTGGCTCATTGGGCGAGAAAGTTTCACCAAACCACTCCCTGACCCACCTGAACTCAAGTCTGGGTAAGTCTGGGCCACTGCATGGCCTGTGACCTGGCCTGTGTGTGTCTTTCTTGTTAATCCTCTCCAATATATTTTGCAGGCAAATGGCACATGGCTTGCAGATGGAGGAAATAGCTGCATACAAGAGGCGGAAAGCGGAGAAAGAGCTTGCAAAGAAGAATAACTGAGGTAATGTTATGCATGGAGAATGTATAACATTACTGAATGCGGCGTCTGGGACGGGAGATATGGGACACAATTAGCACATCTGTGCCATTATTGAACTACATTCTCCAACTATGAATTAACTCAGTTCTTCTACTTTCAAGTTATGTTTCTCAAGCTATAATCTGCCAGTTATCACGATATTAAAACACGATTTTTTGACTGTATACCAGCCATGATATTGTGTGTGTGTGTGTGTGTACTGAATACCTTACAAAGCTGTTCGGTTCGGAAGCTGGCGCCGAAACTCCTTCGAGGATATTAATGAAGACCTTCCCCCTGTACATCAATACAGAAACTGTAACCAAAGTGAAATAAATCTTTATAAAACACTGATGCGCTGCTTTAATCTGGAAGATTTCTGGAAGTAACCCCTCGGTTTTTGGCCTCGCGTGACTTGTGCAGTCAAATCTAGCAGATCTACATGCTCTCTTCTTTCAGATGGCATTGCACGCTTCTGGTATGGATAGCTCTGAATGTGGCCAGCTTTTGAAAGCCGGATGCCTGACTATGCTTGGCATGCAGATGTGCCTATTTGTGTTGTCTGTTACATTGTATATGTCCTCCTAGGGTTCCAGGTTTTAATGTATTAACGTAGGCCTAATTCATTAAATGGAATATTTATCCTTAATACATGTGTTTCATGTGTTTCATAAGGTATGCATGTGATTAGGCTGATGCACACTCTTTATTGTGTGGTGTTTTTCAGGACTGAGAATAAGGACTTTAAGCTGATGCTTCAGAAGGCGGTGAAGAAGATCTCTGCCGTGCGTCAGGTGGCCCAGGTTACTCTGGCTGATGAAGGCAACATCATGATACACCATCACTGACAACCTTTTGCTTGTACTCTTTGGACTTGACGCAGGAGCTTCATGCAGCAGACAGACGAAACAAGGAAATCTTTTTTTTTTTTTTTTTTTTGTATTTAAGCCTTCTTTGGTTTCTCGCTCGGTCTGGTCAAAGTGGTCTGAGCTCTGGATATTTTCTACTGCCTGTAGTTCAATTGAAAGGGCTGTAAAGTCAGGACTGCTTTATTATTATTAAAGGCTCCTGTTCAAGTTCGAGAAGGCATATCGTCATGTGCGTTTCAGAGACTTTCACTGTAACTTCTCATTTTTAAATGAATGAAACTGCTACAAGTAGCACACACCAGCAGTGTTCCAGCACTGTCTCTCCTATTCTGAATATGATGTACCTTTGTCACAGGCGGAACTAAAATGATCTACTGGGAACACATTGCTCAGCAAAATGAGGATTGGATCAGCAGTAGAGATAGAGATAGATAGATACATCGACAGAGAGACAGAAGAGTGAGGGGAAGGGATTGGATGAGGAGATAAAAGCCCTATCATCTATTGGAAGTAAATATCCTTCTCGCCTGAGGAGAAAACGTCTAAACCCGGTCCTGGCCAGGAAATAAGGAGCAAAACCTTGGTGCAAAAAAAAAAAAATTAAAAGAATAAACTATATTTATATGTTTAAATGTTTATATAACACTACATATAGTGTTCATACCTATTAGACTGATCTACTGCCATGGTGTTAGAATAGAGCGATTAGAGATTATTGCTGAATTGTTTTTGTTCAGACAGACATCTCTTAATAAGGGGTATATTTAACATGGACTCCCATGGATGTCATTAATGCACACCAGTTTTAGCGATGTTTTGACTCTAATTGTAGGGTGTTAGTGATGTACCTGTCAAATGTACGATATCTGCTTGTTTCTATCTAGCTGTGATTTGGCGTAGAATAATTACATCATCACAAATGAAGACGAGATGAAATCTCTGTCTGCAATTGTCATTTAATATTGACACTAACCATCTCCCCTAGAAGATTTGCCATCCTGCAGGGAATAACTCAAGCCATAATCTGCTCCACCTGATCCAACTAAGCTGATGTTCAGGTGCATATGAGATATGGGTTGGAACTAAGCCGTGTTGAAGAGGACAAAATTTATTTAGGGCCATATTTTAAGTAAATGGCTTTTGACTGTTCAGTACATCAGGAACTTTTAGCAGAAGTTTTAGCAACGCACTAAAAAAAGGGGGGAAAAAAAGAAAAAAAGACGTTGATGTCGGCTTGAAGCATTAACGAGCCATTTACAGTTAACAATAAATCTGGATTTTATGTCTATTTGAGTGTGTGTATAATTCTGTAACAAGGCAATAAACCTGATTTGAAAAGCCTTACTTACAATGAAACAACGCCGTTTTGTGGTCAGAGGTGTTAGCGCAGCAGATGGTGACCTAGATTAGTTGTCAGGATTAGGCCAAGTGGCTCTTCATAAGAAGTACACTGAGTGGCAAGGTCACCCTTAACCAGATTACACAATTCTAAAGCCTCTCTGCCTCTCTCCTGCATGCAGATTATACTGTAGGCCATACTCCTGAAAATGTTTCGTTAAATAAATATATGTGTACTGTATGTGTTACAGATTAGGCTGGTCAAAGATAGAAAGTACCATCAAAACACTCATACGTCAAAACTACACAGCTAAAAGGTGAGCAACATCATATACACTACGGTACGCTTCTCAGTAGTAATTCAGTGTGGAACTGAGTAAAGCGCATGAAGTAAGAAGTTGACCAAAAAGAGGCATTATTTCTTACACTAAAAGAGAGACAGCTGAAATATGTGAACGAAATGGTTATTCTTATATATACAGTATAAAGATTACAAACTGTTATACTGTTATAAAGATTACAAACATGAAGTGGCTGGTTTTTAATTTTAAAAAGACCTTATGCATTAAACATTTTTATCGGATTATACAAGAAACAAGTCTTACAATGACTTGAAGCTACACAGAATAATGATCAAATATTATTCAATTAAATAAATGAAATAGGCGAAAGTGAGGACATTGTAAAATCGACGTTATACATATTATGTACCACTTGGAGGAGCAACTGAGTCATCACTGCATGGTGAGTTCCACATGCTGGCTTTTATTTAGTGTAGACTTCCTGAGGTTCAGTTCAGTTCAGTTCAGTTCAGTTCAGTCATTTTATTATCCCAGCTGGGAAAATTGGCTTGCAGACGGGGGCCAGATTTAAAAACACAAATATAAAAACAACATGCTGAAACAAAAACGCCAACGATCACCCATACATCCGATATACAAAACAAAAAAAAACAATGCCTGAAAAACAATCTCTGATTCATTACAATTAAATTAATCATAGAAAACAAAGTGGTTTTTACTCCTACTACACTTGAACCGGACAAGTCTAAATCTCCCGCAAAAGTGAAGAGGCTGAAACCTACAGTACAATGAAGCCAGTGGTCTGTACTGTATACTATGCTGTAGATCTACCCTTAAAAAAACAGTATTGTAGCTCGAGTTGTGCTCATTTCCTGGACAAACTAGTGAAAAACTGTATATGTGACAATGGTATGAGCTTCTGGAGCCATGATCTGGGTCAACTCCTGACCTAAACCCAATAGACAACTGATGGACAAGGGTGAAGAAGGCAGCAGCAATCATGAAATCATCTTCTGGCCATGATGTTCAGGAAGTAATCAAGTTGGCATGGATTGGGCGAGTGACACTACAGTACTGTTGGGAGACCTACAGGACAGATGTCTTTTTGACTTTGGATCCAGCAGGTCTTGAGGAATAAAGGACTTCTTGTATAGCAATTTCATTGCATAAAATACCAAATGATTCTCTTGATGATCTTGATTGTCATGATTTTCAAAATTGTAAGAATGTTTAAAACATTAAAACATTAAAACATTGAATTTCACTATTGTCTTAAAACGTTTGGACATTTTCATACATTTCATACATTAACGTTTGGACATTTTCATACATTAATGTCCATTCTTACAGATGCATCAGAACTCACAGCAAATTTCAGCGAATCACTGGAGCTAAATCATGCTTTCACTGAGCACTAAATTTACTCCTTACATTATGTGAATGACAGAATGCTTGTCTGTATTTATTATTTTTTATCCTACACTCATTGAAACCCCAATTCCTATTTTAAGAGGTAGAAAATGTACTGAGAAATTACTTATTACTTGGAAGTATAAATTACTTGATTACATATTATTCATCTTTTAATTTAGCCAAAACAGTTAGAAATATATTTATTTATTTATTTATTTATTTTATTTACTGTTTTTCCTGAAACCTCATTTCAGTTTTTGTAAGTTGGTTGAATACAGTATGAGTAATGCTACATAGTTTGTTAATAAATCATCATTTGGATAATTAAAGCTGAGGCATTTGCGATTATTAATGAGGTCTAAATCAAAGACAATTTTATTATTTAAAACTGTTTTCTCCTTGGAAATATAATTATGAGTACAAGTATTCAGTTGAGTAAAGTATAAACATGCCAAAATGATATTTAAATATCAAATTCATGATATTACAATAGCAACATTCTGGCGTCTGGTCCAGGTGCACAGAAATGAAAAAAAAAAGAAAAGGGAATGCTAAATTTGCTCTGTATACACCTAGCTGACAACGTGGTGTGCTGTGATATATTTAAGCCAGTTATAAAAAATTAAGTAGCTTACCAGCTGAAGATATTATACACACATTATGTATGCTGTCATCAGGCAACATATGACCTCTTGTAGAAACACAAATACCACTACAGAAGTTTCCACTTGGTGGTAATGAGATAAGACATGGCCACTGAACACATTTCCGCTGTCAGTCTGGGAAAGGTGCGAGTGAAACTTATGGACTGCCTGGCACTCTGGCAGTCTGGCAACGCTTACCCTAGGCCTATTGGGCAGTACACGGAGTACAGTATAAGCATGCAATGTGTTTCCATTGTGCGAATGCCAGGCTTGAGCACAGTGTGTCCGGTACATCCAGTGTTCAATAACCACTTTATCATGATCAGAGCCGCAGTACATGATGGAAACACTAGACGAGAGGTGGAGATCCACTGTGTATTGGAAAGTTTTCTGGCATACTTATGTCCAGACTCCGGAAATGTGCTGTTGACTCCAGAATTGGCTTCATCAAGCCAACTATGCGCCCAAAGGTTTGTGGACACCTGACCATCACATCTGTAAGTGCTTTGTGAACATGCCATTCCAGATTTGGTCCAAACCTTGTTTTCATAATAACTTCTGGAAAGGCTTTTTAAAAAATAGATTTTCGAGTTTGGCCGTAGGGATTTGTGCTTGTTTAAACACAACAGTATTAGTGAGGTCAGACACGTTAATACAGGTGAGGAGGTCTAGGGAAACACTCTAAACAACAACAACAAATAAGAATAAAAATGTGCTTCCTTTTCCTAATAAATCTCCTGATTTGCAATGTTTTGTGGGATTGCTATGTGGCATATTAGTAGAGCTGTTTCCTAACATTTCTTTATTTCTATGGCAACTTTAATAGCGCTAGAATATCACTTTCCTCAGCAAATCAATCTGACAGATAAATATGTAGATGACCCCAGCTTTAAAGCAGGGAATCTTTGAGCCTGTGTTTAATTTCAACACTTCTTGAGTGGAATATGAAATATGTTTTATTTATTCATTGATTGATTGATTGATTGATTTTCTTTATCACTGATCCTGTATGGGGTCACTGTGAACCTGGAGTGTATTTCAGGGAGCTCAGGGCACAGGACCCTGGTCGGGGTGCCAAGTCATTGCAGAGCACACACACACACACACACATGCACACACACTCACACACACACCCGCCAATCATCCTGCCAATTTTGGAAACTTCAATAAGCCTGCAATGTGCTTTTGGACTGTGGGGGAAACCGGAGTGCGGTGAGGAAACCCACAAAGCACGGGGAGAACCTGAAGGTGAGATCTGTAACCCCATCACCTATTGCATACTAGAGGTTACTCGCAGTTCCGCCTCTGTGCATATCCTGATGCCTGCATGCTACCAGTACTTGTTAACGGAGTGTGCAGTTAATCCACTGCCGCTCCTCACGTTGTTCCAATGTTACGCCAGATCTCACAGTATGACATAAAAGTTACTCAGTGAGAGATGATTGCTGCACTGGCCGACCGCTACATCAGGGTTTCAGTAGCTATGAGTTCAGCCTGATATACCCCTTATCGCCGTAGACGACTGCCTACTGTTTGCATCACCAAGCAGCAAATGAACACAACTAAACCTACTTTTCATAACCTATTTTTCAGTTTAATATAAAGTGTTTCATTCAGAGTGAGGTTTTCCTTCACGAATGAAATGTGGATTTGCATTTTGGCTACAATCACTAATGCAGCAGGTGGATGAACCGGAAGAGTGACTTTAAACGCAACTCACTTCCCCACATTGCCCTGACTCCTCTTTCCCACGGTGTGTGAATTCAAGCCCCAAGGCAGCACATTAAAACTAGTTTCCGCTGATGTGTGCATATGACTGATCACTTTACTTGGTGCGTTCTTTAGTCTCAGAGTGCATGTTCAAAAGCGTTTCTCTTATACACCCAGAAATGTGCCAACATTTCTTTGATTAGTACTTCATTAAAAAGTGACAAGTTTCATCCATTTACATCTATGTTTAATGATGTGTATTCGTGGATCAGTGGTAGGCTGCTCGTCTGCCATGTGGAAGGCCTGGGTTCAGTTCCCATCCACTGGATGCAGTCAAAAATCCAAGTCAACTTTATTGACCTACATGTAGAGAATTTAAATTACATTATTTTCAGTCCACTTACAAACAACACTAAGTGCAAACATTTTAATGTAAAAGAGCAAAATAGGGTTTACAAAAAAAAAAAAAAAAAAACTTCAATAACACAAAATAAGACTATGACAGTAGTTAAGATGAATTACTATATCTGTCCTGCAAAAAGGGACAGATAAGTGTGTGTGTGTGCTCTGCAATGACTTGGCACCCCGACCATAGTCCCGTGCCCTGAGCTCCCTGAAATACACTCCAGGTTCACAGTGAACACGGCAGAAGTATGGTGCAAAGTGGAAACAGTGCAAATGAAGTGTAGTGCAAATGAGCTTTTAGTTTGTTTAAAGTGACATACGTCTTCAGTTCTTATTGCTGGGCTGAGGTATTGAACTGTCCAATGCTGCAAAAGTGACAGGTGCAGATGAGTGTGTGTGTGTGTGTGTGTGTGTGTGTGTGAAACAGTCAGGGAGGGCATCGGGCATAAAACCTGTGTCAAGCTTGTATGTGTTGACCGAAAGACCACCACCAACAACATCTTATATTAACTCTGTGCTGTATACTGCACTAACAGGCCATGACAGCACCATGATGAGGAATAAAGTTGGCATAGCGACAACTGATATCTGTGCCAACTGATATGATCTTACAGCTATTATTTTTTAAGTTAATGTTCAAAAGAAAATGCTGTGCTTCCTTGTGTAACGCCACTCATATCGGAAGAACATGGGTGTGGGTTTAACAAGAGGAAAACAAATAACCTGTTGCAGCACGCTTGTAAATTTAAATGCCCGTCTCATCAGAAAAAAAAGGCGTTTCACTGAGACTCATCCTATTGGACACCAGCACTGTCAATCAACTCTAGAGCACCTATTTTTCTCCGCTGGAAGGAAACTTGCTACACAGCGATTGGTCAGACCTATTGACGACGCAGGCACGTTCTGCTTCACGATTGGCTCTGGATCGCTGCAGGGTCCCGCAGCTGGACCAAACAGATCGCGGATATCGCATTGTGCGCCCGCCCGTAGTCGGATGACGCAGAGGTCACGTGTTGTTTGTGCCGCGGTCCATAGAGATGTGTGTACAGAAGGAGTGAAGAGCAGACTGGCAGCGCCGCTATCTACCGATAATAGAAACGGATAATGTGGTCATGTTGCAGTGGCTTGGCTTGAGTTCTTGTCGCGTTGGCTGCGTTTTCCTGAGGCGAGCAGCGCATCACCGGGAGGAATAAATTGCCGGAGGAGAACACGACCCCCCGCTCAATCCCTCCCACCCTCCCCAAACAAGAATGGGGTCTCGTAGCGCGACGCTAAGACAAGGATAAACTTGACCTAACGTTTACCAAACAAAAAAAATGGCAAATCTTGCTAATTATCCAGAAGGCAACTCCGCCATGCTCATGCTGGAAGCGCAGCAGAGGACTAGTGCGGGAGCTAAACCCGCTCCAGCCGGCGGGGATCCCCCTTCCTCACCGCTGCACGGCGGCGGCGGCGGCGCGCGCTGCCATCAACACCAGCCGCACGCGCATCACCAACCGCAGGACCAGCACCAACAGCATTTCGATCACGAGAACTATCAGCAGTCTCCGGCGCGGAAAAGCCTCCTGTCTTCTTTTAAGCCAGCACACGAGGACTCTGCTGCTACGAGCCACACACAGGCTACCTCATCCGCCACTGCCATGGCCGTTCACCCCGGCGCCGCCGCTGCTGCCTCAGACGCGCTGGACGACATTAGGAAGTGCGGTTACCTGAGAAAACAGAAACACGGCCATAAAAGGTTTTTCGTCTTACGCTCAGCGAGCCGTTCAGGCCCGAGCCGACTGGAGTACTACGACAGTGAAAAGAAGTTCCGTAGCAGCCTTCGCTCCGCCGCCGCCGCCTCCTCCTCCTCCTCCTCGTCTACCGGCGCCGCTGCAGCCAGCGCTTCTCCCCCCAAACGCGTGATTTATCTCTACCAGTGTTTCACTGTAAACAAAAGGGCGGACTCAAAGAACAAACACCTCATAGCTCTGTATACCAAGGATGAATATTTCGCGATTGTAGCTGAAAACGAGCAAGAGCAAGAAGACTGGTACTTAGCGCTCAGCGACCTGATGAATGAAGGCAAAAAAAGCCACACTGAAGCCGACGAGCTCGACGACGGCTACGGCACGGTAACGCCGGGCACCGTCTTCAAAGAGGTCTGGCAGGTAAACGTGAAACCCAAGGGCCTGGGGCAGACTAAGAATCTCACGGGTGTGTACAGACTGTGCCTCTCCTCTAAAACCATCCACCTTGTAAAACTGAACTCTGAAACCCCATGTGTAAACTTGCAGCTTATGAACATCAGACGCTGTGGCCACTCCGAGAGCTTCTTCTTCATCGAGGTTGGGCGTTCCTCTTCGATCGGCCCGGGCGAGCTGTGGATGCAGGTGGACGATTCGGTGGTGGCTCAGAGTATGCACGAGACCATTTTAGACACCATGAAAGCTCTAAAGGCCTACGCCGAGTTCAGGCCAAGGAGTAAAAGTCAGTCGTCAGGTTCTAACCCAATGGCTTTCATGACCACACGTCGGCACCTGGGAAACCTCCCACCCAGCCAGACAGGACTGCAGAGGCGGTCCCGGGCTGAGTCTATGGTTGGCACTCCACCTAGCAGTAAGAGCAGCGGCGCGAGTGGATACAGGTTTCGTACGTCCAGCGAAGGCGAGGGCACCATGAACCGCCCGTTTCGGTCTGTCACGGGCAGCCTGATCCACCTCAATACAGCCCGTGCTAATTTGGGTAGACAGGAGAGCGGCGGCGGAACCGGAAGTCGATATGTCCGTGCCCCGCCCGGTGCCACCTACCATGCGCGGTCTGCCTCACTTCCCGTGTCTCACTTCCCATCCACCACTAGTCCTGTCAGTATGTCCAGTAGCAGCGGTCATGGCTCCGTCACCGATACCAACACCCGACCTTCCAGCGCTTCCATCTGTGGTTCTCCCAGTGATGGAGGATTCAACTCCTCGGACGAATACGGATCCAGCCCTGGAGACTTCCGTTACTTCAGGGTTCGCAGCAACACACCTGACTCGCTGAGCAACACGCCTCCCATCCGGGAGGAGAACTGTCTCAGTGACTACATGGCGATGGGCTGGAGCCGAGACATGTTCGGTGGGAGTGCCGGAGATGCTTCACGCGACGATACTGCTGATGAAGATTCGCGCTCGTTTAGGAGGCGCACTCCTTCCTTTTCCAGACAGGTGGGAGCTGCCGGGTCAGGTGGAGTAGCTGTTTACCAAAAGATGACTCAGACCAACTTCTCGCTGGACGAGGCTGTAGCTGAGGGAAGTTTTCTAGGCAGCAATGGCCAGCTTGCCTCCATCTCTTCATCACTTCGTTCTGATTACAGCTCCAGCTCCGAACACAGCCAGGACCACCCTCCTGCACTGCGCGCTGCTGACTCTTTTAAAGACGATGGATACATGCCCATGATGGCAGGTGTGGTGCCCTCCGCACGAGAAACAGATTACATGCCTATGCAACCCAGTCCTCTTGTCTGTGCCTCACCAAATATCCAGAGCATGGCCTCTCCTCCCCCTCATCAGCACATGGACTCACAAGGCTACATGATGATGCTCCCAGGTGGAAATGGGCCTGCAGATTCCCCAGCACCACCCAGCCCTCACATTAGCGGCAGGGGGCTTAGTCAGAGAGGTAACGAGCGTCCAGAAAATGGCGAATACATGGATATGTCTCAAAGCAGGCCTGTGACGGGCATACGAAAATTTTCTAATGATAGTTACTACACGCTGAGTGCTCCTGAGATACCGAAATCTTACAGCTCATATTTCTCCCTGCCACGTTCATACAAAGCCCCCGCAAAACATCGGCGTGAGCACGACGAATATGTTCCTATGAGTTCACCTGCCAAGCCTGCCTACATCTCACCTGGTACTACACCTGAGCATAATGGCTGTAGCGATATAGATCACCATTCTTCATGTCGCAACCGCCTCCCGTTTACCCGACGCAGTTTCCATGGGTCTTTACAGTCGAACGAACTGGTGGAATGCCCCTCCAGTCCTGGCGAGTACATTAACATTGAGTTTGGCGACCAGGTCCCATACCCACTCACCGCAGAGGACACTCTGACCAGCCAAAGCGCTCACCGGCAGGACCGGCATTCTCCGTTTCTACAAGACTACATGAGTGTGGAGGTGGACGGCCTTCCACCCAAAAGTCAGTCTTCACGTTCATCGCTGGTGGCCCCTTGGAACCCTCCTACTTACATTCGCACCAACGGCGGTGGAGTCACTTTGGGTCACCTGGACGACTACACAGAGATGAGCTGCGGTCCGCACAACGAGCGTAAAAGCCCGATACTGCAACACCTTAGCGTTTGTGAGCAGAGATATCCAAGCTCCAGCACACCTGTTGAGCCAAAGGTCATCCGTGCAGACCTCCAGGGCAGGCGAAGACACAGCTCCGAGACTTTCGTCACATCCACAGAAGTGACAGGAGCGAATGGCCTGGACAGCAGCGCTCCAGTGCCCAGCGCTGTTTCTCAGGTGGCGGATAGCAAGTGGCAGAGCTCACCGTCCTTTGACAGCACGTGGATGTGTGTGGAGAACAAGGCAACAGGTGGCACAGAGGAAGCACCTGACCTCTCCTTAGACCGAGCTGAAGCAAGTGCCTGTTCTGTGCGAACCAGAAGAACTCATCCTGTGGAACACCAAAATGGCCTCAACTACATTGCCCTGGATCTGAGAGAGGACCAAGGCACTGAGAGTTCCAGCGCTGAGCCCCAGATGCCAGCCTCTGGCATGCTTCACCCAGAAAATGGAGAATACGCCAGCATCGATTTCACTAAATCTGAGCGAATCACTGCAACTTCGAAAGGTGAGTCATTTATTTCTTAATTTTTTTCTCATTTTTATAAAAAAAAATTAATGCCACCTTTTCCCACCTGTTGCATGCATTTAAACCACATAGCATTAAGTCTTTGGGTCATTTATTGTTTTTATTATTCCCCAAGCTTGGTTCTGCTTTAACCATTGCGGTAAACACATCAGTCACTTAACATCATTTTAAACCCGCTCCCAAGGGAGATGTGTACGTTTATGCGGAGGCAGAGCCTCATACTCCTGAAGCAGTCTATCCATTAGTGCGCGTCGAACGCTGTAACCGTAACCACACAGGGAAGTCCAGCGAGCATATGTAATAAAGAGTAAAGCTCGAAGGCCTGTTAAGTTTTTCACATTGTGTGGAATACGAAGGGATGAAGACCCCAGTGTGTTATTGTAGCGTGTTGTCTAGAGACGGTGTTTGTGTTGGTTATGGCGACCTCTTTCCACTCACTAGAGATGACACAGCAGCGTCGGTCTCGGTAGCTGCGTAGATCCTTCTGTGTGAGCTCCAGATATTTGTTTTGTGCACATGAACCGATGCAGAGTGTGTGTTACTGAAGCGGGTATTACTCTGAAGAAAGAATGTGTTTCTTATATTTATTGGCAGATAATCCTTCTTTCCTAGTTTTATGTGTCATTTCATCTCACTTATGTCTTGATCTTCCCAGGTCAGTTTGGTGCTTGGCAGAAAATTTTATTGTGTGTGTGAGAAAATGAGGGGAGAGTGAGTCAGTGTTCTCAGCAAGCCCTGTCTGACTCATTTGTTTATCATATAGTTGAGGTAGAGATGAGAGAACAAGGGGAAAGGGGGAAAGAAAGGGAGAGGCAACACCTGTGTGAGAGTGTGACCATGGAAGGGTGTGTGTTGGGTCTTACATTGTTTACTAATTTTATTGTTTTTAGGGATAAAATCATGACCCGCCAATAAGCGCATAAACCTTGAACTCTATATGATCTGCTATTGTTCAGCTGTATTCTCTGCCCCTGTCCCGTCCCCTGTCCCCCCCCTCCCCACCAGGTATGGGGTCTGTTTGTAGAGCGTGCACGTTTTGCTGACGAGTGCTCTGCTTTCTTTTCTTGTTGTTTAATTGACCCAGCATGTTGTGGCACACTTTTCTCTACAGGAAACATTTAAGTGTTAAGTGAAATTTTACAGTCGTGCTTCCTGTCACGCTGCTCTCGAGTGGCACGGCATCTCCAGCGTACGGCCTGCTGACCAGTCATATTAAAGCCATTACGTTATCAGGCATGCCCCGAGCAAATGTCTGGGTCTGCTTTTAATTTGTTGTGTTTCTGTGGCGTTTGCCCACTGCTGCAGTGTTTTTTGGCAATAGCGGTGTGACAGCCCATCTGGGATTTGGGAGATGTGCCCTCTTTGTGATGTTGGAATGTAAATTAGCAAGCGCACAGCTACACAAGAATGTGCATCAATCACCACACTATGCTTTTCACTGCTGCCTCTCTGGCATGGTGCTTTAAACAGGACATATCAGTGTATTAACACTGGAGTGGAGCTGTCGTAAGTTATTATAATTTTTTTTTCTTCTTCTGCGAAGAAAATTATAGAAACAATCTATTTTTGATCCTGGCGATCCACACGAGACAGATTTATTGAGCTGCTTTGGATTTTTTACAGCGAGTTTGTGTGTTTGCTTGGGGTTGTGAGCGGCACCAGAGCAGGGCACCGAGAGGGCACAGGGAACAGATGAGTAATCCGGAAGATTAAGGAGGAAGGAATATTAACAGGGATGTGAAATCTGAGGCATTTGGCATTTGTGTTAGGTTATGAAAGTGCAAGACACAAGCCATATTAAACAATAGCAAGCAATTTGCTAAGGCTCATATCGTGCATTACGTTTAAATTGTTCGTATCGACTCGAAAAAAGTCTCGTGCCAGTCTCACGAATGCCTGGTGCTACAATAGCAGCCCGAGTTTGACTTTGGCAGGTGCCACGGCAGGTTGTGCATATGTTTCAGCAATTCCTGATTTTCACTCCAGGGTAGTCGTTCCGTTCGTTTTGGTAACTTGCTGGAGCAAAAATCTGTGTGCAGAAGCCCATGTCTGTTCTGTGCATCCATCAAAAACATGTTTACAGATTCAGCTTGAAAGCAGAAACAGTAAACCTCGCATCTACAAGACTACAACAGCTACCAGGCTGTTTACTTCCTTCCTTACAGGACACTGATTTACTCAGAGTTACAGTTTGTGCGCCGCTCATGTCAGCACTTTCAGGCTGAAAACGCGAAAACGTCATGTGACACATGCTTCTCTAACTGCACTTCCAGCCAGGCGTCCACCCACACAGCCCGCTTCGGTTGGCTGACCTGGACTGTGAAGATTCCTCATGTGTGTTTTTTTTTTTTTTTTTCCAATGGTGAAAAGTCCAAAAAGTATGCTAACCTGAATCTTACAGATAATTTAACTCTGTGTATTCCTAGAAAAAAAACATAGCAGGGATATAATCAGTTATAGACTTTTGTTGTTTGTCTTTGCACAAGGTTAATGGTATCCTTAGTCACGCACCAAAACTTTGACCCTACTCCCTTTACATGTATGCACACCCCTCCTTAAAGAAACCTTGACCCCATGTTTGTGTGGCAGTCATTAGTGAATCAGTGACAGTTTAGGGCTACACATGAGTGTGCTTTCCACACCTCGCAGATCTATCGGTTAAAGTGTGTTACTAAGGGGGGAAAAAAAGAAGGTAAAGAGTCAGCCTGTACTGAAGTGCGCACTTAAAGACAGCAAGGCGAAACTCAGTGTAGGTATGTGTGTGTAGGTTGGGAGGGGGTGTTTTTTAGGTGCTTTTTAAAGAGCTTCAAATTAGGTGTAAGATGTGACGGGAACACCTTGGTCCAGAACACTGCATGCTGTTCCTGTGAGTGTTCTGCATATGAACCGTCTCTCTCTCTCTCTCTAACACACACACACACACACTCTCTCTCTCACAAAAGTTTAAAGTAATATTCACTGCTCGGCAACCCTTTCTATTAGAGACGAAGGGGAAAAGCGGTTAATTTTTATATCGCGATTCTTTCATGTGACAATTCATGTAGCGTCAGACAGATTTAAAAATCAGTTATTTAAAAAAAATGTATTTGCATTTGAGGTAGTAAAATGTTGCTGTTCCTCTGTAATCCTACAGGTGGTGCGCTGTAAACTACTCACACATCGGCGGGCAGCACAGCATCCTGTGTGGTAAGAGTGAATTATTTCTTTTATAAGGTACTTTAGAACCTTATGGGCCAACTTTACGTTTTAATATATAAACTATAAACTAATATATATAACTGTAAATTTAGCATGTCTGTAAGATTTTTGCAAAAGCATCATTTGTCTGTTTGTTGGAGCACGCATCACGTAAAAACTACTGCACGAAAATGGGTGTATTTGCCAGAGCTTGAGATAACCCAGTCTTTGGTTCATCACAGTCGGCCTACGGTAAGAGAAGATATGCTACTTTGAATTTTTAATGGAAAACAGCCTAATATCATAAAAAATGGACCTTGAAAAAAAAAAAAATCATTAGTTCATCTCAAAATTCAACTGATGGCACTTTTTTTTTTTCTTTTTTTTTAAATATGCGCTAATGAGTGTGCAATTAAATTCCACACGAACAAAGTCGCAGATACAGATAAGCAAAGATAAGCACAGCTGCCGGTCGACCATCTAAAGAGAGGCATATACTTCTCATGTTGAAGTGTGTGTATACATTTTTTGGGCCCGTGTGTGTGTGGATAGATTGATATTGGGATATTTATAAAATTGTGATACTTACTGAATTGCAATACCGATCGAATTGACACAGAGGTATCGTGATAATATTTTAACGGCTGGTCCCTCGTAATTCCCTATTTTCTATACCATCACAACTAAAACAAAAAGAGCAGTGCAGAAGAAATATGTCAGGTACAAACACTTTTTCACCGTTTTGTTGTCGTGTCAGGGAATGTAATGGAGGTAGTTTATCATCAGGATCAAGTTATAGGCTAATCTGATCCAGCCCCATTTAATTAGATTTGCATTATATTAAAGGGATTTTAATATGATAAAATCAGGAACAATTCTTCCTGTGTTAAAGACTGTAGTGAATCATACAAGCCGTCTCTTAATATAGGTGTGATTGCCGTAGACAAAAATTTCAAGCCATTGCCCAGTGAGAAAATAGCAGGAATGATTGAAAACCTTTTTTTTATTTATTTTTTTAATGAACAGCTGCATTAATAAAACAAAGATATGGAATAAAAACACAGCATATGAATTATTAAATTCATTGTAATAACTGATGGCTGCTGTTCGTTCTTCAGAACTTTGAAAAGTTGTGCATCATCTTATGTTATTATGACTTGAGACTTTATGTGAATTTATGTCATAAATTCTTTGGTGTTATTGTGTAAAAAATCTGTATGCAGTGCTACTGAATGTCTTTTAAAGGTCTTGTATAATTAACTTTTAAAGTAGAACAAAACAGATACAGAGGTTTCATTCACAAACAACTTTTTGTGGGTTTTCCCACATTATGTCATGCTCAGTTCCCAGCTATCTTGATGGCAGTTTCCTAAACAAGCAACAGCTCCGTACCAACCAGGCCAGGGAGAAGGGTTTCATGTGTTTCCCTCTGACCCCATCTTTTCAAACTGGCCCTAAATCTCACACCGTTAGGGGGCGGGATAACACACTCAGCAATGTCTGCTCATGTTTTACCTTGTGTGAGGTTTTGCGGATCCTTGCGATTGGCTTGTGTCGCTATGATTGCTGTTGGAATGCAACAGTCTGCTCCACAGGACTCCCGCTATGGATGGCTGAGGAAAAAGCGAACCTTCACTACTTTCTCCTGGCTTTCTCTTTATGGCGCTATCCAGGATCCACACCAAAACTCAGTGTCAGTAACAATAACTTCCTGTTCGGGGTTGTCTGGTCTGGAGCCTGTTACAAGTAGCATTCTACAAAAATATGACTCTTGTGTGATGACCCAGAAACAGGATTTCTGTTCTTTTCACAGAAGAGGAAAATGTAATGAAAAGACTGTCCAAGGTTCATGCTATTGATGTGTCCATACCATGTCCATCAATTTATTCCTTTGGCTTTATTAACCATTAACAATAATGATTAGATCTTCCTGTGTGTTTGGTGTTAAGACTGGTCTTTGGTCATGACTTGTCTCTTTTTGTATTCATTCATCAAACAAGAAAAGTGTTTTTTTTTTGTAATCCACAATTCTTTTTTTCTTTTCTTTTTTTATAATGTAAAGCTCTATATAGCTGATCTTATCGCCTATTACCGTTTGACATTTGCTTTAGAACAGATTCTCAAGCTCTCGTGTTACATATCTTTTCAAATCCATCACACTTGAGTCATTTCATTTGGGAGTTCTGTTGCGTTCATATACTGCACGATGGTTGTGGTGCAGCTAAACCTGTCTTGCCATGCTCTGGTAAAATTGCGGCAAAGCTTAAATATGCAAATAAGCCCATCTGATGTGCTGCGTGGGCTCTGCGAATTTCGTCATAACCAAATTCATGTAAACGTCTTATAATCCTTCCCAGCGGCGAGGCCGTGCACCATCGTGTAGTGATGCATTGGGGACATGGGAAGCGTTCACCTGTCTGTGGCACGCAGGGTCTGTGTCACGTTCTGGGAGGACACATTGAACGGTCGGAGTGGGCCAGTAGTAAGTCGGGCAGTCGTTTAAGGACCTCCATGAATGTGATCTATTCGAGTAAGTGTGTTTATGTCTCTGCCGCTTTTCCTGCCCTGACTATACAAAGCCCAGGCTGAATGACTGCCTACTGGTTATCCCTCCACAGAATGTTACAGAACATCTTTAGTGTCTTTTCTGTCATTCTATCAGAACAAGTAATCAAATCTATATGTGAATAAGCCATCACAATATAGGTACAAGCTAATACAGTTCAAATATATGAACTTGGTGCTCATGAACTAATACACTAGTAAATGAAACTCTGTTATCTATTAGCATCCATAATGGCCATCTGGGAGACACTTGAACGTTTGAAAGCGAACTTCGGCTGAGCTGGATATCGCAGTCAATTGACTCGGGAGTGTAAAAATATTACCGTTATTACAATGTGATCATTATTAAATGTGCGGTTCCACCCCAGGCTTATCTAAGGTGTCAGGTTGCGTATCTGCACTCCGGTGAGATTGTGAATATCGGAAATGGAGACGCATTAGGGAAGGTAGTAAGAGCTTGAAGGGAAGATGATGGATCAGGATGCAAAGGAGAGACCTTCAGTCCTGAGATCTGTGCGTGCAAGTGGAGTTAATTGGGTTGTGCTGAAGCGTCAAGCTCGATCCTTTGACCTGGTGTGATCTCGGTTACATGAGATTTACAGGGCTACACCCGTCCTTCCGCTGTAGGATTAGAAGGGATGAATCAGACAGCTGGTCATTTGTTTATTTATTTATTTTTAGTTTGTGTATCTCTCTTGACTTACTCTCTCGATCTAATTTGTTATTTAAAAAAAAAAGATAATAATAATAATATTTTCTTTATTTGAAATTGGCATTCCATCCTTTTGGGACAGGGAAGAGTGGCCATTGCCAATGGGGACTGGGGTAACCCCTCTACCTTTGGGTGGAAAAACTACACCCTAAAATAGGTTCTGAAGTGGCGCCTACATGGCAAGAGTGTGGTCATTGTTCCACTTATAGTATGATACATGATATATGATCTGTTCCTTAGGTTTGTGGGAGCTATGCAGTGACGCACGGGAAGCCAGGGACAGCATGTGAGCGGTGACGTAGGCCTGTAGCTGGTACCTCAGATCCCCCAGCCCCCAGCCTCTCCAATCATCACCACTTTTAAAATGGCTTAAAAGGATATGAGATTGGGATTGGGGTTTTGGTTACTCTGCTGCAGTGGTTGCGTCATAGCACAAAGCGATTGACTCGGACCACAAAGATCTCTAGAGCTTTTTTTTCCCCATTAACCGTAGACTCATGTTACATTTAACAGTTTTAGAATTATCACCTTTATTGTGCACTTTGATATTTTCATGAGGCTGTAGGAATGTACTACAGTCGTGCGTCTCATCAGTGTCATCATTATTACAGCTTACAGATGTACGGGATTGTCTTTATATATTAGAGCAGCAGCTGTCTTTATAATGTGCCATCAAATTTGATATAGTGATATGTTGAGAGGTGGCCATGATAGAATTATTATGTGCTGATTTTTTTGTTGTTGTTGTTTTTTTGTTTTTTGTTTTTTTTTGCAGTGCATTGCATAACTGTTTCTGGCACCTCCATTCTTCCCGTTATAGCATCCTGGCACTGAAGTGCATCCTCAATAACATTGTGTTACTGGCATAAATGCCAAAACTCTCAGTACAGGTCGGGTTCACTGGGCCATGGCTGTCATGTTAGTAGCTCCTTACATAACCTTTGGTCATGTTGTTTTCCTCCTCCAAACTGCCACGGGCATGAGCGCTCAAAAAAAAAATCGCTCACATTGTGTTCTTGATGTCTTTGTTTGGTCAGACAAAACCTTTTATCAAAAGCATTGATTGTTCACACTGAGGTCAAGCCAGGCTAGCACACTGCCTAGCTGGGAAAGCGAGGGAGAGGAGGAGTGGGGTGAAACTGGACAGAATGAGATCAGCAGTTCTGTTTCATTATAAAAAGTTTTTTATTTATATATATATATATTTTTTTTTTTTTTTTTTTACGATATATCCAACTATAGTGAAAGTAAGAGCATTTCCATACAAACACACACAAAGTGATGAGAACTCGCAGGGTTGGAACCGAATGCAGTAGCTGTGCAGCTATAAGAAAACCATCTTTTTTTTTTAAATCAGAAAAAAAGGCTTTGATATGCTAGGAAGCTTAAACATTCAGCTTTGGAACAATGGGAAAAAAATCATGTGGTCTAATGAGTTCAGATTGACCCTATTCCAGAGTGATGGATGTATCAGGGGAAGAAGGGACGCACATGAAGCCATGTACCCATCATGCATTGTGCCCACTGTACACTCTCTGGAGGCAGTGTTACGATCTGGGGTTACTTCAGTTCATCAGGTCTAGGCTCGGCAACGTTACATGGCAATAAAATGAAGTCGGTTGACGACATGAATGTACTGAATGACCAGTGTATAAAATCAGTAGATTTTTTTTTTTTTTCTTCCCTGATGACACCGGCGTATCTCGGGTCTCAAACTGTTGAAGAGTGGTTCTGGGTGCATGAACTGGCTGCTGCGTTGTGTGCCGTAATCAAAGCTAAAAGTGATTGAAATCTTAGTGTGATTGATTTATTTAAGATTATTTATTTATTTATTTTTTGGCCAGGCAGTGTGTATAATGGTGTGAAATGCTAAGAACATCATACCCTATTAATTAAATGTTATTTAATGCCACCTGCACAAGATGCTAATATCACATTCTGCTTCTCGCACCTTTCGTTGCTTCATCTGCACATTGCCAGTGAGGCTTGCCAGTCGAGGGAAATGTCTGGCCTGTTGAATGAATCATACGTGTGTAATCTGATTTATTTTTAATGAGTTGCTTAGACAGTTCACAAATCCATCTGAATGTAAACTTGTGTGACGTCTACACTATCTTCATGATATTTGTTTAACAATTCTTTACAATCATGGTTTTAGCGATGAACACTCACCTTGGACCTTCATATTTGGGGGGTTATAAGGTCTCCTTGGGTTTGGTTGTGTGCAGTTGGCATGTTCTTCCCAAGCTTGGTGTTCTCCTCCAGGTTGCTTTCTTTTTATACTGTGTACTTGCTGCTTTATTTGATGGCTCCATGCGTTCAGCTTTTATAGTGACGTGACGTTTGACTCGAGCCCCATGTGAACGCCAGAAACATCTTCATTATCTGAACTGCTGGAAAATGCAGTTAAATTTAATCAAAATGCTTCCTTAAAAAGCTCTTTTCAACATCTGATCTGTTCATTAATGTAAACAGTGAGAAATGCATTTACCTCTCAGTTGTGTGTGTGTGTGTGTGTGTGTGTGTGTGTGTCGTACTGCTTGCTTAAAGTATAGGCTACTGTATGTAGACAAGTGTTTTTGAAATTTCAGGATTAAATGAATCAGCGCATCAGGAGACAATAATATTATAAGAATGTTTTCTGCATTTGCCAATGTACATTTGAAGTTCCTGGTTGGTTGGATAATTGTCTCAATTGGTTTTATAAAATGCCAGGCATGTAACGCTATTTTGTTTGTTAGAGCATAAGATTCAGACAATATCAGCCAAATCTAGGCAAAGAAGAAGAATCGCTAGTTAAAATATTTCAAATTGATTTAGTAAAAAAAATGTAGGTTTGCAGTTTGCGAGCTGAACGCATTGGCTTTTGTCAGTATCCTGAATCGAACTATCTGACTTACTGAAAAGAGTGATTCCCATTACAGGAATTCCCATTAGTGTTTTTCTGAGTAGCCAAATCAAAACTGAGCTAACCCTGACATAACTGACTCAGTCAGTGAAATGAACATCATTCATATCAGCCATGTGAAGGATCAGGAAACTGAAATCTGATCAGGCTTTGTGTCTGAACAATTTAGTCAATCAATTTCTGTCATGTTTGCCAGAAATCCCTACAGTCTGTACAGTTCCTACAGAAGTAGTCACAAGTTGACCCCCCCCCCCCCCACACACACACACACACACTCTACAACCCAATAAAAAAATATATATATACACTGTGTATATACTGTATATGTGTATATGTGTGTGTGTATATATATATATATATATATATATATAAAACCTGAAATATAGAGAAATAGAATCTATATACTCACTGGTCACTTTCACAGAACCACCTCACCTGTACCCCCAATAAAATTATACAATTACAGGTCAAGTCAGCTTTAGTTTATATTCATATCAAACATGAGTATGGGGGAAATGTTGCATGTGTTCATGCAGGACTGGCTGGTTTGAGTATTTGAGAAACTGCTGATGAGCTGTGTTTTCA
Organism: Clarias fuscus; assembly: GCA_030347435.1. Taxonomy (NCBI): domain Eukaryota; kingdom Metazoa; phylum Chordata; class Actinopteri; order Siluriformes; family Clariidae; genus Clarias; species Clarias fuscus. The sequence continues at coordinate 19,480,485 of CM059205.1, forward strand.
GAGGCCAAAACAAAAAAAAAATCATCCAGTAAGCAGTAGGCTAGGCGGGCAGAATCACCTCAAAGGGGAACTATGAAGGAGCATTCAAGTCAACCTGAGACTTTCGACTGTAAAGAATAACAGAACACAGTTATGAGTGCAAAAAAATTATATGGAGAACCTTTAGTGAGGATCGTTATTCTTGGGCGTATGGCCTTGATCTGATATGTCTGTTTAAAATATTTGCACTATTTACTCATCATACTGTGCTTGAAGTCTTCTGTAAATGTCAAGCACCTAAGTTCATGAGAAATTTAATCCCAAGTGCCAGTTTAACTTGAACACCACTTGTACATCTGGAATGAGATCCAGGGGGGAGAGGAGAGTGATATGCTGAGCTGTCCACATACTTTTGACCATGTAGTGTATATTCAATCCGATGAACCTTAAAGCAACAATTATTTTTAGTACATAACAATATTCAGGATTGTGATAGTAAACACATCACTGGTATCAAAATACAAATTAGCATACTGTCATGACCCTAATATGTCATTAAAAACAGCAATGAACTTCAGCACAGTTCCTGTATTAATAAAAAAAAGTTTTTTTAAAGTTTGATGCTTTATAAAGCTCTACTCCTGTTCTAACCCCTGCTATTTTTTTCTTTTTATCTTTCAATTTAGAGTAAAGGTGAGATGCGTGGCTGCTGTTTTTTTTTTTTTTTTTGGAGAACGGAGGAGCCCCCGAGCCACTTTCAGCCCACCACACAGCCTGCAGGAACGACCCCAGGGACCTCCACTATGTTCTCGTCATGTCCTCGCTTTAAATTTCGCCTCTTTGAGAGTGCATTATTTTCTGGGTTGGTGTTGTTTGAAGTCAGCGCTTTCATATTTTGATCGCTATTTTTAATGTTTTACTTTTTAATTGTGCATAATAAGGGTTTTGCTCACTGACATGCAGAGATCCCAGTAACTGTTGTCAGCAGTCTCATCGACACAGGTACACAGCGTTTACTGATTACACAGTGCTGATTAAAATGCAGTCGTTTTAACACAGATTTCAGGTGGATTTGTTATGAATTTTAGTATTATATTTTTTCTTCCTTTTTTTTCGGCCTGGCAGACATGTTATGCACAGAATTTTTTTTTTTTTTTTTTTTTCAGGGGTTCACCTGTGAGGGACATTTACACTTTTGATTTTTACTGCAGCTGTAAGTTTACAAGTGTTAGTCCCTCAAATTGCATGTTATTCCGACAACACATGCTGTCCGTGCTATCCCATGATCCCAGCGGCTGTCACACACTCTATGACGTGCTGTTGAGCTGCGTTGTCCCTACGCTGGGCCCCAGGTGCGACGTGCTGTACATTCTTCATGTGTGACAGAGACCAACTGAACTCTCGCAGTCCTCCACTCCCCCTTTCCTCTCCTCCTTGGTAGGGAGCACACTGCCTCTTCTCCTCACTACCAAATATGCAGGATTGACAGAATGGGAGGAGCCCGGTGGAAGAAAAGAGGAAGCGTCTATTCTGGGACTAAACAAAATGCCAGATGAGTCCTGCTACAGTCTTGGAGCGACTGACAGGGCCAGCGTAGGGTCACTCATAATTTTACTATAACAGTCATGACTGAAAGCAGCTCATGAGGGTTCCTCGTAAAAGGAAGCACCAAATTGATCAACTAGGTGACATAACGTTAAAACTTTTTTTAAATTATTGTCCTAGAGTCAGTAAGCAAAGCGCTAATCGGTACACCGTTCTTATGACACATCCAAAACAACAAAATAGGACAGAAAGCAGATACAAACATTAAAACATTTTTTTTCCATTAGCCAGCTGTTTATTATTTTTTTTTGCGTTCTTTTGTTCTCCCTCAACTTCTCAGTATTGTACACACGCTTTAAGTGAGTGCCCCAGTCAAACATCATGGCACAGAATTAAAGCTCAATATTTGCCTTATTGTTGTAATTTATTGTAGTATGTGTCAAACTTTTCTATGAAAGAAAACTTTAGAGAGCAGGTGAGTTCTAAAAGTCATATATGGTACTTTATCTTCTGCTTGAGACTGAGGTGTTTTGGCTTGTGCAGAACAAGAATTCATGTCCCTCTCCTTATTTCAGTACGTTTGATATAACAAACCAAATGTGAAACATTTCATTTGAAGCTAGTACTGGAAATAAAAATGACAAAAATAGAGATATTTTCATGGTATGTTGTTAAATTGTTGGTACTGAAAGTAAACAAAAAAATGTGAATGTAACGTCTTAAAGCTCAAGTCCTTTGATATTTCAGTCCCTTCTGGTTAAGGGTTCTTTCCTCTCGTCCCTGTTTTGTATCAGATTCATGCCATAGAAAGCACAGGCCACAACGACTGACTGTCATTCAGAGAAAACAGGGCATGTTTCAGCTAGCTCCTAATTTCTTTTTTTACGATTAAAAGAAGTCTAATAGAAATGTTGTGGCATGAACACTGCTTTTGATTTCATCAGTCCTGTTTTTAGGTACAGTGCTACAGTGATCTGTGTTACAGAGGCGTTTATGACTGAGAGCTTTGGCTACTTTGGCACTATAAAAAAAAAAATAATTAAAAAAAAGCAGAAAGAAAACCTGCCTCAAAACAATGTTGTGTACGTTGGAAAAGAGCCGGCAAAAGCTGCTGTTTGTTGTTTGTTCAAGTGAATATTTTGTTGAACTGTGTTGCAATTTCAGTTTTTTTTTTGTTGCTGTTGTTGCTGAGAAATTACAATCTGAATGGAGTGTTTCAAACGACTAATGACAATATACAGAGATGCACAGTGATGCAGGATTAACATGTTAATATGCAAGTTCAGTTTATATTTCCTTTAGGATCTAGTGTAAAGATTTGATCACATCGGAATTGTACGGAATTGGATATTTTTCCTCAATCTCTGTTCGGGGACATTGTGCTTTCCCCCAGAATGGTGAGGCATTTTTGCAGTTTTGTAAAATGTATTTTGTTACAGTTGTATTTTTATTTTGCTGCTGTGTATCGAGAAAACGAGGGGAAAATAATTGGCCAAATGTGATCTTATTGATTACACTGAGGTTTAAGTGATTGCAGTGATGATGACAAAGCTGTCATGGGATCTGCTATTGGTTAATGAAATTTGAATGCTTTTGCTGGCAGAGTTGCGTTCAGATATTGAGGTTTAAGTCTCATTTTATTTTACTCCTTATTTTTTTGCTCATAGAAACATAGACAAAGGGAAAAACTAAGGGAGAAAAAGATTATATTAAGAACCATTCATGGCTGCATCCACTGTACATAATGTTTTATTTCATGTTGACTCCACCCCTCTGTCTTTTTTTTTTCTTTTTCTTTTTTTCCCCTCTGGCTGGTAAAGGGAGAGTGGTCGCAGAGTTTGGAGCATTACATAGTGTTTATATTTATCAGACCTTTTGCTTTGAATAGAGCTATTGCAATAAAAATGTGGTAATGTAACATGTGGCTCTGCATATTTTTTCTGATCGGGATTTTACCTCTTTCGTGTGTAGATAGATTAATTGGATTTATAAATAAATAAATAGAATGTACATATACACTGGCTGAGAGACAAAAAGCACCTTTTATATTTAAATAAGTAAATACTTAACAGCCTTTGAGTAGGTCATTACTGCAGTGATTAATGATTTCAGCTGCCAACAATTCTTTTAATCCTAACTGATGCATGAGTACCTTCTCATTTCTTAAACAACCACGTCAGGTGACTTATCCTTCAGTCATTCTGATTCTGTTTCAGAAATTACAAATGATTGACCTGCATCAAGCAAAGAAAACAATTAAGGAGTTGACTGATTCGTCTGGAATTAGGATAAGGATTATACAGGATAAGAAGAGAAGCGCATGCAGCGATGCAACTATCATGCATATTGGCCATCGTGCGTGCCTCTGCAGGCAGTGGTAGAGTATGAATCTGGGTTTGCTTCAGTTTATCAGGTCTAGGCTCAGCAATGTTATTTAGCAATAAAATGAAGTCAGCTGACGACCTGAATGTAATGAGTGACCAGTTTCTATGCATTTTTTTTTCCCTTTCCTGATGGCTTGGGCATAACTCAGGACTGTGAAAGATTGGTTCATGGAGCACGAGGAATCATTTTCACACAAGAACTGGCCACCACATTGTGCGAGTCATTTGATTTCCCGATAATCAATGCAATATTATACTGAAATAATTATGGATTTGCATAGGAATTTCAAAACAATACCAGGGAAAATACATTGTGTAATCAAAGGTAAAGCATTATTGACCATGCACTCTATCTATCTATAGAGATATTGATACAGATACACACGTGGACAAAATTGTTGGTAACCTTCAGTCAATGAAAGAAAAACTAACAATGGTCACATAAATAACTTTAATCTGACAAAAGTAATAATTAAAAAAATTTCTATGAATGTTAACCAATGAAAGTCAGACATTGCTTTTCAACCATGCTTCAACAGAATTGTTTTAAAAAATAAACTCAAGGAACAGGCCTGGACAAAAATGATGGTACCCCTAGAAAATACTGAAAATAATGTGACCAAAGGGACATGTTAATCCAAGGTGTGTCCAATAATTAGCATCACAAGGTGTCTACAAACTTGTAATCAGTCAGTGGGCCTATATATAGGGCTCCAGGTAGTCACTGTGTTGTTTGGTGACATGGTATGTACCACACTCAACATGGACCAGAGGAAGCGAAGGAAAGAGTTGTCTCAGGAGATTCGAAAGACAATTATAGACAAGTATGTTAAAGGTAAAGGCTATAAGACCATTTCCAAGCAGCTAGATGTTCCTGTGACTACAGTTGCACATATTATTCAGAAATTTAAGATCCATGGGACTGTAGCCAACCTCCCTGGACGTGGCCGCAGGAGGAAAATTGATGACAAATCAAAGAGACGGATAATCCGAATGGTAACAAAAGAGCCCAGAAAGACTTCTAAAGAGATCCAAGGTGAACTTCGTGCTCAAGGAACATCAGTGTCAGATGACACCATCCGTCGTTGTTTGAGCCAAAGTGGACTACATGGGAGACGACCAAGGAGGACACCATTGTTGAAAACAAATCATAAAAAAGCCAGACTGGAATATGCCAAACTACATGTTGACTAGCCACAAAGCTTCTGGGAGAATGTCCTATGGACAGATGTGACAAAAATGGAACTTTTTGCCAAGGCACATCAGCTCTATGTTCACAGACGAAAAAATGAAGCATATCAAGAAAAGAACACTGTCCCTACTGTGAAACATGGAGGAGGCTCTGTTATGTTCTGGGGCTGCTTTGCTGCATCTGGCACAGGGTGTCTTGAATCTGTGCAGGGTACAATGAAATCCCAAGACTATCAAGGGATTCTAGAGAGAAATGTGCTGGCCAGTGTCAGAAAGCTGGGTCTCAGTCGCAGGTCATGGGTCTTGCAACAGGACAATGACCCAAAACACACAGCTAAAAACACCCAAGAATGGCTAAGAGGAAAACATTGGACTATTCTAAAGTGGCCTTCTATGAGCCCTGACCTCAATCCTATTGAGCATCTTTGGAAGGAGCTGAAACATGCCGTCTGGAAAAGGCACCATTCAAACCGGAAACAACTGGAGCAGCTTGCTCATGAGGAGTGGGCCAAAATACCTGCAGAGAGGTGCAGAAGTCTCATTGACAGTTACAGGAATCGTTTGATTGCAGTGATTGCCTCAAAAGGTTGTGCAACAAACTATTAAGTTAGGGGTACCATCATTTTTGTCCAGGCCTGTTCCATGAGTTTATTTATTTTAATAATTCCATTGAAGCATGGTTGAAAAGCAATGTCTGACTTTCATTGGTTAACATTCATAGAATTCTTATTTATTATTACTTTTGTCAGATTAAAGTTATTTATGTGACCATTGTGAGTTTTTCTTTCATTGACCGAAGGGTACCAACAATTTTGTCCACGTGTGTATATAGATCCAGATTATGGTCTAAAACAAAGTTGATATGTTTAATTCGAGTATTTTTCAAGTCATAAGAATATAAACCACATAATCTTCCAAAGTCTGTTAACGCTTTTCGATCGTTTTGACCTTATCAGATGTGCTCATGAGCTTGTCACTGCATTCGGTCTGTTTCATTGTAGATAATGGGGAAGTGTTATGAGGAGGATGTGATTGATGGAAAGCAGTTATCTGTTTGAAATGTCAGGAAAAGTGCCAGGAGTGATTCACACTTTTCCATTTAAGTGTGTCTCATGACCTACAATCATTTTGGCGCCATCTCTTGGTTGTTGGTGTGTGTGTGTGTGTGTGTGTGTGTGTGTGTGTGTGTGTGTGTGTGTGTGTGTGTGTGTGTGTGTGTGTGTGTGTGTGTGTGTGTGTGTGTGTGTGTGTGTGTGTGTGAGAGAGAGAGAGAGATAGTGTGTGTCTGTGTGTGTGTGCGCGTCGCAAAGCCATGAGGCCAAGGTCCATTTTTAGGAGTAAATAACATAAGCAAGAGAGTGAAGTTCAGGAGCAGAGCGACCAATCAGCGGCTTTTACTCCGCTTGACCTTCTGCTCAGAGACGTTTCAAGTTGTTCAGTAACACAGCAGATGAATTAACAGATGAACACTGTTTACCGACTTGCATTGCTCACTTGCTTTATCCAGTAAATACATTTCTAGTGAATCTGTTTGGTCAGAAGATTATTTGATGAATTTTCTACAGCAGCAGCTCTGGCAATAGTGCCGCTGCAGGGAAACTCACAGGTTTATGTTAATGCACCCGTTTCTATAGTAACAGCTATTATAAAGGCACTTGTGTGATGGAAGTTCTTAACCTAAGCCTAATAAATGGATTTTTTTTTTTTTTTTTTTTTAGATTTAAATGGTGTTATTTACTAAAGAACAACAGAGAATTGTTGATGTGATTTTGGATCAAGTTGAAAGAAAGAAGTCTCCAGTGTCAGCTCTCTGAATGTTTTTTTTAGCACAGGATAAAGGACTTTGCACTTAGAGAGAAAAAACAGAGACTGGTGATGGAACAACTATTTTAGCTCCTCTAACATAAATGATCAGAAAAAATAACTTGTCTGACATGATAATAATCTGTCTCCAATTTATTATATAATATGGTGTGTAATTTATTAGAAGGTTAAAATTCTCAAATTATAATGGATGAAAAAACCCACATTGGCCTGTGCTGTTATTAGAAATGGTTCAACTTCCATTAAGCCACAACATTTTTACATTATTTACCTCTGTGCCTTCATGGTGGCACAGCGGCGTCATGGTGAGTCCTGTGGCTTTGCACATCGAGGGTTCGGTTCCCACTTTGGGTCTGTGAGCATGGAGTTTTCATGTTCTCCCCGTGCTTTGGGTTTCCTCCCAGAGACATGCTAATGGCGATCCAAATTTTGGGCGTGGCCTGAGATGGATTGCCACCCTGTCCAGGGTGTACACTGAATCATGAGATAGCCTCCAAGGCCCCCGTGACCCTGTATAGAGGATAAAGCGGTATCGACAGACAGAGAAAGAAAGAGAGAGAAATGTACCTTCATGTTTTATTTTTACATAACAGATTTTAATAACAGCACTGCATTTGTCCATTTTTTTTTTTAGGCAAGGCAAGTTTATTTGTATAGCACATTTTATACACAATGGTAATTCCAGGATATCTTTACATAAAAGAGAAGAAATTAATCATAAAATAAAATAGAAAATAATAGCAATAAAACTTTTAACACTATTCAAAATTTGTATTAAAATCTAAATAAAACAGTTAAAAATATAAGATAAACATAAAGACAATAAAAAAAAAACAATAATTAAGAGCTAATCAGGCTTCTTCCCCTTTTTCGTCCCCTTAAAATAAGCGTGTGTGTATGTGTGTGTGTGTGTGGTCTCTTGGCCAGTAAGCAGCCTGAGTGGTGATGACGATGTAGATAGAATTGAAATATGAGGCCAGGACGATTCTCATAAGTTCTCTGCGTATGAGTGCATGTGTGTGTGCATTTGCTTTAAGCAAGATGCCGCATAGGAACAGTAATCATTTCATTACTGTGCTGCAGACGTCATCCGGCTAACCAGCATTTTTTGAACAGAGATCTTCAAGTCTTCAGCATCCTTTAAGTCTCTCCTGCTTCTACCCAAAACAGAGATTCCAAAATGTTGTTCTTGAGAGTTGAGTCGTGCGATTCGATCAGTTATACAATTTATTGCAATCTTTTGCTGATCAATTCAATTCATCCACTTGTTGATTCAGAATCCATTCAGAATTTTTAAAATCACAAATAAAATGACTAAATGAAATGGTCTGAGTTTATATCGTGAGGATATACCACAAGTCTGGCAGAAAATGCAATACACTTCCATTTGAGCAAAGAACTCAGGCTGTGATTTGCAAGAACTCAGCAAGAATTTGTCTCTTTGTATGAGACAAACAATGTCAGTGTCAGTTGTGTGGAAGCACTTTAAGCTGAGAAGTGGGGAAATAGGATACTGTCTGCAATGAAACTTTGTATAAACAAAACATGACGAATATCGTGACATCAACCAGTTGAGTTTGTCAATTCATTCTACTCCATCCATCCATCCATCCATTCATCCATCCATTCATCCATCTAGGAACCTTTGTAGTCCAACTAGGGACTGTGGAGACCAATGGTGACCGTTGTATTGATTCCCATTTGTATGGTCATGATCAACATTTACATGCACAGTCACACACCACCAATGTATTGGGAATACCAATAAGCTGTGGGAGGAAACCGGAGAACCCGGAGGAAACCCACCAAGCACGGGGAGAACATGCACACACACAGACACGGTGCACGAATCTCACCCAGGACCTGGGGGTGCAAGATGACACTAATAACCGCTAAGCCACCGTGCTGCCTTGTACTACTACTACTAGCATGACAAACGTAAACTTATTTTAACAGCCTGTTGATTTTGAATAGAATTGAATTGAAAAGTCAAAATGCCTTTAACATTTAACATTTCTGAATCTCGATAGTAGTAGCATTAGCCAGCTCCTTGTCGCTGATGGTTATATAAATATAATCCTAATTACAGCTATATCAGGAGCATGGTGTGTCCTGCTAAGCATCAACGTTCGAAACCTGTAAAAATTGCAACCCCTTGTCATATTACTTCGGAAACTACCCTGATCTGCGTCACAGATAGCAAACAGGGTGAACCAGCGCTTGTTGACAGATCGTCTGCGTCATTAAAAGGCAAGCTGTCCACTTCGGGGAAAGGGAAAGAGTGTGCAAGTGTGCGCGAGCCCCTGCGCGGGCCTTCAGATCAGTGGTAGCATGTGATCGCTGGCTTTTATTTTCATATATGGCTGCAGGGTAATTACTTAGGCTCCTCTCGAGGAATGTAGTATTTCCCGTAGTGGACTTGAGTTTCAAAACAGTCCAAACGGGCATTTGCCTGCAGGCCAGTGCTCTCTTAAGGAACTCATTATGGAAAAGGTTATGAATTAATATCCTCATGTACGGCCCATTCCCAGGAAACCCAGCTGTCAAATGAAGAGGTCAAAGTGGAAAAAAAAAAAAAAAAAAACCTAGACACACCATTCCATCCTCATTATCTTGATGCCCAAGAATGCTTGACCTAAAGCTAAGATTTACTCATAAGCCCGTCTGTCAGCAGTGCCACTGAGGAGTAGCCTGGAGTTAGTCTCTTTCTTACCAGCTTTAATTCTGATTAATGATGTGCTTTAGTGGCAATTAGCAATAGAAATGTGTTTTTCCTACACACCCGTATACATGATTGTTTCTGCCTAATTGCCCCAGTATACCTGCTGCTTCTCTTCTGCGTCCTGTACAACTGTCCGTGTCACTCAAGTCAAGGAGATGCGATCTCTGCTTGTGCGTAGTCAAACACGGCAACTACTATTACACTTGACCCATAGCTGCAGAGGCTGCCAGGTTGGCAAAACAAGATCAGGTTAGAAAGCCGAGGCATTCATCTCGCTCCAAATGCAAATCTGTAACTAAACTGAAACTTGATCAGATTTCGCTCTGTCGCTTCTGCGCTCTGAGTAACAATGTTTGGAAAAAAGGAAGTATATACTTCCTTTATATAAGGGTCGTTCATGTGAAATCGGGACGTACGATTGTGCAGAATAACAGAACCACAGGTATGAGTGTAAGAACTACATTTGTTCTTCTATATACAGTAATCGCCTCATACAGTAATGCACTTATCCCAGTGTTTCACACGTTTCCTCAGGAAGCTGGAGTCGTGATCAGACTGCCTGCTTCACATCTGAAACGCTGGCCTCCCAAGAACCTCTTTAATGGAATGTGGAAATTGCTCGGTGCGAGTTCAGGACTGTATTGTGCAAGTGGTGATGGTGAAGGATTGTGTGTATACTCCTCACATGCAACTCTTCCACAAGTTAGTAACAAATTATCCCAGATTTTCAAGGATCAGAATTTGATCAGATCCACTCTCTGAATGTTCACAGGAAAGACTGCAGTGTGCACATATATTAATGTGTTATAATTTATTGCAATTCTTCTTTATTAGTTGAAATAATCACATTAAACAGGCCTTTAATATGTTACTTTATTCAGTGCTGGATAGAGTTATAGTCTAACATCATTGCTGTGGAGTAAGAATGTGTTTTGTGTAGGGCGGCACGGTGGTGTAGTGGTTAGCACTGTGCCTTGCACCTCCAGGGTCCGGGTTCGATTCCCGTCTCTGTGTGCATGGAGTTTGCATGTTCTCCCGGTGCTTGGTGGGTTTCCTCCGGGTACTCCGGTTTCCTCCCACAGTCTAAAGACATGCAGGCTAGGTTAATTGGTGTTCCCAAATTGGCCGTAGTGTGTGTATGTGTGTGTGCCCTGCGATGGCTCGGCACCCTGTCCAGGGTGTACCCTGCCTTGTGCTCTAAGGCCCCTGGGATACTGTAGGCTCCAGACCCTCCGTGACCCTGAATACAGGATTAAGCGGTATAGATGATGAGTGAGTGAGTGTTTTGTGTAGAGTTAGAATCATTTTTATTTGATCCACTGTGAGCTACGTTATCGTTACCATGCACAATATTGTAACTTTGCTACAACAAAGGCTTACACTTAATTTGGTGTTTCATTAAGTCCTGAGGTTTTGAGTTTAAGGAATGAATAATTAAAAATTCTTCTCATTCAAATCTTTCCGTTGGTCCTCATCCAGTTGTTCCTTAAGTTTTTTTTTTTAAATGAGGATGAAGACCATTATACAGTATGTATCCCATTCCCTGAATGTTTCGAATTATCCTTCACCCTAGCTCATGCTTCTTAACTAGGCATCTAATTACACTTTCAGGCAGTGGTGGCTCAAATAGTTAAGGCTGTGGGTTACTGAGTTACTGATCAGAAGGTTGTAGGTTCATGCCCCAGCTTTGCCAAGTTGCCACAGTTAATCCCTTGAGCAAGGCTCATAACCCTATGTGCTCCAGGGGCACTTTATCCTGGATATGCGGAAAATAAATTATTTCACTGCGCTGTAGGCTACACGTGACAAATAAGTGAATTAATATTTTACTAGTTCAACTTAAACACTCTATTTGTGTGTACATTCAGGGGTAACTCGTCTACTGGTATTTACACAGCTGTAGGTATGAGCTCATTAGATTTTCACAAATAAGATCCCAATCCTGTGTTAGTCACGAATGTATATTTGCAGGCCCTGACATCAGAATCAAGGTTAAAGGTCCAACTTGAACGCCAGACTAAATGTCATGCTTTAATGTTTTACTCCCTCTAGTGGCTCTTGTATTGAAATGCCTTTCTGTCAATAATATACGTACAGTCCATGTAAAATCAACCAAAGCGCAGCAGTGGCAACAACATCCGTTTACAATACACAAAAAAACCCTTTATTGGCCATCCTCTCTGCACCGTTCAGGTTTCAAAAATAAAACAAGGCACAATGAATACTGCGTAAAAACCTGTCGACTTAAATTTGCTAAATATAGCTGACACAAATATCTGTGAACATAGATTTTCTTTATTTCAGTGTAATTTATTTCTGAATAAAAAAATACACATTCTTGCACCACATAGTTAATTTCAAAAGAGACTTGAAAAACGCTTCAAAGGAATCAATGGCTCTTGCATGTTATTGCGTGTGTAATGTGACGTCATATAGCCCACTCTGTAGTCTAAGCAGGCAACAAGTACCAATATTCTGACTGTTAAAAAAAGATTCAGTCATGTAAATGAACTGACCACAGAAAAAGTGTGTACTCCTAACACTTCGCCTGACACTTAGTGTTTCTCAAAAACAGGCTCCAGATGTGATGTGACCCTGAATATGATAAACAATTACTGTAGATCACAGGAGCTAAGTGAGCTAAGCTGATTTATGTGATGTATATTTCAGTGAGTGTCTGGTGTGAAGGAAGGGTGCTGCCAAGAATCAAGTACACTCTTAAGTAGTTTGTAAATGCACTGGATGATGAAGAAATTAAACTGTAGGATAAAATACGCAGCCAATTCAAGCTTAGGTGTCTATATATCACTTTATATTCATATTTATATAAAATACTGTTTCATTAAAAGAAAGTTTACTTTGTACAAATATTGTGGAAGTGAAAAAGTGAGACAGAATATGAATAAGTGATTGATGAGGTGAGCGAAAAAAACACACCAAGGAGTAAAAAAAAAAAAAAAAGATCATTACAAAGTACCATCTAAGGTTTTAGACTAAAAAGGTGTTTTACACAATATACACATTTTATTACTTACAAAACGGATAAAAGGCTTGGAGTTATAGATTCTTTGATACAGCAGTGTTAGTACCAACAAGAAGTGGAAGGAAGAAAAGAGTGATGGAAAAAAATTAAAGCATTAAAAAAAAAAAAAAACGCAGTCTCATTACTGTAACTATTCAGTGCATTTTTTCTCATTGATGTTCAAAGTGCCGATCTGATAACATGGAGAGAATTTCGTTGCAAAAGCTTTTCTCTCTAAAATGTGTTGATACCACGATTCTATGATGAAAAAAAATAATTGTTTTAAAAAAAAAAAAGGAGGGAAAAATGCACTTATTTGTCATTGATCCATCATGGCACCTTGGTTGATTGCTCTGTCTCTGTATGAGGTACTTCTTTGAAAAAGTATAGGCTAGTAATTTATTCAGTTTCTTTGCTGTGTTGCACAGTAGCACCATAGAGTTTAACTTGAAGATAATACACCACTAGAATTCCACTTGTTCTCGATGTAACTGTTGCAGTCGCTGTGGTGATCACCCTTGATAAGAGGGTAACGCTGGAGTCGGCATTGCGGCGTTACGTCCTCTTCATACACACGATGCAGCGGCTCACGCGTGTCAGGAGGTTCCCGGCTTTCAGCGTCTCGGACTGCGGCTTCCTGAAAGGACCAGAGAAGGAGCAGTCAAGCGTGAGCTCCAATTTCACAATAGTGATACAAACACTAATAGAAGTCTGAGTGGGAAAAAAAAGACTGAAAAGAGAGACTGGCTTCTTCTGGGTGACGTTGTATAATGCAATTGTAAATCGTTACAAAATAGAAGTTAGTAGTTAGATACAGTATTAAGGGTGTTTAAAAGATGCTCACTATGAGCATATTGTAAATAAAATAACTCCATATCTACAGTACTGTGCAAAAGTATTGAGCCACCAACATATTTCTTCCTATTTTGCTTTCACAGACTCAGACTCTGATTTTTTAAACGTCTTACGGAATAATTCTCCAGACTTCCTAAAGGACTTTTTGGGATCTTTTTTATCCAGTCCGGTCCCTGTACCTGATCAGTTTCAGGAGAATGTTTGTTTGTTTGTTAAGCCACACAGTGACCTATCAATCATTCCTGCATAAAAAAATCGAATGTAAGGCCTGAACCAGTGAGAAACAGGTGCAGATGATGACAGGTGATCAGGCGGTGATTAGTATACTGCTGATGCTGAATGCTGAGTGGCTGGAACAGAGGGGGAATGAGGCTGCTGCTGAGATCAACCAATTTCTAAATAGTACAGTATCCTTAGGCACTCTGCAGCTTGTTACAAAAAAGAAAAAAAAATCAAATGTATTTAATTTAATCCACATAATTAAACTTATTTAGAACTGAGGTGTAGCTCAAAACCTTCACAGTATATTGTAAATCACCTCTTGCCATAAAGCAAGCGAAAATGAACCAAGCTTTTATAATCATGACGTAGAGACAAATGTATTGTTTAATAGCTGTCAGTGCTGTAGCAAAAGTGAAAATGATAAAATTGGTAACATTTACAGCCCAGTAGAGCAAACTGTTGTTGGTGATGTTTCGCTGTGGAGAATTATTCATGTGTTGACAGCAATGTGCACTTCAGTCAACCACAGCAGAGGCTTCACTGCCATGAAATTGTCCCTTACTTTATTAACAGAAGCCTCTATTTGTCCAATATACAGTACGAGTGAAAGGTTTGGACACAAATACATTTTTTTTTACATTCTTGAACAATGCTGGGGATTTCCAAATTATGAAATAACACACATGTCATTAGGTAATTAAGTTACAATAACAACAACAGTCATCGTTCTTGCAAGAACAGTATTGTCAAGTGATCTCACGAAGAGCTTCCCAGGAAAGCAAGACCAAAACGTACCTCTGCTGCAGAGGAGCATTAGCAAGTTCATTAGCTGACCTTTAAACTTTTCCTCTGTAGCAGAGATGCGTTTACCAGCCTCAAAAATCATGACCTAGAGATGTTATAAAGGCTTTACAGAGCATAACTAGCAGACACATCTCAATATCAACTGTTCAAAGGAGATTACTGCATATTCTGGATGCATTCAGCATTGTATTTTGTAAAAACAAATAAAAACCAGGAAAGACCATGGACTATCTGTCCAAACTGAGTTCTGTGGACTTAGAAACTTTTGAATTGTAGACTTGTATTAGAGCAGAGTGAAAAACAAGTTGTTTTTTAATATTTTTGCATTCATAATGGAATGCAGTGAATTTGGTTCAATTAAAATGAAGGAGATGCAGGCCTAAACTGTGAGCAAACATCATCAAACACTTCATAATTGTCTCATACATTTTCTCTGCACCTTTTATTAATGGCAGCTGTTAAAACTACTGAATAAACTTACATTTGCATGTACCAAAAATAAATAAATAAATAAATATTTCCATGCCTTGAATTTGTGCATAGGCACGAATGCTATAAAACACCCCTGTTTATTAGCTCAGACAGTTACCCAGGCTTAAAAGAGTCACTTGATCATTTGACAGCATTTCCAAGTGCTTTACCTGAACATTTCAGACTTTTCAACGGAGGCTAGCCAGAAGCTATAGGAGTTGGCGTAGTAGTTGCAGGTTCCGTGACCGTGGCACTCAATGAAGGGAGATGTACGGAACTCCTCCAGACAGGAGCCAGGCGAGGCTAGAGCCTGACCAGAGCCCTCTGCACCTGCACTAGTGTGCTTGAGTAAAGAGAGAACAAAGCGTTAGCTTTAATGTATCTGTACTTGAACCAACTTACCTACAATTAATAACTAAATACAACATCATAAACTAGTTAAGCTGTAACTTATGAGAACAAACAATGTAGCTGAGACTACTAGATTGTGACTGTGAGACTGATTTTGGGAATCATCTACAATATGAACAAGGTACTGTATGTTACAATGTATAACTGCCTAGAAACAATATAGAAACAAATTCAAATCATATCACTACCAAAAAATAAATGCCTATTATTACACTAATGCTAAGGTTCACAACCTATGTTAAGATCTCTTATGATTTGCTTATGGTTTATTTTTATTTGAATTATATATATATATATGTTTTTTTTTTTTTTAAACAAAAATACGTCCTTAAGGATTTTACCTCTTCCATAGAAACAGACAAACAAACACAAAGTATCGCTGAGAAAGTTAAGTGTAATTACCATCATGAAGGAATAGCCAATCCACAGCACCTCCCAGTACTGTGGACATGATGGTACTTGGATGGTCTGGCTGTGCACCGCTATCACCATAGCTGGAGCTTCACATACAGAACATCTACGCACAGTGTGAAACATATTACATACACATATTATATTTGGTGAAAGCATGGAAAAAGATAAGAGTGGCGAGGAATATCTCATTACAGAACATCATGCCTCACTGTGAGTACAGGAGATAACTCTGTGTCTGTGTGTTTGTATTCTGACCTGAACATGCTGATGAATGATTTGGTGTGTGATTCTGACCTGATGATGATGATGATGATGAGTTTGATGACAGGTTTTATATGTCTGACTCTGATTTGATAATGATGATGCGGTATTTGATGTGTCTTAGTCTGACCTGACGATGATGATGAGGGGTTTAGTGTGTCTAATTTTGACCTCATGATAATGGTGTAGGTTTTGATATTTCCGACTTTGACCTGATGATGATTATGATGATGATGTAGGGATTGATATGACTGACTCTGACCCGATGATGATGATGCAGGGTTTAATGTGTCTGACACTGACTGCATGACAATGTTGCAGGGTTTGATATTTCTGACTTTGACCTGATGATGAGAACGATAATGTGTCTGATTCTGACCTGCTGATAAAGGGTTTGATGGCATCTCCCTTGATAGGAGCCATGCTCATGGGCATGGGTTCAGGAGTAGACAACCAATAGGAGTAGTCATTCCGGGAGGCGAAGTTGCACACGTTGTTGATGTTGCAGAACATAAAAGGCATGGTGCTGAAACGACGAAGACAACTTCCAGCCGTACCTGCATCAGGGTGGGAGATAGCAGGAAAGCAGTGAGTTTGTTTGACCATAATGCTGTATATTAATAGAAAAGAGGAAAAGAAGAACACATTGGGAAGACTGTAAAATCAAAAATAAGGAAAGATTTTGTGTGTATATGAGGAGGGTATCAGAGATGATGCTTTTTTTCAGTGCTCTCACCCAGGTCCTGGCCATGTGCCCTCTCGTTGCCCTGCACATAAAGCAGAGAATAGCCTTCGTAGATGAGAGAGGTGCCTAACGGGCATTGAGGTACGTCTGTATTCTGACTGTGCCGTGTAATCAGGAAGCCATGAGCCGCTGACGACAGACCTGCGGGACCAGGAGGACCTGGAATTCCGTCTGGACCAGGAGGGCCGGGTGAACCCCGCTGACCTGAGGCATCCACAGAATGATCAATGTAAAATTATGTATGGTCAGAGCATGATAAAATAGTTAAAGGGCTGAACAGCCCAGCACAGTACATCATGAGAGTCATGCAGACTATTCTATAGGAGTGGGAAATAGTATAAACACATTACACTGTTAAGAAAGACTAATAATTCTACTTTTATTAGGGAACAAAACACAGACCACTTTATCAGCAGTTTATTAACAGTTGCATATGCTATAAGGATACAAATCACCTGCCTGTCTTTATTATTCATTGTAAGTACTGTCACTTCACTGATTCATAATGTCTGTGTACATGTTGGTGAAAGCACTTACCCGGCTGCCCAGATGGTCCAGATTCTCCTTTTCTTCCAGCCGGGCCACTAAATCCTGGGGGTCCATCAGGACCTGGGTCACCAGGATTACCAGCCGGACCTACAGATGGAGATGGGTAATTAGCAGATGAACTGTAAATATAAAAGAGAACGTGACCTATTTCACAGAGCCTTTTTAGTTTTGCAGACTAAACGTGCATCTCTTGTGATGTGTCACAAAGCAAAGGATTGAGTGATGTCCTACAAACTTTTGATGGCTTTAAGAGACCAGATTATCTCCACACTCCTGCTAGAAGCTCTCACCTGGAAGCCCGTCTGATCCTGCCTCTCCTGGTAGCCCTCGGGATCCTGGGGGTCCTGGAGGACCTGGAGGCCCCTGATCACCCTTTACCATGATTGGGGTTGGTGCTTGACCTGGGGTACCAGGAGGACCTGCAAGGAAGCATGAGTAGCTGTAAGATTAAAAGCATTTTATTTACAAATGAATATGATTTCAGGAGAAACAGAGAGTAGATGCACTCACCTGGAGGACCAGGGTCACCGCGATCACCAGTCTGACCAGGATTCCCAGGAATACCAGACTGACCTTTGGTTCCTGAAGTGAGCAGACATATTACAGATTATTTAACCTTGTGACTCAACTGACCAACTGAGGTTGTAATAAAGCAATATTGCAAGGTCTTGCAGAATATTTGAGGTTCAACTGACCTGGGAATCCCGGAGCGCCCGGGGGGCCGATATCTCCATTAAGTCCGACAGCTCCAGCAGGTCCAGGAGGGCCCTGTCACAGAAACACATGTCACTTACAGTACATAGTCTCAGTTTCAATTTGAAGTAGAAATAAACAGAACTTATCAAATATCAAATTAAGACCTGCTAACAAAAGGGCAGAGAAACAATAGCATTTTGTTTTAAAAATATCTAAAGTATTTACCAAAAAAAAGAAAAAAGGAAAGAAATGTCCTCCGTGCGACTCACAATAAATCCTTGTGGTCCAGTGTCTCCCTTCTGTCCAGGAAAACCAGCTAATCCAGGGTTACCAGGGAAGCCTTTCTCACCCTTCACTCCTCCAGAACCTGGTGGGCCACGGGGCCCCTCTGGGCCAGGAGGACCTTCACAATGCCAATATGAAAATATGTCATTGATGTTTGTTCTTATGCTCTTATATAAACTACTAGTTACAACTATTTACATAAACATCCAAATATCTACTGTCCCAATGCATGCAGTAATCGAAATATACAGTGTATATATATTTTTTAAAAAGTTATTGGATATGCATGTGTTTCTATTTGCTCCATAATTTCATTTCATCTTTGTGAGAAAAGATCACACCCCTCCCCGCTCTACAGCATGCGAAAAAAAAAAAAAAAAAAAAACCTCAATAAAGACATATAACAGGTGTGCAAAAAAAAAAAAAACATTTATGTGGGCATCAAACCAGTAAGGCTAACCTTGAGGACCTATATTGAGGAGTCAAAGCGCAACAGGTTCCCAAAATCCCAGAGAGAGAGAGAGAGAGGGGGGCGAAGGCAAAATACAGATTAAAAACAAGAGCAAAAGTTAGAATAGTAAGGCAATTATGGTAACAGCAAAACATTCTCTCATGAAGTAAGCTTCTTCACAAACTGAAAAAGAAAGGGGTTTTGTTTAAAAATGATTTAAATAAGCATTCAAAACACTCAGATATAACACGCAGTGAGCACAGACTTTCACATTTTTACTATATCAATACATTACAAAAAAAAACAATTATGCATTGAAAAAAAGAAAGCTATTTAAACATTTACATTTTATATACAACACAATACTTTTGTTTAAGAATTTATTTTATGGGGTAATTTTTAATATTTTGGTAATTCTAGTGGATGTCTTAAAGTGTATTTTCGTTACAAAGTCAATTGTACCATTTTTTCTTGACTATGCAAGAGATTGGTACAAAAATATGAGCATGACAATGAAGATGGCAAGACAGGTAGAGAAAATTACTACCATCAACAAGAATTTAAGATCATAAACTACCGCCACATAGCTGATTGGATCCAATCACAAGAGACATTCCATCCCAGTTACCACAGTTTCGGCTTTGCCACTTTTTGGGCGAGGCTATGTACCAGAATATAACTACAATTTGATGTGCGTATGAAACTTTTTCAAAAAACCTATTTACTTATTTTTTAAATAACCTTTTTAAAGAAGACGAAAATATTTGTTGAAACAAATATGTTGGAACATGGCATCTTACACTGTGACTAATTATAAAAATGTGCCATTGTAATAAGCCTAATAACCACACGGTGTAACGCTACGCCAAGTCATGCCCTCTGCTCGAGCCAAGTCATGATCACCTGCGCTCCTCCCCACATTCCTTTCCACGGCTTCCGTTTTGCCGCTTCATTCACAGGCACGAGCACACCTGATCCGCATTTCATTCATTAGTTTTCACGCTATATAATTCACCCAGGAACAACCGTCCATTGCCGAATTATTTCGTGCTCCAAGCCCAGTGTCTAGTTTACCTCTTGCTTCTAGTGTATCTACTAAATATACCTTTGCCGTCTATGTTGTTGACCCTTTTCTCCTCTGACTACGTCCTTAGCTTCACGACTCGGAATTGTTTGCTGCGCTGACTGATAACCCGGCTTAGACCCTCTGCTTTCGCTTTTGTCTCCGACTCTCTCTCTCAAACTGCACGCCGGATTCAGCGCGCGCGCCGCAGCCTTCACCTCTCCACACAGCTGCGCTCACACGGCCGCTGCTCTCTCTCAACCTGCGCGCCGGATCGTGCACGCGCGCTGCAGCTTTCATCTTTCCACACAGCCGCGCTCACGCGGCCGTTGCTCTCTCTCAACCTGCGCGTCGGATTGTGCACACGCGCTGCAGCCCTCATCTCTCCACACAGCCGTGCTCACTCTGCTGCTTCTCTGTGCCACACAGCCACGACACTGCCCACTTCAGACAGCATCCCCAAGTACTGTATCCTTGATTGAACTTCTCTTCTGTCCAACTCTTGTATTTTTTCATTAAAGTCTATTATATTGAACTCTATCTGTTGTGTCTGCTTCTGGGTCCGCCACGCCTGTCTCACACGGACCAGCCGTGACAGAATAATTCGGCCAAGATGGACCCAGCAGACTTGGGACAGCTCAGGACCGCTTTGGAGGCCCAGGGCACCCTCCTCGGCACCCACCAGGGGGAGATTCAGCAGGTCAACCAGAACCTTAAGCTTATGGCAGATACCCTCACTGCACTAACCTCTCGGATCGAACAGCTTCAGGTTACATCACCACTGCCGCCAGTTCGATCACCACCACCGCCTATTCGAGAACCTCGCCTGCCACCACCTCAGTCCTACAGCGGAGAACCCGGCACCTGCCGATCCTTCCTTTCCCAGTGCTCACTATCTCTCGAGCTCCAAGCCTCAACATTCCCCACAGAACGTTCCAAGATAGCATATGTCATCACCCTCCTCTCTGGAAGGGCCCGTGAGTGGGGAACGGCGCTTTGGGACGCCGATGATCCCCGTTGCACCAATTATCAAGCGTTCACAAAGGAGATGAGAAGAGTCTTTGACCGCTCACTTTCAGGCCGAGAGGCGGCAGGGCAGATGTTGAGACTTCGTCAAGGAACACGTTCAGCATATGAATATGCCATTGAGTTCCGCACCCTGGCGGCTTCTTGTGGATGGAACGATTGTGCCATGTATGATGTGTTTTTTCACGGACTGAGTGAGGCTGTCAAGGACGAGTTGGTCTCTCGGGAGCACCCTGAGGACCTAGATGGACTCATGGATCTAGCTGGCCGCATCGATGCGCGCCTCCGAGCTAGGCGTCGTGAACACACACCACCCCTGGTGAGAGCAGGACCAATCACCCCCCCACAAACCACAAATCCCCCTGCAGAACCTATGCAGATCGACCGGACCCGAATCTCGCCTGAGGAGCGCCAACGTCGGCGGGATAAGGAGGCCTGCTTCTACTGCGGCCAAATAGGACATTTCCGTCTTCAGTGTCCGTTAAAAAGGTAGGCCCCCCAATGAAACTGGGAGTCTTGGAGGGCCGTTCACAAGAAAACCTCTCAGGTAAACGTTCTTTACTACCTATCATGATCGTCTGGAACAACCAAGCCCAACCACTCAAGGCTCTCATTGACTCTGGATCCGACCAAAACCTGATCTGTGGCGTTACAGCAAGGGAGCTAGGAATCCCTCGTCTGCCCCTAGACAAGCCCCTGTCTGTCCAGGCCCTTGATGGAAGCTCCCTACCTCCCATTACTCACTGCACACCCCTTGTCACCCTTCGAACCTCAGGTAACCACGTAGAGACCATCTCCTTTTTCATCATGAAAAGCTCTCATGCTCCAGTCGTTCTTGGGAATCCATGGCTGGTCAGACACAATCCCAACATTGATTGGGCCAAGAACACCATTCTCGATTGGAGCCCTGCCTGTCTGTCTTCATGCCTTCACTCTGCCAGAGCTCATTCACCACCCTCTGTAGT
This sequence comes from Clarias fuscus, assembly GCA_030347435.1. NCBI lineage: Eukaryota > Metazoa > Chordata > Actinopteri > Siluriformes > Clariidae > Clarias > Clarias fuscus. Next base: position 19,502,370 of record CM059205.1, read on the forward strand.
TAATGAGGAAGCTCCTGATCTGTCCAATGTCCCGCCCGAGTATAGCGACCTCCGGCTAGTTTTCAGTAAGTCACGTGCCCTCTCTCTGCCACCCCACAGACCCTACGACTGTTCCATCAATCTCCTCCCAGGCACTACCCCCCCGAGGGGGCACTTATACTCCCTTTCGGCCCCCGAGAGGGAGGCTATGAACAAGTACATCACTGAGTCACTGGCAGCAGGGATCATCCGCCCTTCGTCCTCCCCGGCTGGGGCTGGTTTCTTTTTCGTGGCTAAGAAGGATAAGTCCCTTCGTCCCTGCATTGATTACAGGGGCCTAAATGCTATCACTATCAAGAACCGGTATCCCCTGCCTCTCATGTCTACTGCTTTTGAGCTCTTGCAAGGAGCATGTGTTTTCACCAAGCTTGACTTGCGCAACGCATACCATCTAGTGAGAATACAAGAGGGAGATGAGTGGAAGACCGCCTTTAATACCCCGACAGGCCACTACGAGTATCTGGTGGTCCCTTTCGGACTGACCAATGCTCCTGCGGTGTTTCAAGCCCTGGTCAACGACGTCCTGAGAGACTTCCTGAACATCTCTGTCTTTGTCTATCTAGATGACATTTTAATCTTTTCTCGTTCCCTGAAGGAGCACAGGGTGCATGTGCGACAGGTCTTGCAAAGACTCCTTGAAAACAAGCTTTATGTCAAGGCAGAGAAATGTGAATTTCACAGAGACTCCGTGTCATTCCTGGGATTCATCATCTCCCCTTCCAGTCTACAAATGGAGCCATCTAAATTAACTGCCGTCACAGAATGGCCCACTCCTACCTCAAGACGGGACCTTCAACGATTCTTGGGGTTTGCTAATTTTTACAGGCGCTTCATCAGAAATTATAGTTCCGTAGCAGCCCCTCTCACTGCTCTAACCTCCACCAAGATCCCCTTCTCCTGGAGCAAACAGGCTGATAATGCGTTCACTGTCCTGAAGCACAGGTTCACCTCTGCACCCATACTAATTATCCCAGACCCTACCCTTCAGTTCGTGGTGGAGGTGGATGCCTCCGAGTCAGGGGTCGGAGCCATCTTGTCCCAAACATCCCCCAAGGACAGTAAGTTACACCCCTGCTCCTTCTTCTCCCGTCGCCTCTCCCCAGCAGAGAGGAACTATGACATAGGAGATCGAGAGCTGTTGGCTATAAAACTAGCACTGGAAGAGTGGAGACACTGGCTGGAGGGAACTGCCGTTCCGTTCTTAGTCTGGACTGACCATAAGAACCTGGAGTACCTCAGGTCAGCCAAGCGGCTCAATGCCCGTCAGGCCAGGTGGAGCCTGTTTTTCTCCCGTTTTAACTTCACACTCTCGTATCGCCCGGGCTCCAGAAATGGAAAACCTGACGCCCTGTCCCGGCAGTTCTCCACACCCCATGAACCATTGCCGGCCGAGACGATCCTGCCCCCTCGTTGTCTTGTGGCAGCCGCTCTCATGGATATCGAAACGCAGGTGAAGAAGGCACTCAGTCGGGAACCAGGTCCAAGCAACATTCCCCCCGGCCTTCTCTTTGTCCCAGCGTCTGTCCGATCTCAGGTGCTGGAATGGGGGCACAGCTCCCGAATTGCCTGTCACCCGGGGAGAGCCCGCACCCTTTCCCTCCTTCAGCAACGGTTCTGGTGGCCATCTATGAAGACCGATGTTGATGGGTTTGTGACAGCCTGTGACACTTGCGTCCGGAATAAGTCGACCAACAAACCTCCGGCCGGTTTCCTGAATCCTCTCCCAGCCCCTCACCGGCCTTGGTCTCATATCGCTCTGGATTTCGTTACCGGTCTCCCCAGTTCTGATGGAAATACATGCATACTGTCCATAGTGGATCGCTTCTCCAAGTCTGCCCATTTCATCCCCTTGCCTAAACTCCCGTCAGCCAAGGAAACGGCTGAGTTGATGATCCTCCACGTCTTCCGTCTGCATGGTCTCCCCTCCGACATCGTATCTGACCGCGGCCCCCAGTTCTCCGCAGGATTCTGGAGGGCATTTTGCAAGTTAATCGGAGCAACACCCAGTCTATCCTCTGGTTATCACCCTCAGTCGAATGGGCAAACGGAGAGATTGAACCAGGAACTGGAAAAGACCCTAAGGTGCATGGCCTCACGTGATGCAACCACTTGGAGCAGGACACTCCCCTGGATCGAGTATGCACACAACTCTCTACCGACCTCTGCCACAGGCCTCTCTCCCTTCCAATGCTGCTTGGGCTATCAGCCACCACTGTTCCCATCCCAAGAGGAGGAGGTAAACATGCCGTCAGCCCTGTCCTTTGTACGCCGTTGCAAGAGAGTGTGGTCCCAGGCCAGAACCCGTCTCCTGCGCACCATCAGCACCTTTAAACGGCAAGCTGACCGGCGCCGCTCGGCAGCCCCCAGATACAGAGTGGGTCAGAGGGTGATGCTGTCTACCCGAGACATTCCCATCAAGACAGTCTCCCACAAATTGTCTCCCAGGTTCATCGGACCATTCACGGTCACCAAGATAATTAACCCTGTTTCCGTTAGACTTTCCCTACCTCTCTCTATGCGCCGCGTCAACCCGACGTTTCATGTGTCGCAACTCCGACGACTGGTCCCCAGCCCTCTATCCCAACCGCCCCGCCCTCCCCCTCCTCCTAAACTCATTGACGGTGGTGAGGTTTTCACCGTGCGCAAGCTGCTAAGAGCCCGACGCCGAGGCAGAGGCCTACAGTACCTCGTCGACTGGGAGGGTTATGGGCCTGAAGAGAGAAGTTGGGTCCCCGCCAGGTTCATCGTCGACCCGAATCTAATCTCTGATTTCCACCGGCAACACCCAGAAGCACCAGCTAGGACGCCCGGTGGCGCCCATAGGAGGGGGGGTACTGTAACGCTACGCCAAGTCATGCCCTCTGCTCGAGCCAAGTCATGATCACCTGCGCTCCTCCCCACATTCCTTTCCACGGCTTCCGTTTTGCCGCTTCATTCACAGGCACGAGCACACCTGATCCGCATTTCATTCATTAGTTTTCACGCTATATAATTCACCCAGGAACAACCGTCCATTGCCGAATTATTTCGTGCTCCAAGCCCAGTGTCTAGTTTACCTCTTGCTTCTAGTGTATCTACTAAATATACCTTTGCCGTCTATGTTGTTGACCCTTTTCTCCTCTGACTACGTCCTTAGCTTCACGACTCGGAATTGTTTGCTGCGCTGACTGATAACCCGGCTTAGACCCTCTGCTTTCGCTTTTGTCTCCGACTCTCTCTCTCAAACTGCACGCCGGATTCAGCGCGCGCGCCGCAGCCTTCACCTCTCCACACAGCTGCGCTCACACGGCCGCTGCTCTCTCTCAACCTGCGCGCCGGATCGTGCACGCGCGCTGCAGCTTTCATCTTTCCACACAGCCGCGCTCACGCGGCCGTTGCTCTCTCTCAACCTGCGCGTCGGATTGTGCACACGCGCTGCAGCCCTCATCTCTCCACACAGCCGTGCTCACTCTGCTGCTTCTCTGTGCCACACAGCCACGACACTGCCCACTTCAGACAGCATCCCCAAGTACTGTATCCTTGATTGAACTTCTCTTCTGTCCAACTCTTGTATTTTTTCATTAAAGTCTATTATATTGAACTCTATCTGTTGTGTCTGCTTCTGGGTCCGCCACGCCTGTCTCACACGGACCAGCCGTGACACACGGACCACCTCCTAGTGCTTTACTTCACATACAAAACTAGAAAAATACTGCTACCCAACGAAAATTGTTATATGTGATCTGTTAATTAATATTAAAAATTATTAAATATTATAATAATATTCCTTCGGCACATTACAGAATTTGGCGGAAACCTCCTCCCTAGCGACTTACATTTTTATCTCATTATACATCTGAGCAGTTAAACAGTAAGGGCCTTGTTTAAGGACATGCACTGGCATTAGCATTAGGTTTGTACACACTGCTTATTGGTTTGTGCACATATACGTTCTGTTTCATGTCAGTTTCAGATTTAATCCCTGCACTTTGTGCACGACTTTTAACACATACTTACAGTATGCAATATGATCGATTCATAACATTTGGTTTTAAAATGAGGCTCCATGACTTTAAGAGCAAACAAACAAGGAATAATATCAATGGCCGTAATGATAATGATATTATTATTTTAAAAAAGAAAAAGAAATATCAATGAATAATTTACAATTCTTTTTACAATATTTTTAATCCTTCATTCTAGATCATTTCTGGAATGAGGAGAACCTGACCTTCAGGGCCTATCAGCCAGCGTCATCAGGAGAAGGTAGAGCCACACCACAGGAAACAGGAAATGCAGGTCAAACCCACAATGCATCAGGGGATAGATTTAGCCACACAGACACCAGTCAAAATTGGGCTCTTCCTCAATCATTATTAATTAAAGTTTTATTTACATTTACTATAATAAATTACTAATATAACTAGATGATTTGAGAAGTAGGAATGTCAATTAAACATTCAAAAATGTTCCAGATTTTGTATGTATTTTGGACAATTATGTGTTTTTTTTTCCTTCTAATTAAGGAAGCCCATATTGATCAGTCCTGTAATGGCCTTACATGTCATAAGTGTTAACAATTTCCCATGCAGATACACAGATAAACGGAACACAACATTACACTACTAATCATTCTCTTTTCGAATCACTGGGTTCAGCAATATCAGACAGACAGCACTCTGTGGAAAGAGGTAAGGAGGTTTCTTCAGGAAAAAAAGAGGGGTAAGGGAGTGGAGACACATGAGGAAGAACGGATGGATAAACAGATGAAAAACTTGGACACAGTGTGGATGGATCCATGCCGGTTGGGCCCTGGTTGGGTCTCGGTGAAACACGTTGATTCCAGTGAACACGTACCTCTTACATTTCTGAAGTACTGTGCATGAAGGCATGCCCTGGAGTGAGTCAGGCACTATGTATGTGTGTGTGGTGCTCACTAACTTTGTGCTCCCTAATCATTTTGTGCAATATGATATCGAGACTTTAAATTGTGCAACAGTCATTCATGCAAATTAATTACATCACTAACACGTTTAGGATGGCCTCTCTACTGTCTGGTCCTTTCTGGTAGGTGTTTAAACAGAAGTGTTTTTAAATGCTCTCAACTGTATCACTGGTGGAGCCAGACAGTAGTTCTGACCAATGAGAAGCACAACCCTGTTCCGTGAGATCTGATGTTCTGCAATAGATCTAATCTAAAACACCAGGGCCCGTACTCACAAAGCTTCTTAGAATTATCTCAGAGAGCGTCTATCTTACCCTTAAAATTCCTAGCTGGGAGTCTTAGAATAAAAGTGATTTAGGAAACTTCTCAGAGCAACTCTGAGTAAGGAAAATATAAAATCCTTTATCTTAGTGAGGAGGTGTGGTTGACCCTGTTGCTAGGGATGATGCAGCATCCAATGCAATTCAAGGACTGTGATTGGTTGATAAAAAATAACCTCTGACCTCTGTAAAGGTCTTGAAATGTGCTCTTTGTAAAAATAGAATACATGATAATAGAACAGACAGTAATAATGTTTGTATATAAAGAAATTGTATAATCATGACTACAGGCTACTTTATGCAAAGTTTCTGTTATAGGCTAAATATCTTTAAGATAATTAAACAGTCAAATGTTGAAAATGTGTCTACTTTTGAAACAACCATACAGTAGTTACTATATTAAAGTTCTTACATTTAATCATACTGATTTAATTACTTGTAATCCATTTTAGATTGATGGGAGCAAAATGTCTCTTTTACCAATTTACATGATTACAGGACAGACTGTTTAAGTTGCACTTTTGGATGGTATGTAGTCAACAATCCAAGAGAGATGGAAGGAAGTAAAAGAATAAGAAAACCAAATTGGACAGAAGAGCAGTGTTTACTTTTAGCTTTATGGTCAGTGTTTGGAGAATATTTCTTCTTTCCGCCATTTTGTCCTCTGCTATAGAAACTCTTAAGCCTCTTAAACGTCTTCTTCTCTAGTCTTAACAATTTTTACCTTAGGAACTGTTTCGTGAATCATTTTCATCTTTACTAAGATTTAATCCTAAATTTAAGGGAAAAGTCTAAGAAAATGCCATAATTCTAAGATTTTTCTTAGAATTTCATCACTAGGAACAACTTTTAGGCCTAAGAAGCTTTGTGAATACGGGCCCAGAGCTGGTAAAGCCCTCCTTTCTGCCATAGCCAATGTTATGCTCTTGGACGAAAAAGAGCAGTAAGATTGTTGGTATTCAAACTAGCAATATATTTCTATATTAAAATAATATAATTATATTAATAATACATTTGTATTATAATCAGTTTAAGTTTCAAGTTAACAATGTAACCTGTGCAAACTACACAATCTCATGGAACAGTGTCAGCCACTATAATGTGTATTAGATAAGATGGGGCCAACATACCTAATCTTCCTGTTGGTCCAGGAGGTCCCTGGAGTCCTTTAGGTCCTTGGAGAGGCTGACCAGGAGGACCCGGGGGCCCCTGAAGACCAGGGCTGCCTTGTGCACCAGTGAATCCTATATCACCCTTTGCCCCAGGGAAACCAGGGCTGCCAGATGGGCCAGGAAAGCCAGGATCTCCTTTAGGACCTACATTTAGAGAAAAAAAAAATGATTTAATTACAAATCTATTAATTAAAAGAGTGCAATGCAGATTAAAGGGGGGGGGGGGGGGTGTGTCTGAATTAAACTGAATTGTTTTTTGAATTGTTCACTTTACCTGGCAACCCAGGAATTCCCGGAGCACCTGGAAGTCCATGACCTGGTCTGCCTATACAAAAAAAAAAAACCTTAAACTATGAATCCTTTTCCATTTTTCCCAAATATGTATTAACCACACAATCAAACTTACCTGGCTCTCCTTTCAATCCTGCTGGTCCAGGAATACCATCACGACCAGCTTGACCCTTGTCTCCAGGCGTGCCTGGCAAACCGGATGGGCCAGGGCTTCCTGGCCTTCCAGGTGCTCCTACTAGACCTGGGGCACCTGGGACTCCATCCAGACCCTTAGGACCGGTAGCACCAGGTGCACCTAAACAAGTAGAAGCATTCAAATTTTTTATGATGATTTACCCTTTGGTAAAGCAATAAATCATCTGACTGATATGTCAGGCCAATATTTGACAAACAGGTGCTGAATGTTGCAAAATAATACAGAATTAGAAAATTTGTAGGATATGGTTTCCCTTGTGTTACCAAGCTGCTGCATTACCATAACATTTAATAATGAATACCATAATACCTAACAAATAATAAACATGGTGAACCCAGATTAGTTGTGTACATTGTGTTTTCATGTACATAAATAACATAATGACTGTAATGTTAGAAGAATTCTCACTTTATACAATATTTTTAATTACTATCTAACTTTATCTATTGAATTAACTTTATTTAAACCTGGCGTCTTTTTAAAAGCTAAATCAATTAAATTATTTTAGTGGACAAGACTTTACAAAGTAACGCGTTAGAGTACTCAGATTACTTTTTTGATGTAACGAGTAATCTAACGCGTTAGGTCCGCCATTCAAGTACCCCGTTACTTAGTCACTTTTTCAAAAATGTAATCCGTTATTCAGACAATTTATGTAATCCGCAAACCACACAGCAGTCATTCCCAATCCATTAGAGTGTGTGTGTGTGTGTGTGTGTGTGTGTGTGTGTGAGAGAGAGAGAAAGTCATCCTACAAGCCCCGCCCCCGATAACCCGCCCTCCCTCTGTTATCCCTGCTGTCATGCCTCTATCTCACCTATGCGGTTTGACTATGCGAGGACCGACGCACAAAAAGATGGAAACCTAATCACAGTGCCGAAACTCGCGGTGAATCATGATGAACCGTACTTACGGTCACCGGGCGAAACCGCGTAGGTCAAATAGGGGTATTAGTAGTTAACAGATTATGGGCCAAACTTGGCTGAGTGATGATGGTCAAATAATTATAAAGGTCTTGACTAAAACAACATGCACAAAGGAGTTTTCATTTTCTGCAATGGAAAAGTACTCGAACTAGTTACTTTTATCAGAAAGTAACGCAGTAATGTAACTGATTACTTTTTGAAGACAGCCATTTTGTAATGTAATTTGTTATTTTACTGTTAGGCAGTACTGTACCTTGGAATCCTGGGAGGCCAGGATCCCCTTTTGGGCCAGGGCTCCCAGGTGTGCCTGGAATTCCTGGGGGCCCTTGTTGACCTTTTAGCCCTGCAGCTCCAGGGACACCAGGAGATCCAGGTTCACCCTGTTCACAAAGAGCCAGTTAAAGCCCTTCTCCTCATCTTATGTAATAAATAGGCTTACATGGAAATTATCTACCAAATTAAAAATGTTTAATTGTTTGGAATAAAATACTCTTATTACCTTGGGTCCTGGAGCACCTGGTTGCCCAAATCCTGGTGTTCCAGGGTCTCCTTTCACTCCAGGGAACCCTGGTGCTCCAGAAGATCCAGGGGGTCCAAGTCGCCCAGGTTGACCTGGGCTTCCTTTAACACCAGATGGTCCTATCCGAAAAGATACTTAATTAGTCTGGAATCACTATGTCATTAACATTGCTGGACAAAACTTTTGTGCTTCTTCAAGTATTACCAGGGAATCCCATCTCGCCCATGCTGCCTTTCGGGCCTGGGGTACCAGAGGGTCCTGGTATTCCTGGAAGCCCAGGATCTCCCTTGGGACCTACAAGACAGCTTTCCTTCAACATCTATACAGTAACGTGTGTCAATATAGTACACAAGTAAAAAAAAGTGCTTGAGTTACCTGGGGGTCCAGGTGGCCCAGGGAGTCCATCCTGTCCAGGGTTTCCTGGATCTCCTGAAAGGCCACGAATACCTTTCGATCCAGGAGATCCACTAATTCCTGCATAAGAAACATAAATATTTTTGTCAGTTTAAAAATAATAACATCATTAATCAATTAATTTCTTCTTCTTATTATTATTATTATAATAACCAAGTAAGAGATTAAAAATTTAAATGTAAATGCATCAAATTATTTGGATGTAAAAAGTGTAGGATCTGTATATATCCAAGGGAAAAATGGACCCAATTATATTAGGATAGGCCCTTGGTTCACATAAATTGCTTCCTTTTTATTAACAAAAGATACTTGCCTTGAGGTCCAGGTTCTCCCTTCGTTCCTTTTACTGAGGCACCAGGATCGTGGACACCAGCTGGGCCTCTTAAACCTTGTTCACCTTTATGTCCTTTTTCTCCCTTTAGACCGGTTTCTCCTGGACGTCCTGGCTGACCACTATCACCTACAGGGCAGACAAGTAAGATGTGAACTCACAACTGCTGTATGGCTTTTAGGGAATATAAATGAAATAAGGCATACCTTTTGGTCCAGGAAATCCTGGAGCACCAGGGCTGCCATTATTCCCAACAGGTCCTGGAGCACCCATTACACCCATTTCTCCTTTTTGCCCTGCAGTCGCAGTTGACAATAAAGGGGAGTTCAAAGTTAACTGTTATACTCTGTCACACAAAGTATACAATGTTTTTGATGCTGTCTATATGGCATACCAGGGAATCCAGGTAGTCCATCTTGGCCAGGGATTCCAGTGATCCCAGGTGGGCCAGGAGGACCAAGTTGTCCAGGCAATCCAGGGTTACCCTGGTCACCAGGAATGCCTGGAATATCCAATCCAGGGGAACCGGGGTCTCCTTTCTCACCATTAAAACCAGGTGAACCTATAAAGTAATTATATTCTCACAAATGCAAACACCGTGACCTACAGCAGCAAAGATATTACACTGTATAAAGGTCTCAAATCTTAGAACACTTACCAGGATTGCCCATAGGTCCAGGAGATCCTTGTGGTCCAGGTGAACCAGGTAAGCCAAACCCAGGAGGACCTTGAGGGCCAGGTGAACCCGCAGGCCCAGGAAGACCAGTATCACCTGTGGAAAAAAGTGAGTTCTGTCTTATTATATTTACACTATTATGGACCACAGGAAGAAGAGAAAGTTGACATAACTGGAATAACTCATCGACTGTTTAGGACTGTACCTTTGAAGCCAGGAGGACCATCAATACCGGGTCGTCCTGGTGCGCCTGGATTTCCAGGGAACCCAGGATCACCTTTAGACCCGGGGAAACCCTTACTACCAGGCAAACCTGGGGGGCCTTGAGGCCCAGGGATCCCGTAACCGGGTTCACCCTGTTGATACACACATTGGCATGCATTAGTAGTTCTCAGAATTTATTCAATAAGTAAATCAATTCATTATAAAAGTAGGGCTACAAGATCAACTTAGATGCTCTTAACTAATTTTAGCGTTTTAGAGTTTTCTTACCTAGAAAATATTTCCTAGAAAAACAAACTGCTTCTAAAATGTTTAGCCTTAAAGATAAAAAGTTTGTTTCGCTATTTATTTTTCAGTCGTGTTTACCTTAAGTCCTCGAGCTCCAGGTATACCAGGTTGTCCATCCACACCAGGAGATCCAGGTCTGCCAGGGTTGCCAGGAATTCCTGCAGTACCCGGGAATCCTAGAAAATGTGTTCAGTAGTGAAGTTTTTCTGTTATTATTTATGATGTGTTTACACATTCAGCTACGATATAATATCCTAACTGATATTCTATCCAGAAGTTCCTGGACTTTAAGGATTTACCTTTAGGACCTGGTGGGCCTGGCAAGCCTATACCCGGGAGACCAGGTTCTCCTTTTTGGCCAGGTAATCCTGGGAAGCCAGGGGAGCCAGGTTGGCCTAAGTTACCTGTAAAGATAGAGGAATACATTTTATTAACACAGGAAAACTCTGTTACATTATTTTAAAAGTATACTTTTGTGATATACTTCTTTACTTAAAAGGTTTGGGACTAAATTCTCTATTTGCAGCCAATTAACTCAATTTCATTAATTATTTTATAATACTGCCAGTGTAACTGCTTACATTGTATTTTAAAGTCTATAACTATCTCTGCAACTAATTTTAGAAATACTTAATTGATTCAAAGATTCAACTGGTTAAAAATATCCACCTATTTACCTGGACTTCCTTTCTGACCAGGGTCTCCATTATTTCCAGGGGGTCCGGGTGGCCCTCTATCAGATATAGTGTGACCTGGTTCACCTTTCTGACCTACCAGATGACATCAAGATTTAGAATTATGATCATATAACTGTGACATTAAGGCAAGGTCAGCTTTTTGATTAATTATCAACCCCATCTTATTGACTGTGCCTTGTTTGTGATTTCACCTGGTGGTCCTGGAAGTCCTATACTTCCTGACACACCCTGGAATCCTTTCTGTCCAGGAGGTCCCGGTTGGCCAATTCCAGGGGGACCAGAAAGGCCCCTGTCTCCCGGAATACCTGGGGACCCCGGATCTCCAGGAGGGCCAGGTTCACCTCTACTTGCTCCAGAACCCTGGTAGGAACAAGCACAGAACCAATTTGTTAGGCACGATTCACTGACCTACACAAAAAATTACAAATATAAAAACAGCATTGACTCAGTGACAATCTGTTACAGTAGATACTCACAGATGCGCCTTTGGGACCAGGTGGCCCAGGAACCCCATTTCGACCAGGCAGCCCATCACGGCCAGGCAGACCTGGAGGGCCAGGGAATCCTGGGTCTCCCTTGTCTCCCTTCATACCATCAAAGGGAATTGCTTCACCAGGCTCCCCCTTCTCTCCAGGTATTCCAGGTGTACCTTGTAGTCCTTGTAAACCCTACAAAGAGTCACAGAAGTGTTTACAGACTGCCCCAGCTCTTTTCAATAAATGTTAAATATGAAAACACTTACTGGTGGCCCCATGAGACCAGGGCTGCCTGGGGATCCTCTGTCTCCTTTATAACCAGGGACTCCAGAACTACCTGCAATAGAAGTGCCATAACTCAATGTGCAGAAAAGAAATCTTTACTCACTGTAATTCAATATATACTACTGTATAGTCTGTACAACTATGGTTTCAGGAGCTGGCATATGTTTCTCTTTTTAATAAATCTTAGGTTGTTTTTAACACAAACACACACACACACAAGAAAGAAAAAAACATTTAAATATTACATTCCAGTTCCTTTAAAATTCACCAAACACACAGACTGTCTAAAAGCAATTTCTGTGTACAGTTGATTCGGTAATTCGTCCCTAAATTCTGTTTGTAACCCAATTTGTTCGTAGGCCGATTCAGTTTTTTTCCATAGGAATAGTTCTCCGACACTATGAACTATAATCCACTTTTGATTTATTTTTTGTATCACAAAACAAAGTATGAAAAAGTCTTAATTATACACTCGTGCCTTTGTTCAGCTGATAGCGGCAGCTCAGGATAGCAGTTTCTGGGTCATGTTCCTAGGGTGAGTTTTAGGCAAAGTTTTTGGTCATGAATCAATTTGTTCGTACTCGGGGGGCGTTCGTGGTATTCCACTGCGTTCCACTGTTTTTTTTTATAGACACTTCATTTATATGAATTAATTAAAAAATAAGAATAATAAATACAAATAAAACTAAATATATCCATGAAATGTATACCCTATATTTCATAGTGATCCCTGAGGAAAACCTGTACAAATGTATAAAATAAATAAAGAATCTTGCCTTTTGAAAAAAAAAATACTGTATACATCCCATTTTTTTGTGAAATTTTTGAATTTGGATTTTTGTTTGGAGAAATTCTGCCTGTGCAGCAAGCTGGATCTCCCATAATGAGAATAAAATTCTAACCAACAGTACAAACAAATAATCATTAAATGTAGTTTTAGAAGAATATTAAATCTCATAGTACAGTACCTAACAAAATATTCACGACAAAATGTTTCATCAAAAAAGTCTGTTTCAATTAAATAAAATTCATAATGTACTTCAAACAAAACAGATGGCAAGGTCCTTACCTGGGGGTCCTGGGGGCCCTGGTGGACCCCGTGGTCCTGGGATAAGATTGCCATTTGTTATACAATTTACACATGTGTCCCCCTTTTCACCTGCAAAACAAATGCACATGAACTAATGCTCATTTAAGGTTTGTATAAAGTGTCCATTGAGCATGGTTTCTTCTTTGTTAATATTAAGTAGACTCCTGCCTTTTTGGCCGGTCTCTCCTGGGTAACCAGGCTCCCCATTCAGGCCGGGAAGACCAGAAGGACCTGGGAGGCAATTTTCACCACCACTGGAAAATCCTGGAGGTCCTGGAGGTCCTGCTGGTCCTTGTAAACCTTGCACTCCGGGTCTGCCAGGAGATCCTGGAAGAGAAGCTCCAGGCGATCCTTGATCTCCCTTCTGTCCTCTCTCTCCTGGATAACCAGGGGGTCCAGGTGGGCCTTGACCACCATTTCCTATGATAAAATATAGCATTTAGATACACATAAATATTCAGCATCATACTGTACTTATAGTATTGCCTTATGTTGAAGTGAACAATGACTAACCAGTGAAGTTGCTTAAGATATTTTACTCTTTGTATAACTGAACATCAAGTACTCTCACCTGGATGACCTGGTGGACCTGGTGGCCCTCGGACACCTGTGAATGATTGTTAAACAGGTAAGGATGAATTAAATGTTACACTCAAAAATCTGTCATACATTTGTGTAAATCAGATTCACAAATCATTTTTGTAAGCGCAAGTCAGGAGTTATGTTTCAAGTCTTTGTTACCCAAGAGTTCGTTCTGACAAATAAATCTGATTGGACGAGAGGCATTCCACGAGTGAACAGCACTGGGACATTTAACTACTGTATATGTATCACTCTGCATCACACATGTTACAATCATTAATTACACTAATTGTCAGTCGCCAGCATGGATGAAGTGGGTCCCTTCTGTGCGCAGTGCTGAGCATCTGCCTGCCAAAATCCACATTCAAACTACTAACTAGTAGGGTGTAGTGGTGGCTCAGAGGGCGAAGGCACTGTGTTATTGATCGGAAGATTGGCGGCTCAGCCAGGTTGCCATTGTTGGGCCCTTGAGCAAGGCCCTTAACCCTAACTGCTCCAGGGGTTACACTGGGATATGCAAAGAAGGAATTTCACTGTGTTGTAATGTATATGTGACAAAATAAAGGCTTTACTTTACTTTACTTTAACTACTAACAGTCACTAACTGTCGGTTGTCATGGTTAGTTAGTTCCAGGAGTGGAAGGATATGAAAAATAACTGATTAAATAAACAAACAAATAATAAATCCAGTTGATAATAAACGATGTTTGAGAACAGTTATATAAATATCACACTCGAGGTGATTCAGTTGCATGCCAATCCTTAGCACGACATCTTGAGTAATACTGCTTAATTATAATGCTGTATTTACTGCTACTTATTTAATACTCCATGTACACAGACCCGAGGTGGGAACCCTGGCCCTGGAAGTGCAAGGAGTCTGTGCTAACCACTAACCCACTGTGCCACTGGTTTGAGCATTTATTTTGTCTAAACCTTGATGAAAAAATTACAAAAAGATACAAAAAGATACAACTGAATATAATGGACCACTTTCTAGTTTATTATCCATAGTGGAAAACTAAATTCAACATGGCCTTCGATGGGGTAATGAGTTAGTAAGAAAATGGATTCTGCCGTTTAGCGCCTCCAGTGGACATGACGTCATAGGTGTTTCAAAATGGGGGTCATACAGGCACAGTGAATGTGTAGCACCTATGAAACACACAGGGTAAGTTCCAAAATTGTATTGTTTATTTTTCACACACTTCTTCATTCACTCATCTAATGAAATCTACAGTGACCCAATTAGATGCCCACATGAAATTTACTTACATATTATGCTAATGTCTGGTTTTGGTGCTACAAAGTGGTCCACTGCAGAGCAACAAGTACAATATTAAGTTTAAAAAGCCATACCATCTAGCCCTCGCTCTCCTTTTCTTCCAGGGGCGCCAGGAAGCCCAGAATCTCCTTTAGGTCCTATTAGGTTCTGGGATGGGATCACCTAAATAAGGAATGAATTAGACGAGACCTGTTGTATATTTCATGAAAAATAAAACACTGAAAAAAAAAATATACATATATGACGTACCACGCCTGGAGGTCCAGGAAGTCCTCGCTCACCCTTCTCACCCTAAGATGGAACATGAGGTTAATTACTCTACAGTCTCAACCTTCTCTACAGAGAGATACTGCATTCATGCTAATTAGGATATGACAAGGAGCGAATCACAAATCACAAGTGATAACCTTTAAACTTCCCCGTCTACATAAAGACAAATAAATAAATCTTACTCTTTCTCCAGCACTTCCTGGAAAACCAGCTTCACCTGGGTTTCCTATGACACCCTGAGAGAGAGAGAGAGAGAGAAGGCATTATGTATTCCAAATCATGTATCACAGTGTATTCCTGCCATAGTGCATGTACATTATGCACAGAGAAATCTCACCGGTATTCCAGGTGGGCCAGGGTCCCCATCTTTACCAGGTTTACCCTAAAGGAATAACAAGTGTAACACTGAGTTCACCTGCTGTTAATAATGAATGTACTGTCTTTCTCTCAGTAAACGTAGTTCAATCCTCACCCTCTTTCCTGGATCTCCTGGTTCTCCCTTCTCTCCCTTCGGACCACCATATGGGCCCTGTTAAGCAAAAGCAGTCATATTAGAGATAGATGTTTCTAATCTAAAAAGAACCATCATTATCAAAAAAAGATGAACACTATTAATTAACTAATGACATTCTTAGCATATATGTAGTGTAATCGATTTATATCGCAAGCAGTTTAAATACGTACAGGTGGTCCAATGGGGCCTGGAAGTCCAGGTGGTCCAGGTGGTCCTGGGTCTCCCTAAAAAATATATATATTTTAACAAAAATCCAGTCTTTAGATTGCCTAAAATATGTAACAAATATACATAT
Organism: Clarias fuscus; assembly: GCA_030347435.1. Classification (NCBI taxonomy): domain Eukaryota; kingdom Metazoa; phylum Chordata; class Actinopteri; order Siluriformes; family Clariidae; genus Clarias; species Clarias fuscus. Next base: position 19,518,184 of record CM059205.1, read on the forward strand.
GTCTAAAGTACAACTCACCAATTAATTTCTCTATTCTACTCCCTTTCAATTTGAATATTAGCTCATCATTGAATATTAAAGAAATTTGTTGACGCCGCCTAGTGGATAATGTGAAAAGTTACTGTGGCACCATCTAGCGGTACAAACTAGAAACTGCTTATACTCAAGTCATCACAAAGTTGCATGCTACGAGAGGCAGAAGAAGATGGCAGGCTAATAGAGCTGTAGCTCTTCACTCCTTCTACCATTTACATTCTTCAAGATAGCACACTCGTCATCATCATTTTATTGTCACTGGATACACAAGGTGGGATCAGGGAATCGAGAAGGCATTTTGAGATTGAATTTTGAAAAGCATCCATGTGCATTGTTGAGCTCTCATGTTATCGGACAACCAGTGACAGAACCGTCATGAGAGTCACATACTTCCCTGTTTTTAAGTATTAGACTTTCGATCTTGGACTCCTGCTTGCATTTGTAAACACCTTCTAAAACAATATGGAATAAATTATATGCACACAGATACTGTATAAGCCAAATATTTAATAAGTATACATTGAAAGTGGGTTACTGTTTGTACTGTAGCCTTGATAAAAAGTTTAAATACTATTTGTAGGCAGATATATGTTGTTTTAAATGCTAATGCTACGGTCTGTTAGATTACATCTGTAATAGATGTTTGTGCTTGAGTGGCAATAGTGACAGTGTTTGCTTAAATGGCCAAAAAGTCCCTAAAAAATCCTCCAAAGTGCTTTATATGTAGTGACAAACAAAATTGAGGCGAACTCTGAAAAAAGATTTCAGTCATTGTTGTTGATGTCATTACAAGAAAAGAACATTAACATCAATATACAGCTTCGTCTGAATTTTCACTACACAGGCATTAAAGCTCCCATACCCAGCATGACATCACTAATTCCCTGTTAAGCTTAGCCTAGCGCTAGGATGTTTGCCTTGTGCCTGACCTTCTGACTGTCAATGCCTTTTTACAATTACTTCCTGCTCCTTGCAAAAAACTAACTTCTTTATGCTAGTTTGCCTGCATCAAATTTTTAACAAAACCCAAAATCTGCACTGGCGTTCCTCTGCCTGCACTTCACGGCAGTACTGCTGTTGATTTTAATGAACAGTTTTGATGATATGGCAATAAATTGAAGATCATCATTACAGTACCTTCTCTCCTCGATGAATCACGGTGGGATCTTCAGCTGTAAGTTGGTCAACTTGCCCTGGAGGCCCAGGAGGCCCCTGCAAGCCTGTTTCACCCTGAGTTACACGCGCACACACAAATTCACAGACGGTTACACCCAATAAAGCTGATCAGAACTTAATTTGTTTAGATTTTCATGAATGCTGTATTATTCACACTTTGTGCTAGTGACTCGTTGCTGTACCTTCTCTCCTTTTGGACCTTGAAAATTCAGCCCCATATTTCCCTATGCAAAAACAGCAGTGCAGAAAAATCATTCAAATGACACAATTGAGAATCGTTTTAAATTCTGAACCAGATTTTAGAAGTATGCTTGAATGACACATTTTAAAAACACAGCTTACTTTTGGCCCTGGTGGACCAGGGGAACCTGGAAGCCCCTGATTTGGCAAAAAATAAAAAATTATTATATAGACAGGACATTTATGATATAGTCAGTGGATAGAAAAATATCAACATACATCGTAACCTCTTGGACCCTGCGGACCTATAGGACCTGGCAATCCGGGTGTCCCTGGATCTCCCTACACAAACATAGACACAGGTGGGTTTGTTACGGGATGTTCCCTGGAGTCTATAAGATGAAAATCAATTATGCTAGCTTACCCACATTAGCAGGCTGGTGAAAGTGAAACGTTCATATTTATCTATAGAAGAAGATTTCTACAAATAACCGGTCTGACAGTTTGACAAGTTGAAAGTGACATACTCTGGGGCCTGGTGGGCCGATGCTTCCTGCTCCTCCTGGTGTTCCTGATGTTTCTAAAGGGATGACATCACCAGGCTCTCCCTGCCAGGACAAAGGTTATATCAGTTATTTTCCATTTGATAAAATATGTTTAAATATAATATAATATAAATATAATACATTTAAATATGTTTTAAATGTACTGTATCCTATATCCTTTAGTCTTCTAAATATTAATGTACAGTATATGTTCCGCATTTAACCTCAACCATATATGCATATCAATCGATTAGTTTGCATGTCGTTTAAATGTTTTGTTTAATTAGGGCCCAAGCACTGTAGTGCGCAGGCCCTATTGTTTTCGTTAGGATTGTTTTTTTGTTTTTTTTCCACACTTTTGGTAGTTTTGGGGGTCTTAACATAGTCAAAAACTCATCAAAATTTGCAGCCAGATTGGACTCGGCGGCCATCAGGTCCTCAGTGGGGCTCGGCCCGGGGAGTCGCACACGCCCGGCACAGCGCCCCCTAGAAAATCGTGCCTCATAGCTCAGACACACTTGCACGCACACTTATAAAACTCGGTGTACATTTAGATCTCATCAAACTGAACAAGTTTCGCGCTGCATGCCATCAGGTCTAATCAACAGGAAGTGAGTTATTTTGAGTTGTTTGCAAAACGCACCCAATGGAATGTGATATACTCCTCCTAGGGAATTTTTACAATTCGCACCAAACCAGGCAAATATGATGTAAACAAGTTGCCGATGAAAAATTGCGGAGGGCTTTTTGATATCTCGAACGGTTCGGCCATGGCGACGCTTTAAAATTATGGCGAATAAAACTTTACAGGTGTGTTAAGAGTAGGAAGCTGATCACATCATATGACAATCATGAGTCTATGTCATAGCACCACCAACTGGCAGCAGGAAGTGTGTCACTTTTGGAAATCACTAATATTTTGTCCTTTATTTTCACCTGATTTGGTTAAAAATCAGTCAGAATGATGACAAGACATGGATAATTTGACACCATGAAGGATTTTTTAAAATAATTTGAATCGTCTTGCTATGGCGACGATTTATCTAGAGAAAAAACATAAAATGAAGTGCAAAAAAATGAAACTTCTCATATCGTACGAGTGGAAAGACCTACGGTTCCAAAATCTTATGGCTATACACTGAAACTGATTATGAGTAAGGCCTGAGAGCCTGGACCCAGGGCGTGGCACAGGGCCTGTACAGCGCCCCCTGGAACTTTGTAAAAAATTTAGCTGCATAACTCATATCCACTTTCACATATATGCATGAGACCCAGTATAAATTTAGATCTCACTGAGGTGAACAACTTGGATACCCCATGTCATGGAATCCGCTGAACAGGAAGTCGGTTATTTTGCGTTGTTTGAAAAACGCACGCATTGGAATGTGATATACTACTCTTACAGGATTCATATGTTTTTGACCAAACAAGGTCTAATATAATCTCAAGACACTGAGGATCTAATATTGTGAAGGGCTGGTTGATATCTTAAACGGGTCGGCCGTGGCGAGCCCTTAAACCTACGGCAAATAACAGGAAACAAAAAGTGGCTAATAACTTCTGTCTAAATTGAGTGACGTTCATCAAACCTCAGCTGTAGGTTAAGAGAAGAAATCTCGTGAGATTGGCCTGGATCCCATGAGTCTCAGTCATAGCGCCACCAACTGGCAGCAGAAAGTGTCTACTTTTAGAAATTCAAATATTTTGTGCCTAATTTTCAGCTAATTGGCTCCAAAATCAGCCACATTAATTTGAAGACATGGCTGATGTGAAAGTGTAAAGGACTTTTCTATGCGTTGAACAGTGTTGCTATGGCAAGGTATAAAATTTTTTTTTTTTTTTTTTGATTTTTTCCCCGATTTTCTCCCTAATTTAGTCGTGTCCAATTCCTCCCCGTCACTAGGGGGCTCCCACATTAAGGCTACTACTACCACTCAGCCGGGAGGGCCGAAGACTATCACGTGTTTCCTCCGAACCACGTGACGCCAGCCGACCGCATCTTTTCGAACTGCTCGCTCGCGTACCGTTGGGGGCGGCGTAACACACTCGGAGGACAGCACTATCCACTCCCTCCGTTGCGCGAGCTCACAGACGCCCCTGATTGGCTGTAGAGCCGATTAATGTGGGAGCACTAAGTACCTCTCATCCCTCCCCTCTGAGAGAGCTCGGCCAATCAGCTCTCTCTAGACCTCCGGCTGCGAGAGGTTACAGCACCACTTGGGATTCAAACTAGCGATCTCCGGATGATAGGGCGAGCGCTTTAACCACTGCGCCACTCGGAGGCCCTGGCAAGGTATAATTTTAAGGAAAAATAAGATACTTATATTCAACAAGTGGAAAGTCCTAATGTGTCCAAACATTTTACGTAGAAAGAACAACTGCTTCTGAGTAAATTTCTTGAGTTTCATGTGTTTCTGATGCTAAACACACCACACACACACACACACACACACACACACACACACACACACACACACACACACACACACACAAATATTTAGGGCCCAAACTGACATTAGCCCAGTATAGTGTGTGACGTGTGCACGTTCTGCGGTGCAACCGGGTGCCGATGACTGTTTCGAGGTTTTGACACACTCGAATAACACACAGGTTGTGCGGTGCGCTCGGGGTGGGGGTTGCGCCCGTGCTTGGGCCCGTCATCGTTGCTTGCAACTATTTTTAATACTTGTAATTTCAAAGACTAGACCAGACCAAGCAGCATTAATGATTTTACCCTAACAAACAAACAAACATAATATCTTAAGTCATATTTATGAAAAAGGAGGAAGGAGTAAAGCAGGCTGTTCAGAGAAACACTTGCCTTCTGTCCGGGATCACCACGTAGTCCCTAGAAAGGAGAGAAACACAAATAAAAGAAGCAACAATTTTAGATCACAAAGTGGTTTAATCCACTCCACTAATCCAGAGTGAGGAGAAAGAGCACTTACTGAACTACCGTCTAAACCTGGGAAACCTGGACTTCCTGGTAATCCTCTTTCACCCTGTGTTCAAACACATCACAAATAAACATAAGCTGCTATTCAATACACATCCATTCAGACTGATTTAAATGTCTACACCGATGGTTCCCAACCTAGGCTTCACACACCTTCCTCAAGGGGGCACCAAAGAACACAGAGGGTCTGAGCCTTTTGCCTGCTCTGAGGCTGTGAGCTTGTCGGAATGAGATTTGCTAACAGTTCTCTAAAGCAGAAGCAAATCTCAAATCCTGCACAAAATTCTCACTTGTATCACATTTTGGTCATTACAATCCACTAAATGGGATCCAGAGTTAAAAGTTTAAAAAAAGATGATTGAAAGTTCTATTTAACCGATAACGTTTTGGACGCATGTGCATCGTGATGTCATAAATACCTTCTTACGAAATCACATTAACCCCAATTATGACTTTTAATAAATTATCACTGTTTATTCATATTCTTAAGCAATTTCCATCTTAACTCCAACACATTAGCGTTTATCAGGATACACACCTTTGTTCCGTTACATCCCGCAATTCCTTTTGCACCTGGAGGCCCATCCATTCCTGGAAGACCCTGTCAATCAAAAAAAGAGGACACACGTAGTCAGAACTGCTGTAACAATCCTATTCAATTATTTATTAATTAGTTCTGAAATGGTTTCTGATTTCTCCAGAATCTATATGAGTATATCAGATGTTGCTGATATTGTTCGTATATGATACGTGTACAAAAATGATGTGCTTAACATTAAATCATACACAGTTCAATTTTATCTGTTTTAACAAGAACAAAGCCTGCGATCCTAGGTATTTTCAAGCTATATATTTTTTTCTTTAATCTAGAAACAAATTAGATCTGAAAGTTGGAATATAAATGTAGGCGTGGCGCTTATCGCTGGTACTCATCTGTGAGAAATGACTGGTCGCCTGTTGCATTACTCACTGTTATTATTTCTCATATATTAATTTTCTTGCACACTGACTCTTTTGCCGATTTCCCCTTTTCTCGAATACAATTACATTGCTGTGAACTTTAAAACATGGCAAAAAGGACACTTTTCTTATAGCCACTGCCAAGAACACTAAATACGGGTTTCATATTTTTAATAGGTATAAAGCGTCTTATAACTTAATTTAAAAAAATATGATTTTAACTTTTAGCTTTTTCCCCCTATGGTTTGTCTTCTTTGCTACTTTTGTCTCTTAAACTCTCTTTATCTAAATTGTGTTGTTGCTGTTTCGTTCTTGCGCTTTATTGTTACTATAAATCACATCAGTAGTACTCACTGGAATTCCTGGTGTCCCTGCAAACCCAGGAAGTCCTGGAGGTCCCTGTAAAAAGACACAGTTAGCTTATATAAACAGAAGACACAACTAGTTTATATTTTTAGGAGAATCACTGTCTATGCAGACACTGTCTCACTCTTATTCCTTTAGGTCCAGCTGGTCCTGAAGGTCCATCATCACCCTGGGGGGAAAATGTGGATAAAATAGAATCATGTTTCATAAAATATTTCATTTACATAATAATGGTACATTCACATTACAGGCAAACTAAGTGTGATCTCTCTAGAAGGCAAGTCAAGTCAAGTGGGCATTTATTGTCACTTCAACCATATACAGTGTCGTACACAGTGAAACAAAACAACGTTCCTCCAGGACCAAGGTGTTACATGCAACGTAAATTAACAACATAAATGAACAGAAACTAACTAGCTAACTAAAGAAACCTAATTAGCTGGCTAGCAGTGACAAGACAGATTGACATGACAACACATCATTCCACACCATTCCATTACGTCCATGTTCATAAAGTGTGTAGCATAAAGCAGGAGACACAAGCATTTGTCTCACTAGTGCTCAGCGCTACCACACAACTCTGCATGCACAGAGCCAGGCATGATTGTTTTAGTAAAATGCCTACAATGCAAACAATACAATTTTGTTTGTGATTGCATCTTAACAAATAATAATGTAACATATAACTGATTAAATTATTTGACACCAAGTTGACCCCTGACCTTTTCTCCACGAGGTCCAATCGGCCCTTCTGGTCCAGGAAACCCTGGTACACCTGGATGACCCGTCTGACCTGGGAACCCTCTATCACCCTGCAAACACACATACACACGACAGTATTAGTCCCTCACTAGAAATGAAAGATTAAAGGGGATGGCAGACATCTGTGTTGCCCAGGCTTGTATTTTGTGGCCTGCCCCATGATAGGGGGATATATGAGATGACAGAACTTTACATAAAACATAAGAGTCTATTATTCTGTTCTAATGACCTAGCAACCCATTTACTACAAAACAACAAAGGCTGAAAAATTTTGTCGAGATCAAAAAGAACATAAATATCTATGTTGAATGCAATCTTGGAAAGGTATTGTTTTTCTACACATGGAGAGATGTGTATTATTATTATTATAAGGAAAAGGGAAAAAAGGGTAGACTGCTTGTTAAAAGAAAAAAAGTGGGGAAAGGCCAGACATGAAAGGAGTCATGTTGAGACAGTAGAAACCACACACAGTAAACCTCACTCTGTAGTGGCACTTAGAGTTACGGAAAAAAGAAAACATTGTCCTGGCAACATCTCAACGATGAACTACAGTAGACCTCTCAACACCCTGCAGCTGTAGGGTACAGGGAACGGGTATGAGCTTAGCTCCGTCAGGCCTCAAGGGCACATAAAATGAGCTGTAATGCCAATGTGTACACATGGGTGAGTGCCAGAATCTGCTTACACAAAACAGAATGGCATGGAAGGAAAATATTAAACAACATAACATGATATGATCATGATTTAGAGTGTCACGCACCAATTAACCCTTTATGAAATAATCAATCAATCAATCAAAGCACAATTGTGAGAAATAGCCATAATATACAGGTATCAGTGCATGTAAACAAAAATGCTGAAAACAGATGAAAAAGATTAGAGTTGGATTTGATAAAGATGTTTCAGCATCTGTAAATGTTTAAATGTTGATTGTGTTTTATAAAGACAGATTTTTATTATTTATACTGTATCGTATTTGGAGTGTAGATGAAGTTTACATGAAGTTTTTTGGGGGGGAAATTTCAGTTTGTCTATGTATTTTGAAGTGCTCTTGTTTAAAACCTTAGTAGATTTTAAAGAACAACATTTTACCATTTGAGTAACTGAATACTCAACATTTGAGTAACTGAATCACAACGAGTTCTATTGTGCCACCTCTTATAAATAACACAAATTAATACTTTCATTATTTAAAAAAATAATAATCCAAAAGTGATAATGAAAAATATGACTATTTACATAAAGGGAAAAAAAACATTTGCATTCATTATTAATACATTATTGATTATTGACTGTAAATGTGTTTAAATGTGAGAAATCTGCTACAACATTTCTTAATGTCATACCAGACACGTAGCATACACTAGTCAATAATTAGAGCTAGTATGAACTGAATCTAACTACTTTAAAGTCAGAATTTTTTTTAATTTTAAGCTAAGAGTATTTAAGTATTTATTACAGAAGGCTATTGAAATTTTACTCCATATTTTCCCCCCTTTTTGATTGTAAAATATTTATTCATTTATTCCACATGGTATTGTTATATCACCACCATTACACATAAAAAGAACATATCAGTTCAATCGACACAATATCTGAATGTGGCTGTAGATGATTATTACATTGTCACTTATAGCTCATTTTGGTAAGTGCTCAGCTGAAGAAGTACAAATTAATAACATCCTCCAGTCAGGCAGTAATGCGTTTCTCAGGCATTTCACAAATTACTCCGTCAGCATTTGTTTAAATACATAACAACAAACCGAGCACCAATTTATTCTGTAGAAACTCACCTTCGCTCCTTTTACACCACTGCAGTCACACTTCGGGCCGGTCCCACAGCCATGACATGCCTGAAACGCAGACAGAGAGAGAGAGAGAGAGAGAGAGAGAGAGATAATGGATATTTTTAAGAAACAGTATTCTTTCACAGATCCCCTAATGATTTTATAATAAAAATGACATTTTATTATAAATCATTTAATTATTCAGCAAATAAGAAAAAAAGAGCTATTTTTTAATTCATCCTGCCATTATTTTATTTATATTGCCATTAGAAAACATTCTTTGAATTTATGTTAAACCCATTGATGTTAGCTGACTGAGTTGATTGAACAGTGATAATAAAATCATGTCATGATTTTATGTCATGTCACATACTTTTAGAAGCTTGGTGCTAGAGACTAGAGATTAGACTAGCTGTTCTGTAAAAAAAAAAGAAAGAAAGAAAGCCTAAACCTTTAACTAGTAAATAATTGATATATTTAATCTTTTGAATTATCTATATATTTTAATTAAACCTATTTTTTACTTTTATTTGATTTATTATCGCCTGCCTTACTGTAGTATTGCTCTGTCATCATGGCTCTGACACTGCAAGCTGCCGTGATGTGCACAGACGACAGTGTCAGTGGGGTTCTACAGAAAAAGCTACTGCATATAATGATGCTTTCCTTGACATGATGACCAAATGATGTGGTCACAAGCTAATAATTCCAATATGTCCATTTTATTTATTTATTTATTTATTTATTTATTTTTATTCCGATATCTCTTGCTTATACATGAATTAGATTCTGTAATATCTATAAAAATCTATAATTAGATTATAGATTTTTTATAACTTGAGTTGAATTCACATGGAATCAATTTGGATTTGGCCGATATCAGATAACAGACACAGGTAGTTTGTTTGTTTGTTCTCCTCGTAATTGTCCCGTACCCCTTCTACATCACATCAACTTATAAATGAAAATGTCAATGCTAACTTCACTTCTGTAAAACAGCATGCTGCATATGTATTACTATTGTTCTTCCGTGCATACTGCTCAGTGCATGACTGTGACCAGTTCTTATTGGAATCTGATATTGGCCATATTAAAATAAATGTAAAAAATGTGTAAACAGCCATATCAGATCTGATAAATCAGAATTGAGCATTTAGGCTTGCAGTGTGAATGTCGCCTTAGAGTATTGCCTGAATTTAAATATACCCGTGTATAAACATTCAAGTAGATCACAGCCATATTCAATGTTCTGTAGTCAGGGAAATAAAATAACAATCCTCTTGGACCGATGCTGCAAGATACATGTACGATATACATGGTGCTGACAGGAGACAAATTCAGCATACGTGGAGGGGGTATGTGACTCAGAAGGGAGTGAGGGGAAGTACAACAATTATACTCAAAACACAAAAAACCTTTAACCAGACGATAACAAACTGTAGTAACCGTAAGGTCAGGAGCTGCAAGTGGAACGAATCTGAGTGTAAAGTACAAAGTATTGATGCAGTAATGGTTGTGATTGCGGCTGTAGAGGAATGCACTTTCGCGTTCAGTGGAGTACTGTACTAATGTGTGTGGTGGGATGTAGTTTGAAAAAAAGGGATCTTACCAATAGATGGCAGTATTTGAATGCTTAGTGCTAGTGAAGTAAAAGCACATACATCCAGTAAAAACATAGACACAAACAAAACTAAGCTGTTAAACAGATGATAAAACAGAATGTACTGTATATGAAATGAAACTGTATATAAAATAAAAACTTTACTAAAACAGTGATCAAATCTTAGTGGTAGATCAAGACTACGCATGCTAAACAATTTATATACAGTATGCTTTCTTATATAAAATGCTCCATGTAATAAATTAACTTTGTATGTGTGGTTAAGCTGTTTCTGATTCTGATCATTTAAACACCATTCAAGAACAGCACCCTGCCCCATTCTCACATATGACCCCTGTCCTCAGGGTATGTGTGTGTTGGTGTGATTTGGGTTTCCTACAGTGAACGGTCTGGAACAGAGAGTCCACGTAGGAGTTGAACAGTTCAAACAACTCATGAGCAGCTCTAAAGTCAAAAACACACTCTCTCACATCTCATGGATGTCTCTGCGTATTTATACACAATAGAGAGAGAAAGCTTGAATTATAATAAGAGACAAGAAAAATAGAGGAAAGAAATGGACTGAATGTGTTTATGAATGTAAAAGGAATACGCACATCTAATGTGTAATGCAGTTTAAATATTAGGGATGGGATCCACCTGGGACCACTCGATACGATCATATCACGACACAGAGGTGCCGATTCGATTTGTATTCATTTTTTAATATACAATTTTTATAAATGACAATTCCTAGCACATAAAATGCTCCTACAGTACATTACAGGATGCTCTGCTGCCTGCCAATGTGTGAACAGGAATATAGATGAACTGCACCATATTACTACCTCAAATGCAAAATAAAAAATAATAATTTTAGAGTCAGTGTGGCACAAATTGCCACACACACACACACACACACACACACACACACACACACAAAAAAAAAAATCATAATATCTCATCGAATTGTTAATGATGTAACAGAATTTTCTACTAGTAAATAGTACTGGAGTTAAATTTTCAATATTAATGTTGTTTACAAATTTCAAGTGCAAGCCAATTGGTCTCCATTTTCAATATTAAACCTAAACCTGCATTAAAATTTTTGACACATATACAATGCTATGCTCATAGCAAATTATTTATGTGTTTTTTTTCTTTGAACACTTATCCTTTTCTGGATCTCACTCTTATTGATCTCTCACTCAATGTTTTGCCACCTGTGTCACAAATGCCCTCAGACAGACGATAAAGTGATTAAATTGGATTCGTTTATTTGAGAGGACTAGCTGAATTGATCAAAAGAAAATATAAAAGTCTTTTTTTATATTACTTGCCTTCTGTATGCATCCCAATAGCCAATCTATTAGACTATACCATAGTAATCATTCCTTAACATTAACCTTAGCTCGACATGAAGGTTCAAGCAGGCAGCTCTCATTCAGCATGCTCCAATAAAGAACATCTCAGATGTGACAGGTTTGAGCATTTATCTTATTTCAGACATGAGCTCATATGTAACAGGAGTCATTTTGTCTGAAGAACTCCTCCGTATGAATTGCGGATCACCAAAGAGGTATTAAAACTGCTCCCAACACACACGCACATATTTATACAAAAACAGGAGAGTGAAACTATGAGCTCCCTGACACAGTTCCTGATGTAATTGCACATCTATTGAATGAAGAGATGATCATGACAGCTCTTCTGTTCTAGATACATGCCCTGTCCACACACCTCCAGACTTTATTGTTCTCTTTCCCGGCACTAAGAAAAACACTCCAATTGATGTTTTAATCTGTCTATTTGTCTAAATCCTGCTCTGTATTTTTGCCAGTTTAAAAATTCTCCGTAGACCTCCGTGTCCTCATCAGATAAGCTAATCTCTGAGCTGAAAAACAAACTGAGCGGCTTGGTCATCCAGCATTCAAACCGCACTGAACACGGTTTGATAAACGGATGATGGCTCATGAAACTGGTTCTGTGCAAGTCAGAAGAATGTACAGCACCACCTAGTGGTACATAACAACAGGATGCTGTGGCTAATGAAATGCACAAAAAACTAAAAACTTTGTGTGTGTGTGTGTTTATTTAGCCTCACATTAGCTGTGGTCTGCTGCTGATTGCTTCTGTCTGTTCCCAGCATTCTTTGGCCCTCAGATTATGCTGCATCAGTGGGCCGCTAATCCTCTGATCCGCAAATACACATACAACCTCACACACACACACACACACACACACACACACACACACACACACACACACACACACACACACACACACACACACACAGCCCCGCTGTGTAAGGGCCAGAGGCTTAAATGCCTAGGGAAAACAGGCAGCCAACAAGTGCAGCAGACAGTGGAGCAGGTGGCAAGAACATAAGCCAGACTGACCAGGTCAGCATATAGAGGCCATTCTCTGATAACCGGCTGATAGCCAGGGCACAATGCACAACGTGAAATTCAAATAATCATTCTCTATCTTCACATAATCCTAAGCACATGCGTGTATGATACAGTAAGGTAAACAAATGTGTGATACACAAATGAAATAAATTAGTATATAAATGTGTAAGTGTATTTACTGGATTGGAGCAGCAAGACTGAAATTCCTCAGACGTCAGTATACACCTGTACCATATCACACATATAACAGAGTTCCAGATACTTCCAAATACTCCTAAATCATTCATACTGTAAAAGAGAGAGAATGAGGCCCAAATAGTGATTTTACTCATTCCCGTCCGCGTCAGTCAAATGGATACTAACCAATCATCGTTTCTATGAGCTCATACAGTACCACTAAAAAAAAAAAGTTTGGACACACCTTCTAATCAATGGATTTACCTTTTTTTTCTCACACTGTAGGACAATAGCACTTGTGAAATTATGTAATTAAATAAAGAGAAATTACAGGACATCATTACTGTAAGATTAATGATGCAAGCTTACAAAAACCCCTCAAATAGTATGATGAAGCTCATGTGACTCATCCCAGAAAAGAAAGCCCCAGCTGCAGAGGAAAAGTTAATTACAGACTCACGAAACCAACATCAAATGTTTGGAGATTATTTCATATCCTGGACAGTATTCGCATTATACAATAGATTACTTTTTCATTTACTGTAGATATGTTTGCATTCAAGGTTGTTGCCATTCCTTTATGATCCTACAGGGGGTGCTATTCACTATTAACTATTCACACTTCGGCAGGCACTACAGGTTTGTACAGGCACCTACAGTACGTATCGTGATGATATCGTACCGGGTCCCTATTGAGTCACACCCCAATTGTACAATGTAGATCATATTAAAATAAATCAAAATATTGAACTTAGTGTCCACTGAAGGTGTGTCCAAACTTTTGATGTAGTATTTTGGAGGAAGTCTGTCTTGTCCATCACTCGTGCATAACTAAATACACACCCATTAACCAGAAAAATATCATACCTGAATCTAAACTACAGTACCATCATTTCTGAAAAAAAAAAAAAGAATTAGAATGGAAAAAGTACAAGTAAAAAGCAAAGAGAGAGAGAGAGAGAGAGAGAGTATCTCCTTAATTCCCCTCTCAATGAGACTCATTGACTTAAAACTAACACTAGCACTCTTTATCTTTCTCAGTTCTGGTTCTCTGTGCTTTAAGATAAAAAAATCTCACACCGCATTCCCCTATGACAGTGTGTTTTTCTACCCCAAGATTTATTTTCCTACATTGCTGCCTCAGCGCTTTCATCGCTGCATGACATTTTATGGTTTCAAGGTCTGTACAAATTAGGAAGAAATGCAGCATCCTAAAGAGTCTCCCCTTTGCTATACTGCTGAGGAGTGATGACCCTGAAAATGTCCTCTGTACAGGAGTGAAATGTTCCCGCTCCCACTTATTATGACATGAAGCTCCCTCTATTCCCTTTTAGCTCTGTTCCTGGAGAGCCAAGCCGACGATGACTGGAGGAAAAAACGTGCACCAGTGAACATCTATCTCGGTCACTTTTTGCCTGATTTCTTTAACATTCACGGTTTATACAAACGTTATATTTATAGAATATTGTAAGAAGTTTGCCTTTTGGGTTCCTGAGGAACACATGTCTCACAATGCGTGTTGTGGGAGCGCAATATCAGCACAGTAAACCAAACTAACTTAACATGATATTCCAAGGACAAACAAAACTGTACAGCACGTCAGCGATGTATATAAACTTCGTAAGGGTGATGCTGGAATTCTGTAAATATTACGCACGTACTTGCTTGCAAGTGAACCAACGCCAGACATCTGTGTTTCTCTAAACACACATCACATGGGAAATCTAAACTCTCTCACCGCGACCTGCCATCTGGGCGAGTGTGTTTGTACTCATGGTATGACAGGAGTGTCCAATTAACTTCAGCCAGTTCTCATTCCAGTCCAGTTCTCAAGCCTTGTTGACCAAAAGAGAAGCTCTACAGTCAAGGTCAGTGACAATCCTCTCGCTCTCTCGGTCGCTCTTACATTCCCATCTATCTTCTTTTTTTCCCACTAATCTAACGCTCTCTCTCCATCGGTCTGTTTGGTTTAAAGTCTCCCACAGGCCGCGCCTAATGAGAAATCAGGAAATGAGACTGAGTGCGTGTGAGGAAGAAAGAATGAAGAGCAGAAAAAAATAATGGTGAATAAGATGGAAAGATGGTAGGGTAGTTAAGTCTCATCCCGCACACATCCAATCTTATAGCAATAAAAAAATAATAAGTGCTGATATTTATCTTACCCAATTGAATTAGTTAGTTTTTTTTTATTTCCTACTACAACTTAGAATAATCATTATAATAAAAATAATCATCATCATCATCAGTATCAGGATAAACACAATAAAACTGTAATAAAGAGCTTATTATGGCATAAAGCAAAACTAGGATAATAATTATTCAACAATATAGGCATCTCCAGTATAAAACAGAAGTGTTTTATATTTCACATCAATGTGGGAAGAGTAAAGGAAGCTGCAGTGTGCTCCGTACTCCACAGAGAGACCACCTCCATTAAATCATTCACCCCTAAACATAGCCAAGATCTGCATGTGGAATCACTCAGCAAAGACACACACACACACACACACACACACACACACACACACACACACACACACACACACAGAGCAAATATATTACAATGTACAAACCAGCAGACTATACTGGAAATATAGCAATTTAACCCAACTATAGAAAGTGTTAACAGAGTATTATATGAATTTAAAGCATCATTTAAAAATATAATTTATAATATAAAATCTTATAATACAGAGTGAGCATAAAGTCTTTTCCTCATTTCCAAAAAATACTACACTAAACCTATGCTAGGTAGAAACATATGGTTTATTGCAAAACCTGCATCTATGTAATGCCACAACATTCATGTTTTAGATACGGAGATGGATTTTCAGCGTGTGTGTGGAAACACAACACATTCCCTGCTTTTTGTCCTTTTTCTTAAACAAGCCAGTTACATTTCCCCATGGCCTTATATAAGACGATACCCTTTGCCGACTTGCTGTTCAGCTCTGCTGTGCTCTGGAGGGATGTGGCTTAGTAGTAGCTCAGTAGCTTTACATAGACACTGAAACTGTGCATTTGGAGGAGGAGGAGAGGAATAGCGTTAAGACTGAGGTATTAACCCACGCATGCGTTATCTGAGGAGTATTTCAGGTGAAGCAATACTTTCAGAGACTCCTGAGATCTAAATATGGGATCTTTAAGATATGAGTTCTCTGAGGCGAGGTATGGTTAAAAAGGACATGATGTGTTTTACTGTATGTGCCCTATCAAAAAAAAAAAAACATAATCCAGTTCTGTTTTATTACATTTTGATGTCTATTAGTGGGACAGACAATAAAGGATAGTCCCACAAAAGACCTGCATTTTCTAGCGGGACAGGAACCATTACAAAAACTCACAAATATTTCTTGAATTGTGACTCTTAAGACTTTAGATTAAATAAGTGGCAATAAAGTTTTTAAAATCCTTTTAATAGAATGTAACACTTTAATACGTATAAATGAGGATTCATCTACAAATGATAATAATAATATATATTCATTTTACATGATTATTGCCATCATTTGTAGATGAAGCTCCATTAATGCTTAAATAACTATAACAAGACCTTTAAGATTTAATGTCATTTTAATCAAGGGAATCCATGTCCGTCAGTAAGAGACAATAACCTTCTTACACAACCAAAACACTGGGAGATAAAGTGACATCAAATATGCACACCGCTGCCATGGTGGGAAAGTGAAACCACCTCGACGCCCTGTAAATAATTCTGACATTTAGCGGGAGCGTTTCACACAACTCTATTTCGAAGGCTCTGTAACAAATGTCGATCCTTTTTTACTTCAAATAACTTTTTAAGTATGAATGTATTTGCATGTATAATTGCATGAAATCAAATTAGGAAATACACATACAAAAAAATAATAATTCCAGGAGGAATTTTAGGAATTGTATCAGGAAAATTAGTTGAGAAGACAGGAGGTGCACTGTTTACAGGTTAATGGAATAAACATTTACATGTCTGGGGAGAAGGGGATCAGCATTAGCAATGCCTAGGCACACTCCTGTACATACACACACTAGGTTTTCCGAAGCCCCCTGTTCATGTGCTCTAATAGCAAAAGCAGATAAAGATGAAGAATGAGAATCCAGGGGGTTATAATATGAGACGATTCCGAAAGTGACCAAACAAACAGAAGATGTAAAAAGGGTACCTTAGTGTGACATGTTTAAAATGACCACAAAGGACTGACTGGAAATACAGAATAAACATGTGTTACTGTAATTTTATTGCTTCACGACTTGAAAGTCTGTGTGCGGACAGAACATCCACTCAAACACAGCACATACTGTAGGAGGCAGATCAGCACGCCACCAACATGGATGCGGTCAGCAATACAACCTTAAGAACAGTGATAATATCCAGAAAGAAATCCTAATGAAAAATTAGCTAAGAAAAGCTTGATAGCAAAAAACAAAAATGCCGTTTGGTTGTTAGATGAAGTACCTGAGGGTGTTTAATCCGTTTAGCCATTTATGCCATTTGCTCCAGTTTCCTCTAGGGTTACCTAATGGTTTCTAGCTGTACAGCCAAGACACTAGAACTACATCTTTGAGGTTCCTGTCTGCGTCAGAGATTACAAACTGTGCTACAGGAGAGGAAAGGTTTGTTCACAGTTCCACATATACACTTGTCCCATTAAAAAACTTACTATATGTGGACCACCTGAACCGCGTTGCTACCCAATGATCCATACAAATAAATCAGCCACTGGCATCTTTAAACTTTTTCCTTACATTTAATTTTCCTTATTTAAAACTAGGGAAGTTACAGATGAATCAAACTAGATTTGGAGTCTCTCACTTTTTTCTTTCCTTTTAACTTTACCCTTTTCTCATTGAGGTTTTTGCTTGCTGCTCATTTGTTGTTTAAGCTGTAATGATGCTGCTGTAACTTTACAATTTCATATTGTGGTTAATAAAGTATTCTATCTATCTATCTATCTATCTATCTATCTATCTATCTATCTATCTATCTAATCATTAATGTATTTTTGCAATTAAGAATTTACCCGATTAAAATGTAACTGATAATGTTTGTTTTGAATAATAATGCTCCGTAGCTCACATATCTATTAACTTGCGCACCACAAGAGGGTGTACTTGCAGGTCATATTTCAGCTTGTCATGCTGTGCAAAGGTGAGCGAGCCACGTTGCCATATTGGGTATATAAGTGGGCTATGAGAATAATTTCACATGATGAAATATACACAATGCACAAAAAAAAAAAAAGTTTGTGCAAAAAATTTTGTTTTGGATCAGAAATGGCCAAAATATATAATGGCTCAAATATAAAACAGCTAAACAGGGTAGTACAATGGTTAACTTAATCCAAACTTTGATGGGAGATTTGTACGGTTCACTGATTCACTGCAGTCCAATACACCTATATTTCTATATTTATTTCTTCATTTATTTTATTTAACCTGTTTAATTCATTTGTCTAACACAACTAAAATGTTGGGATTGTACAGCTTTAACAATGTGCATCTCATCATGAACAATTAATGATTATGTAATAGATTAATTATCTGTTAATTGATGGTTAACCTATTCAACTATTGTTTATGAAACATTTGTGAAATTGGCAATCCTATATCAGACAGCTTGTAAGTAGTCTGTGAGAGAGGTTATAAAATGGTCCTGAGTAGAGATTTATTAAATGAAGCACCCTTCTCATTTTATAATGTACTGAATTTTATATTCTCTTTACATGATTTGCTAGTTAAAAGCATGCCAACAAATGTACCCTGTTTAGGCATAGCATATAGATTTAGGAATAACGACTATTGAAATTACTGTATGCACAAGCAACAACTAAGTCTAACCTTAAAATATTCAGTTTGAGTTTGCAAGTGCCTACCAAGTCTGAGGTCGAAAGAAAATATCTAAATTGTAAGAATATTTATAGAGAATATGCTCAGTGGTGATTAACACAATTTGTTTAAAAGAATGTATATATATATATATATATATATATATATATATATATATATATATATATATATATATATATATATATATATATATATATATATGTGTGTGTTTGGTCCTCAGGCTAATGGAAGAACACATTCTGTGTATGTGTTGTGATCTGCCTTGATGACTACACATAACTACAGTAACTACAGCTAACCACAAGAGGGCAGTGCACTCAGTTCATAGTGACGTGTTTAGAGCACTTCATGTTCTCGAGAAAGATTGTATTTCTGAATGAAAGCTGACTTTAGATCAGGGCTTGTCTGTGCTGAGTTACAGATCAGATTTTGTCTTCTGTGCATGTTGAAACCTGCATCGCTATCCTGCACTTATTGCACTTTAAAGAAGCCTCACATAGCAATGCTCAAATTAAACAAAGTTGCTCAGAGACCATTACAAACCAAGTAATTTCATTTAGATTTATTCTTTAAGCTATATATTTAGGCATACTTAAGCGTACAACATAACCAATACAAGGTGCTGTTGCTAAAAGATGAAAATACAGTATGTAATAGACTCGGACAAAATTAATACAGATTCTGAACAGGGATACTACAGCGTCATGGCATATGATCTGCTTTGTTTTTCAGGCCACATGTTTCAGAATGAATTTGTTATTCCAGGACAAAAGGAGGCTCTGCATTGGAATACCACAGATGCCAAGGTACTGTGAGAAAATGGTTGAATACGAAGGACACTCGGTTGGACTTCGGCGATTTGCTATAAATTCTACAATAAAGATACGAAGCAGCACGAAACACCGAATTCTTTAGAGTGGCTAATAAATCACCCAAGGTTAGCTTGAAAAGGAATCATAGATAATCATTTAAGATGGCATTGTGCCACATGGTAGATTCAGCACACAGAACAAGACACATGTGGAATATATCCATTTTATGCAGGTAATAGAGATGACTTTTACTTGCTTTTCTGAGGAGAAAGAGATTGGCACAATCAGCACTGCCACCCACTCTGATAACAGAAACAGATGCTAGAAAAAAGGAAAGGAAGGTGGGGAAATAAAACTAATGAAACAAAATCTCGTGAGGCAAGGCAAGGCAAGTTAGAAAGTGAGAAAACATGAACATGCCATCATAATGGTAGCCAGTTTTTTTTGTGTGTGTCTAAAACTGGTATAAATAAAAACATCATATATTATGATTTTGTAAATATTCTGATTTAATATCACATTTTTTCCCAATTTTGTTACAAAACTTTAAAAAAGTTGTCATAATTCCAAAGTTTTATACCTTATCATTATTCAACTGAACATGAACTTATATTATTACTATATTACATTATATACTATATATATATATTACATTACATATTATTATTATTATTATTATTATTATATTAGTTTACAAGCTACAAAAGCATTCTTTTCCTAACCAGCAGCCATAAATATTATTTCAAAATCAACCTGTAATAATTAAAGATCATTTGAAAAAATTTAATAAATCGATTTTGGAGTCAATGTGGCAATACAGGAATCAACAGACACATGAATCATGATTCATAAATGACATTTTTTTATCCTCTCTCTCTATTTATCTCTCTATTTATATCTCTATTTAAATATTATACACATAGATAGATAGATAGATAGATAGATAGATAGATAGATAGATAGATAGATAGATAGATATTGTTTTCTTATTAATGATTACTTTTCCATATGTTTGCATTGTGGTGGTAAAATTTTGCCATTCATGAATTATCTTACAAATGGTTCACTCTAAATTATTCACACAGCACAGAATCCTGAGCAAAATATTTGTTTAGAATTGTAACAAATCCTGAAAAAAAAAAAAAACTCTCTTTTTGTAAAGAGTCTCTGTACAAATTGACATGCCACCAAGGATTCGTGATATGATATCGGGTCATTGGTGATTCACATCCCTTACACACATATATATAAACAGAAATAAGAGAGCGGAAGGAAAGCTGCAAGAGTAGATAGATACGAGAGTGAAATGTCTACAGAAAGATAACACTTCAATAGAATTTACACTCACAAAACATAGAAAACTTCCAGAATCTCACATTAAGCAAACCTTATGTTGGTCAAGCTTACAATGCAAACTTCTTCATGGAAACTATACTTTATTCATTGATATGATTATACTACAAAGGACAGTACTGCAATAATGATTATTATAGAACATTTCTTGCAGCCGCTCCATCTGCAGTTTGATTCGTTGAAGTTTAGAAGAAGCGAACCACACATCACTACTGGAATAAGTAATTACTACCTGGACTTAAAGCACCCTAGACACCCAGACAACAGAAAACAGATATTATAATGTGTGTGTGTAAAACGCTTCTTGGCAGTGTGATGTGTTGTGATATGTGTTACATTCTTGTGCAGAAGTAGTGTCTCAGGCACTGAACATCTGAAATTAGGACATTTCTGTTCACATTCTGTATTGAGCTCAAGTGTCTGCTTAGTTCATGACTTTGTTCGTTATTAAGCTCCTAAGCAATGTTTCAGTCCACAGTATACATAAATGGTACTCCAACAAAATTACTCCATTCAGCAAACCCATCAACGTCATCAACTCAGACCTCACATCCCACAGACTGGTGCACAAAGGTGAGCGAGCAACGTGACGATATTGGGTATATAAGTGGGATATGAGAATAATTTCATAAAATATATATATAAATTTTGGTTAATGGGTTTTCAGCACTTTTCAACACCGTAAACATTTCAGACACCTGACTGGGATTTCCAATTTCCCTCTAGTGTCTGAGTGATGTGTACTGTGATGAATTGCCACTTGTACCCTGCCTTGTGACCTGAGTCCCCAGGAGTAGGCTCCAGGCTTTCTGTGCCTCTGTACAGGATAAGCCGTACAGATAATGGATGAATGCATGTATTCATAAAAAAAAAAAACAGACAAATAAATACATAAATGCATAAATGCAGAGTTTGACTGAGAGTGGGATTCTGACAAATAGCCAATGACAGAAATCAGAGAACGCAAAGATGTCCAGGGTGAGAACTAAGAGCACAGCATTCAGCAATGTGTGCCGAGTGAAGCTGAGAGGGTCGATCAGCATCACTGTTTGCACACTATTCAGCAGCACGTAGCACAACTCACTGTCCAGCTGGATATCTGATGAGCCATGCTACCTGTACAGCACACAGAGGAAGACAATCAGGCTGCAATGCAAGGGCTGCAAAGGGGCTGCAGAAAGGGTAACTGTTAACCATCCAGCTGGCCCAGCTCCAGGCAGAGGTCAACAGGGAGACCTCCCAAGCTGAGTCCTGCATTTCCTGAATAATGTCTGATTCTGTCTAAGTTACACTTGCTAAGTTATAATTATAATAATATATCAGTCCTGATAATTCAGCGTTTTGCCCTGTTGAAGAAGGGGTATGCCCTGTTAAGCCCAAACTATGTCCTGTTAATCCACAGTTATGTCCCGTTGATCTAGAAGTTTGCCCTGTTCAGTCAAGTTTATGCCTTGTTGAGCTAGAGTTCTACTCAGTTGAGCTCAAGTTATGCTTTGCTGAACCACATTCAATCAAGAGAATCATGCTACCTCCACCTCATGGCTTCATGACCTTCAGCCTGCAGTGCAGTCCAGCTTTGCAGATGTTTGCTATAGTAGCTTCACTGCAGCACATCCTAGCTTTGCTGACTTAGTTCAGACTACTATGTTGCCTGGCTACTACAGTATGTTGCTGGTCCTGACTCTTTCCTCGTTCATGATTTAATGAGCATCTAATCAGATACATCAGATGCCACCAAAATTATCCAATAACATGTCACCAAAGTGTTTCTCAAAAATAATCCTCAACTAAGAACCGATGAAAAAGAAGGTAAAGGAACAGCTCAGGAAAGACAGGGAGAGGTGTAGACACAGAAAAAGAGAACGTAACAGATATCACATCTTTAAGACAGATGTTTTATCTGTTCCTGTAGTTCTTACGAAAGTCATGTCTCTCTGCATGCAGAAACAGACATCTAGATCAAGGCTAAATGGAACTTCTGTCAATCATACATTCATTCAGTTGTGTCTTGTCATCCCTGTTTTTCTCCTCTCAAGTTATAAGACGCTCGCTTTAGGGCACAACTCACTATACGGACAACATGGAAAATCTATCACAGAGGATATTTTAAAAATTGTTTTGCTCATTCTGTGCCTCATTTGATCAGTCTATTTTGATCTAAAACTTTTTAATGTTAAATTGTATTTCAGTATTAGATTATTATTCTATTTGACCCTTATAGAAAAATCAGTAAGGCCAGCGATCTAAAACTTAATGCACTGAACATATGACAACATTCTGCTGCCAGTTTTATGGGCCATGGTCTGCTTTTTAGGCTGAAGTCGAGTCTTAACTATAACAATTTAATCTGACCAATTCTGTCTTTATTATTGTGGATCACACAGCAATTTTTGCTACCAAAATTATAATAATATGCCACCACCTGAAAGACTGTGAGATTTTTTAGGTATGACCTGACCCCAGACCAGTGACCCACACCATCCCTCTCAAAAGCCTGATTCAGCACAAGACAACAGAGTAGCTATCGCATCCATCAGGAATGTGCCGGAGCGTCTCGTCATAACGAGGTATTCTCATAAGCAGCCAGTCCAACCTCTGCTCTGAGACACAGACACAGATGGCATCTCCAAACCACAATGCACTAACTGCCTAAGAACATGTTTCCGTTTTGTTGCCAGATAACTTCTTGATTCAGCTCACGGAATGGAATCCATCAACAAGACCTAGTGGTGGAAGCTGTAACTCTCAGATACCAGCAAAACTTGTAGTTAGTACCTAGGGCTGGATCATATGATCGTATGATGATAATATTATAAAGATGAAAATATGTGATAAAACGTTTTTATTGATGATGGGGGGCGATGGGAGTCGGCTCGCAGCATAAAGCCTTCTCCAGCATATCCCATAGATTCTCAATATGGCTAAGGTCTTGACTCTGTGGTGGCCAACCCATGTGTGTCTCATCCTCTGTGCACCGCTCTTTCACAATTTGAACCCAATGAACCCTGGAATCATCATCTTGGAATATGCCTGTGCCACCGGAGAAGAAAAAAATCCATTAACGGATAAACCCAATCATTCTGTATATTCAGGTCATCAGCAGATCTCAGATGTTTTGGGCCCATAATGTTGCTGAATCTAAACCTGACCTGCTGAAACAATCCCAGTGATGCGAACCATTTTATTCTAATTCCTGCCATACCACCTGCTAATTTTCTGCTCATACAGACTGATTCAAGACAGGTTTTATGAACTTACCGGTTTAGGTAAACTTACATACACTCAACTGCTTCCCTCCTCCTCTATGTTCTTCCAAAATGCTCTTGTTTTGAGAAATTAACCACTATGTTTACTTTTTTAAGTTAAAGGCTGTTAGAGCATTACCACCAACTACTGTAGTGGAGTATGGAGCATAAGATTTTCAAACAAGATTATTGCTTAATACAACAGAATCGACAAAGGTAAGTAACCTAGCATTTCAATGTTTATACGATATTTAAGTAGTTTGTAATACTTAAAAAATTTAAAATACAAAACATGTTTTGTAAACATTTTGAATTTTTAATAAAAAGAATTGAAACGAAATGCATGAAATTCCACTTAAATCTAAGTCTAATTCTGATTCGCAGCTCTACTGTTTACCATTAGCTTCACCTGAACAGACATGTCTGAAGCAAAGTTTCTATAGCTATGTTATATGTACAGGTAAAAGGTGATTTCTGTAGCCTGGACTGAGTCACTGAGGAAACATGGCCTGACTGCAGCATAGGGCTCTGTGCTATAAGTAATAAATAAATAAACATTACTACGCAATAAATAGAACACTTTAAATTGCAGATCCCAAAAACCCACACACACCTGTGATCAGCGATCGGCCCCAAAAACCCTGATCGAAATACCCTAGTGTGTACCTGCATAGCTTCATGGCATACTGTCTGAAACTGTCTGGTTTTGCTTTTAGCAGTGGTCTACAGTACAAGTGCCTAAACAGTGCCTGAACCGATACAAAAAAATGGTGAATAACATTAAAGAACATTTTATTTATAGAAATAAAAAAACATGGACACTCGCAATAAAAAAAATAAAAAACAAAATCACTGATTTGAAAAAGGATTACCCACTCTTCTTTGCAGAACTGCTTAAGTTGAGTTAAATTTGGCGACCATTTGTTGACGGCAGTCTTTAAGTCTGGCCTCGGATTAAGCCATGCAAGGACATTCACATTATTATCATTCAACCACTGTGTGGTCAGTTTTGCTGTGTGCTTTGGGTCATTGTCTTGTTTGAAGGTTGACAACTGACAACTTTCTAGCAGACGACAGCTGATTTTCCTCAAGAATTTGACAGTATTTTGCCCTAACCATTTTCCTTCTATCCTGACAAGTGCCCTAGAGTGCTGCAGAGAAACAACCCCATCAAAGGATATTACCACTTCCTCCATGCTTTACTGTGTTATTTGGATGGTGAGCTGTACTGGATTTCCACCAGACATATCGTTTGGTGTAAATTTTAGTCTCATCTGATCACCTGCGTTTTTGCAAATCTCAGTTGTGACTGCATGTGGCCTTTCTTAAACAGTGTTTTTTTTCCCCTTGCAACCCTCCCATACAACCCACATTTGTGGAGAATTTGTGATATTGTTGTCACATGCACACAATGACTACATAATTTCCTGCAACTGCTTCAGAGTTACTGTAGGCCTCTTTGTAGCCTATGTGTCCCGTTTCCACCTGGCTTCTACATGCAGTTTGGAGCCCTGACCAGGGAGTGTCTGTGTTGTACCAAATACCTTCTACTTCTTAATAATAGACTTCACAGTGCTTCTAAGCAGTGATAAAGCTTTTGATTTTTTTTGGATCCATCTCATGACTTGGCTCCTGTGCATACATTGAACTTTATCCTGGAGATCTTTTGATAGTGCCTTGCCACCCATTGCTGAATGTTTGCTTCAGTTGCAGTACCAGGGACTGAAAAGCTACAGCTCTTCATGCTCAGCTGAAAGTCAAATTTAGTCAAAGTAGTCATTTTTAGTAGGGGGTGATCCTTTTCCAAATCAGTGATCATGTTCTTTATTTTTTCTATTTTTTTCTGACATGTTATATCTTTCATTTGGATGTTAAAAGTTGCACTAAGTAAATACAGCTGGATAAAACAAACTTATAAATTGTATGGAATAGCAAATAGCAAATTGCTTATGTGTGTTCGACTTAAATCTTTTGCCAGACCTTATATACAACATCACATATTAAGATGAACAAATGAAGGACATAACAAAAATATGGGAGAAACTGTTCTCTCTCTCTCTCTTTCTCTCTCTCTCTCCTCCCACCCTTCCCTCTGTACCCAGATGATACAGGAGCGGGTCCAGAACATTCCTCAGACTGAGATCAGGAGATAGGCACAGGTAAACGACATTGGGTTATACAGAAGGTGAAAAAAAAATCAACAAAGTCAATAGGAATTTAAAAGTAAAAACTAAGCACTCCTTTAAATAATGATAGTGTGCGAGGCTCTGTCTCATCCCTTTGCATTCCACACACATCTTAAGTGCATAGATCAAACATTGTGTGTGTGTGTGGGGGGGGGGGGGGGGGACTAAACTCTTAGTCTCACACTTCCAGAAGCACAAACTTATGAACAACAAATGGATCACAGTGGGTGTGTTTAGCAGGGGGGGTTGGGCAGCATGGGGGATGGGGGCGTAGGGTGCAAGAGTTAGTGGTGACGTGAGAGAGGAAGACTGACAAAGTTAGTTACCTAAACACCCAAGGGTTATAAAAAATGACTGTACACCTGCTAACTCTAAGTTGTGTTTGCAAGCCATTCACACCAGCCTGTAGGAACACACACACACACACACACACCATTAAACCGTACTGGATTTTTACACATTTGTACCATTTGGTGGCCATAAGCCCCTAAACTAACAACCAAAGAGCACAATTGTTTTTGTGTCACAGCTATAAAATTAGACGTATTCATCAAACCATCTGACTATTAAACCGACTTCACTATATTCAGACAATTCTTAATCAAACAAATAAAAACAGTTTCTTAGTCCTTATGGCTGTCACAGTACTTACGATTAAAATATAATTTTTACTCATAGTAATGGTTTTCTACTTATATTTCTCTCACCATATTAACTGTTGAATAAACAATGCTAATCTTAACATACATCAAGTAAGCAAATCGTTTGAGCATCTATACATGTCTCTGTGAATATTTGCTGTGATTATAGAAATTGTAACATGAGCTGTGCAATGTTATGTTATGGGCCACAAAATTAAATCTACTGTCACTCATGAGAGTCCAAAAGAGCAAAGTCTCTCCCTACCTGTCAATCACAGCAATACATGTTAAATGTGGGAATCTCTGAGCTCAAAAAACGGTCACTGTTAGCTCATGTATGTGGAAGAGCGCAGATAGGGCTTTCCTTTGATAGCGTTATAATGCCCTGTGACGCAGCATGAGCAGCATACTGAAAAATTGTGTTTGGTTAGTTATTACGTTGATCGTTATGGTCTAAAAAATGAGAGCTGGGATGTGAATTCACAGAAAACCAGGGATAAATCTTGCTGTTTTCATACTGTAGGGTCAGCAGATCATCACAAAAACTCACAGCTCATTGGACTGTGGTTTTCTATTCTGATACATAACATGATATATGACAAAAATATGTCAGCGTTAGTCCGACTGAAATGTTACTAATCGTACTTTTACAAAAGGAAAATCATGAAGCTTGTAAGATATAGACAGTGCTGTAAAATTGTTCTTTCTTTTACTGCTAGCTAACGTGATTTTCGAGTGTTTACTCTGTGACATAATAGGTCAACTGTGAATACAGCACTAAAAGTAAAAGGAGGCATCTTGCCACCTACCATAGTGCAGTCTGACATACTTCTGTCAGTAAAACCCTGCCATGCTTGTATAAGGACAGCCGTCTAATTAAAAGACCTAGTACAGCTATAACTATAGCTCGACTTAACTGTGCATGTAACCATACAGAGTGTGAGATTTCTAAGAACAAATAGCCAGCATGAGTCCTAGTGAGAACACTAAACCCAACTTAACATAGAGAGACATCAGGACTTGTGTTCTGAAAGATGAAAAGATATTCCCCGCATGGATGGCTGTGAAAAAGCAATGAGATCCTACTCCCCTTCCTTGAGATGAAATTTACTGGAATATACTTGCCCCTAAGTGCCCTAACATAGACCAGTGTTCCATACACGGTGTGCCTGAACCTCACATCTTTTGTTCCCAAGATCAACCATGACCCTGACTGGAAAAAAGCGGGTACTAAAAAGAAATATATGCAGAAAATGAAAGACACCAGCCCTGGCCTTGTCATCACTCCTGTCTGCGCGCATATCTCTAACTTGAATGGATGTTTGGGCTAGGAACACAGATATAGCTGATGGCGGGGACTCATTCCTCCCGGTCTGAACTTTCTTATTGTAATCCTGCACGTGACTGCGTAACTAACACAGATAAACAGTACACTTCAACTCATGTACACATGTGCACATATGTATATGTAAAAAAAAAATAATATGACTTTAATTATTTTTTATCCCCTGATTACAAACATAAATAGTTGAGCAGAGAATGGTATAATATAAAAGATACTTTGGTAGCAGGTTTCCTCATGTGTGACAGTTTCAAAAAAGATCCTTAAGATGTGCATTACAGCAGAACACCTCCCATTAACAGGAAATAAATGCAATCTATGTAATTTCCAAATGGACATACCTCAAACCACAGACTTTATACAGGCTTAAGTCGTAAAAATTCATCGAAACAAAGAGCAATAAACTGAGAGAGTCGAACAACGGTCACTGCTGCCCAAACTTGCCCAAAATAATAGGCTTTTCCCCCCACTTTAGCAAAATTCCAAGTTGTGTGCTGACAGATAAAAGGTCCACTAGATGGCATTGTCTCACAGAAACAGTGGGTTGGAATCATGAGTACACATTCCACACTGGACAGAGTTAAAAGGATCTGGCATTCCAAATTAAAAAAGAGGGAGGGAGGGTGTAGGTTCCCACACTGTGGGGTAATCCTCACTGGTTGAAATGTTGAGATTTCATCTCTGTACCTGACACAGGACATGAGGTCGGTCCATTGTTTTCTGCAAAATATCTCACTGAAGGCATTTCCACTAACCATTAAGGACAGACCGCAGCTTAATTAATGACAAGACAACCATTATTTACTGCTTCTATTGCCCATACTTAATATTTAACGAACAGAAAAAATTCACTCGTAGCGACAAAAAGTTTTTTCCTTGTCCTTGCAATGTCCAGAAACTTTTCTTAATAGTTTGTCCTTGTCAATAAAACAGACCAAAGCACTTATCACTACGGTCTTACTTTTTGTTTCATATTCCTGATTGCACACACCCCTCAAACAGACGACTTGTTGAAGCTGCACATAGGCTTGATTAGCTCCCGGTACAAATACCTGGCACCACATGCTGTCTTTTGTGATTGCACACCCTGGCATCACTCAAAAATACACATTGTGGTGAAATACTGCCTGTACAAGGCAAGATGTTGCACACACAATATGACATGTTTCATGTAAGATTCTTTCATTGCACCAACCTGTTGGGTAAAAGGGGTGGAGACAGATCTATATGTCTCTGAACATATAGTGCCTTCCCTGATTCCTTACTGATGAAAAGAGGCGGGAGCACAGGAATCAGTGAAAGAGCTACTGGATTCCTAAAAGGAGAGCCGGTACATTCCTACAGAAAAATCAGTGAGGAGAGACAGCACGTGCATTCAGCACCTAGATCAGTGTATAATAAATTCCTGTTGCAAAGTAAGCCATGACCTGAAGAACCATCTGAAGAGTGTGAATATGTTGCTTTAGTGTTGCGCATCTCATAGAACTTTTGTGGTTAATCTGCTCACTGGAGATCCGCCTGATCGTTAATGAATCAGTGAGTTAAAGCTCAGCCACCTGATCATAGACACTACCTTATCTCATACATTTTATTTTCTGGAAATTCATATGGGAATATTATTTTGCCGGTGTATATTTCCCTATCTTGCGTAATTAGAAGCAGTGGGTGAAGTGACACGAAGTGATGGACGAGGAGAGAGTTTAATCAGAGTCTATGATCAGAGAATTAAATGCCAAGGCGCGCCATATTCAATTACAAAACGAAGGAACTGTTGTGTGCAAAACTATCATATGTTGTAAATGACGCAGCCGCAGGTTCAAATCTCTCAACAAACCGAAACAACTTTTTTTTTGAATGCGTTCTAGTTTTTTGTTGTATTTTGTTTTGAGAAAAGACGTCATGTTGTTCAAACACTTTCCGAAATCAAACACTAAGCGGTTATTATCACCATTCAGCAATTGATTTAGCAAATTTCTAGCCGCAAAAAGAAGAAGAAGAAGAAGAAGAAAAAAACGACCCAGATGTATACGTCGTTTTTTTTTTCGGCAGAAATAAGAGAACTGCGATGCGGCGTGTTTGCACATGTCGTGCCCGTGCACGAGAGCTCTTTGTAAAATAGGATGCGCTGCACTGAGCGTTCCCTACAGCTGTCTTTCTCGTGTAAGAACACATACCGGTATTTAAAAACATACCAGTCAGCTAAAACAAACAAACAAACAAACTAAGCTACACTTATACTTTGTATTCCCATTTAAATAAACAACAACAACAAAAAAACAATGTATCCAGTTTGTAAAGTACGCTTACCGTCTCTATTTATAAACTGCAGCCGAGACGCGCGTGCGTCAGGCTCCGGGCGCGCGCCGTCCGCGGAAAACAAAATAGGCACCAAACACAGTTGTGTTATAACTTCATTATAAGCGGTAGTTACTCCCCTACAGAGCAATGTACAGGTACTTACCGCCGACTCAGACCGCTGAACCCCTATGGACAGAGATATGAAGAGTAGCAACGCGACCAGGTTCTGCAGACTCTTTAACTTTTTATTCATTTTTACAGAATCCTCCCTCTCAACAGCGACTGTTACGACCTCGAGAGCATGTGGAACTTCTCATATTCCCCTGATCACTTCACTGTAATATACGGTGTTGTTGCTTTTTTTTTTTTTACAAACTAAAACTGCGGATTCTTCTCAAGTCGCCTGGCTCTTGAGCGATAGTTCTGCATACACTGCGACCTTAACTTTTTCACTGACGCCTTAACCTGCGGGCCGGACTACTTCCGAATTACTCCGCCTTTAAGCCAGATAGTTCCCTCACAGCTCATTCTTAATGATAATCATCTCAAACCACATATAAACTATTGTGGAAATACTGAACAAATGGAAGTATAAATCCCCTCTTTTAATCAGGGTGAGGTTTTATTCTTGTTATTTTTAGGCATAGTGAAATGGAGGTGGTCGGATAGCACAGCATCTGGGCAGAGATATAGACTTAAAGATAGATTCAACTTATAATTTATCTTAAATAATTACAATAAACATATAATCATTTTATTGGCTGAACGTTTAAACAATGATTACAATAAGTGAATTCTCGTGACAGAATTAATTTGTTGAAATGAAAGGCATATGATATGATTTCTTTTTTGAAAGGCACGATTAGGGATTATTATAATATTTGAAGGGTAAGAAATTCTGTAAAGAAATGAACACCAACATTTTTTAGATCAAAGTGAAGTATATAAAACTTGCACAACTTCATTTTCTGCAATATTTCGAGCTTAAATGTTTTCACAACTCGAAACAAAATGTACCTTGTCTTTTCTGTGTCGTATTTATTTCAAACTTTTTCAATCCCAAATAGAATTGCATGTTTTCAGAATATAGTATACGCTAAAAATCTTAAGAGGGTCAAAAAGTGAACTCAACTTCTCTGTGATTCCCTCTAGCTTTGACCTTGCCATAAATTTAATCTGAAATATTTTGTGTGTAAATTATTTTAGACGCATACCTTAGCTAATTAATTCAAACTGCGTAGTTGGTAGCTGATTATCGACTACTGATCTAACTTGCACATTTTTGTATTAGTTCTCTTGAGTATAAAGTCCTTAATTATCAGTGTAATTATATCAAAAAATTAAAATGTTATCAAATCTGAATGTATTTCATTTATAATAATTGCGTGGTGAGGTTGTATAGCGGATATACATTTTATGTAACGCTTGAATGAGTACTATTATCGGTAATGTGGTGATAGGAGCTGATAAGACTACCGTATAGAGATAACAGAAGTACTGTAGTACTACTCCGCTTTTTAAGCGTGCAGAGATGTGAGGGCGGCGTGATTGACAGCTGCAAGCCCCGCCCCTGAGTCTGAGCTGCGCAAACTGCGCGTGAACGTTTTCGGGAGTCGGTTAGCGAGCGAGCGGATTTCAGCACGCGAGTTCCGTGAGTTTGCTTTTCTTCAAATTCGCCTTTCCACCTTAAGGTTCTGCAGCTTCAAGAGTTTTTTTTCCGCTGTTAATCTGTTATTAGGCTGTATTTAGGTCTATAATCTTACTGCTCGTGTGTGTGTGTGTGTGTGTGTGTGTGTTTTGTGCGTGTTGGCTGCAGATGAAGCGCGCTGCGCACAAGGAGAGGATCTGAAGACACTGCTCGCCGGGGCACAGAGGAGACACCTTAAACTCTTCTCCTAAATCACAAAATGAAGCTTTGGTACGTACTCGGATTTATTTCTGACATCATATTAACCATGTTATAAACAGCATGTAGTTTATACTTACATGGCGTGTTACTTTAACTCTGTTGCGCTTGAAGCAGCACTGGTCTGCGATTCTGTTGTAACTGATCAGTTGATTCACCTACACACCTCTGTTCACTCTGCAGGTTTTGGGCTTTTACTGTTGTCTTGTCTCTGAACTCTACACACGCAGTGAGTGCGCTTTATTTATCATCACAGAAAATGCACAAGTCATAGTAGTACATACACACAAGCTACACCTAGTTAAATGCATGCACCAGCATTTCTTAGCAAGTAAGCTTTAGCTATTAATGCATAATTAATACTTTGTTGACTTACCCCTAAGCATACTGTATATATATGACAGGTTTGTTCTCAATAGATCTCTTTCAGAAGGCCCAGGTCGGGCAAATCCTAACTCTATTCATGTTTTTGCATTTTCATTAATTGTAGAACAGGGTATCTCAACAGCCCTAGTTATTTGTCTCTGGGACAGTTGACCAGATGGACAATCCAGCAATCCTCTTTGAAAATATAGAAATGTATAAGAAATTGTCACATGCTCAAAGATGGATATATTCCAATAATAATTAAAAAAAAAACATAGTAATTATGGCATCAAATTTTGTTGCATTCATTTTATCATTTAAAGACTGTGTGTGTGTGTGTGTGTGTGTGTGTGTGTGTGTGTACATCTTGCATGTCTGCGTATATATCTCATTTGCCTTCCTTAAGTTTTATCCTATACATGGACTACACACTAAAGTATATTTGTTGTTTATTGTTATTAGACTCTTGTTACTAGAGTATGTGATGTGCAAATAACAACTAAGCAGGTTACTGAATGCTCTGAGCATCCTGACCCTATTGTGTAGTATCAGCGTGATTTGATAAATGACATATTCTCATTCTCCAGGAAACAGAAATAATCTGTACTGTGACACATTAAATGTTTGCATTTAGTATTTAGTATTTTGTTATTTTCATGTATCACACAGTTTCAGTGTTGAGGCCTACATTTCACAATCCTACATCACAAGCTAGTGTCATTGATAAAACAATAGTTCAAATACATTAGGCTAACCTGAATTAATTATGTGTTAGACAGTGTCATCTGTCTTATTAAATCTTTATGTGGTTTTTGTAATTGTTAAATGCTGTTCTATAATTTTGAACAAAGAGTGTTAGAAATGATCACTAATATAAACCTCCTACTCAGGAATATGCAAAATAGTATGTGGGTTGGTTTTTACCCAGTTACATAAGAGCTGACCACATGAGTACAAACTTGTCATCTTAATCTTCACTCTTTGTGGTGACCTTTGCAGTAAAGCGGGGAAAAAACCACACACACATCAGGGTTGCCATAATGTTATAGCCAGCTCATTTTTTCCCTTATTATTATTATTATTATTATTATTTTATTTAAATTAATTTAATTTAAACATTATTAAATGTTTGTTTGTTTTTTGCATTGTCATTCCAGGCATAGTGTGAGACATTATGTGAGTGAGATCATGTAAGAAATTATAAGGAAATTTCATGTGCATAGGATCAGAACAGGCGATCTGTGTACATATCTTGAAACAGTGGCAATAATATGAAAAAATGTCAGTCATGTAATTGTCAAGTGGAGTGTCCAACACTACTAGGAAAACTGAAGCAGAATAACAAGTGCAGCATAAAACAAGTTCACAAGATGCTCTGTTTTAGGCAAGACAGGTTAAAAGTTTATCAAGAATACTTGAAGGTTTTTATGTATATTCCTATTGTAATCCTTATTGTACAAAGGTACTTAGACCAAATAAATCTCCAACATTAAGCAGCTGCTCTCTATTTTATTTTAAGAGTGGTCGTGAACTAGTGAATGTTTCCTCAACCAGTTCGACCCTGCAGTTCTGCCACAAAAAGCTAGAGGCCGCTAATTTTGATACAAAATATATCTATTTTTAAATACACTTGTTTAAGCATCAAGGGAAATGATGATGATGATTTTTCACATATTTCGTAGAAAAGATTTTATAAGCCTAAAATCCCTAATATACTTTATATTGGTGTCTGTATTCCTATATTTTACTATATTATTTCTCCAATACAAGGCAATGATTATAGCAGAAGCGAAATATGAGATGATAATACGAGAAGAAAGTAATTGTGTTTTAATAGTGAAGTCAGTGGTTCTACTAAAACTAGAAATCATTTAAATGTCTTCACAGTGTGGACCTTTTCCTGCTTATCATTAAAGTTCACAAGTTTAAAAAAAATCCCAAGCAGACAAACAAATGTCAGCCTAAGCCCAAAAATAAATAATAACCCTCTTTGGACAGGTGTAAAATAAATTCTGCCCGGCTTCTATGTAAGCACCCAAACTTGTAACATTTCATGCCATATGCAAGGGACACTCATCCCTATACACATTGCCATCTCATGGAATCCCATGGAAAGCAGGAATGGTTCTGCAGGTGATATGTACAGTTGTGGTGAGGCATTTACTGTAAATAAAACTGTTATACAAATTGGAAAAAAATTATTGCGCTGGTCCTTTTCTGGTAAGAAACCCCTAGACTTTAAATTTATTTAGCAGATTTCTTTGTTGGACATCAACAAGCTTGTAGTAGACCTTTTTCTTTTGGGCAGAATTGGTTTAGTTAAATGTGTGACCTGATTTTTACGCACAGTCTACACATTAACAATAGTGTTGAGGCTTCATAAGCTTAAAGTTAGCCTGCTTTATCCATGTCACTGTCAGCTTTGAGGTGTTTTTCGGGTCATTGTCCTGTTGGAACCTGTGTTTTGTCCAATATTTAACTGTCTAGTTGATCATTTGAGGTTGATGCTGATAAATGCTGAAGTATTCCTAATTCTTCTAGTTTAATGAGGTTTTATGTATATTGTTTTCTTTTTTTTCTTTTTTTTACTTTAATTACATGTCTTTTCTAAATGGTTTGAAATTGTGTTTCGCAATAAGTAATTTTGCATTAATACCTCGCCTCTGGAATGGATTCAATTCTGTACAGTGAATGCCTCACCTTTACTTCTCCAAACATACAGTAAACGTTATTTCAGCTGCTCATATAAAATGTTTGAACTGATCTTGGAATGAACAGTTGTTTAGAAATCGCTCCAAGAGACACTCTGACTTGTCTACCATGCCCTTTTCTCAGATCTGCACTGAGCACCTTCAACTTTCCCATTGTACTGTGCGTTGGTCATAATAATGAGTCCTGTCAAACAAATTATTTTTTGTTGGCAAAGAGACGTTATGAGCTGTAGTCATACATGATCACTAAAGGAAGGATGAGAGGCTTTGAGATTGGCAAATTAAAAGACATTTTAGGACTTTCAGGACAACTGGATTTATACTCCATTGGGTGTGTATATATTTGACCCTGTATATATACAAATAAAATACAAAAAATGCATAAAATGCAAAATAAATAAAACAGTGCTCCAATTTTTGGGCATTTTCTTCTATTAAAGAGGTATCTTTCTGCTGCATAAAATAATACCAGTTTATAGGCCAATATGGCGATGATATTCATGTTTAAGATGAGTGTATGTGAACCTCTGGCTGCAGCCGTAAATGTGACCTTAAGTTTGATTTTGGGTGATTTGAGTTATGTACATTTTCAGATTCTTGGCTCAAGATGCTCCATTTTTTTTTGCCAAGTTTATTACATAATCTGGTATGTTCGATTGCTGGGAAATGTACGTCGTTCATTAAAATCCTATTTTTATAATAGTTAAGAATGGTTATGATTTCCATGCTACCCCTAAAATAATTTAAGATAACCGGCAGCATATATATATTTTTTTATCAGAGCAGGAGTAACTAGCGTGGATAGTGTTCATTAAAGTGCTTTAAAACAATGTTTCTGAGTTGAAGAATCATGAAGATAAGATAGTAAGCAATTGATTTTTGCAGAAATAATTTTTTTTTATACATTTCACCAGCTGTACTCTATTAGCCGTAATGCAGAGTAACCTGTGTGACTTAATACCTGACTTAATATGATGAATCAGAAATTTGTAAGTATTTCTGATGTGTGCATTTAAGCTTTACTGAAGCCTGCCATAGAACTAGGAATGAAAGTTGCGAATTTAAAGTACACTAAAGTTACTTGCACTTGGTTCACATTAACACTAATGTAACTATGGTTGTTAACCATTATGAACAGGTCATATTACTCACAATAAGAAACCAAAAAACACAACGTTGGCAAAGGTTTGGGGACATCTGACCATCACACCTACATTTAGTCCCACTTTGGCTGTTATTATAGCCTCCACTTTCTGGAAAGGCTATTTACTCATTTTGCGTGGCGTCACTGTGGGTTTTTTCTATTTAGTCACAAAAAAACATTAGTGAGGTCAGAGTCAGGTTACGGTAAGGGCTCTGTGCAGGCCACATCAATTTGGCGAAGCGTGTGTTAATAGAGCTTACTTTGTACCCAGGGCATTGTCATGCTGAAACATGTTCAGGTCCCTGAGATATTGTGAAGGGATATCTTAATGCTACAGCGCACAGTGGGAAATAATCACTTACAATACACAGTAGTCAAGTATCCACAGAGGTTTGACATGTAGATATAAGGTTTATTGGGCATTTAATCCCAGTGATGTCAGTAAGGTACTGGGTTCAATGTTGTGTATTATGCCTCATATATAAGTACATTTTTAAGGCTTATAGAAAATCCAGGGCTGTTTGTTGAACATCATTATACAGTATGCAGCTTGGTTACAGCAGTAAAAAAAAAAAAAAGATTTTAAAATGAGAAGGCCACACAGTGTGATCCAAGCACTGTAACATGTGATAAGGCAATATAATTTATCTCTTCTAACTCTAGCTTACACTTACACACACACACACTCACACACACACACACACACACACACACACACACACACACACACACACACACACACACACACACACAAACACTGTTAAAGTATATCCTCTCTTTGTTACAACATTATTGAGTTGCTGAAATTGTTGTTGTTGTATGGGCATTTTATCTGCTGGAACAATACAGTGTTTCATATTTACATCTATGTCCTTTTATGCTTTTATATTGCTTTAAAAGGCTTATATCCCCGAGGTGTATTTAGACTCCTTTGTATGAGCAGACACGTTATGGACAAAAGAAGATGCT
This sequence comes from Clarias fuscus, assembly GCA_030347435.1. Classification (NCBI taxonomy): domain Eukaryota; kingdom Metazoa; phylum Chordata; class Actinopteri; order Siluriformes; family Clariidae; genus Clarias; species Clarias fuscus. Next base: position 19,555,957 of record CM059205.1, read on the forward strand.
CTCCATTTAGGCATATTGCATGCTGTTGTTGGGAAATATGATATTGTAATATTGATATGACTTACTAAATCTGATGAAGCTGATTAAACTATATATAAAATATTAATAGCATCATTTAGTTCATTTTCTACTTTTTTTGTAATAAAGTTATACTGTTATTAAGTATTTGTGAGACTATATACACTTAGGGACGTTGCTCTGTGAGAATATGGGTGAATTAGGGACAACATTGGTAATTTATAGGGTCCGTTGTGAGTATCATTATCAGTACAGGTAATTAGGGAGAGTATGGGTAGTTAGTAAAGATCTAGTGAAGATATGGATACTTAGTATGAATATGGGTACGTTGAAGTAATATGCCTTATTAATAAATAATTACTAGGGAAATATGTATACTTAGTCAGAGTTTGGTTGCATCATAAACTTCTTGGTAACTACTAGTGAAAATATACAGTAACTACTTACAGCACTTCTTGCTGCTTTATCTACTTTTTTTTGCTCCAGGACTTAAGCACAAGGAACAAAGTGGACATCTCAGTCCGGATCATTATGAGATTGCTTTTGTATGAAACACACACACACACACACACACACACACACACACACACACACACACCTAGATTGTGCAGTGTGGGAGCGCTCTGCCGGGGCAGCCATGTGGAGTGGAGAGATAATTGAGAACCTGCAGTAAACAAGGGCAAACTGACCATCCCTTATCACAGACACACTTCACACTTTCCCAAAGCTATCACTCCTTCAGAACCAAGATGTTTTGATATTTATATGCATAGACTGTTTAGTCAGTCGGGTCTTATCTCCGGCAGCTCCCCTCCCTCCCCATGTGTGGTAGAAAAAAATTCCAGAGCTGCCTGGTAGAACTTGTCGAGAGATTTTCTGTCTTGCTGCAGGTGTCACTTTCCTAGAACATTCCTGCAGGTTAAACTGAGGCTTTCTGATGCCTGTGTGATTTGTTAGTGCCCCTCCTTGATATATCTCTGCCCCGAGGGTACAGGTTTCGTTTGAGGCTAATCTAAACTACTGCCGTCAGCCAGCACTTTTAACACCTTTATGGTTCACGGACTAAATGTTTATAGATGGGCCATTGTCTGCTGTTTATGGTGAAGATTGTAAATGCAGAAGTAACTGTTTTCTCAGCTTTTAATGTACCAATGAAAACAACTCAGCCAGGAAATCCCTTTTATTCTCATGTTATCTTTGGAGCCTGCGCACTATCAGATGTTTCAATGATCGCACAGATGATTCTTTTTATTCTCAAGCTTTTACTAACTGACTGCATCTTTCAGTAGTTATCTATCTTGTATTTTCATTACTAGCATAGAGAACTGAGATTTGTTAGTGTCTGTTTGATCTTTTTCAATCTAGTATTTCTATTACCAAGCTTTTCCCTTGCTTTTGTCTCTCTCTTCTTTTGACATTATCCTGTGATAAGAATTATTATAACAAGAAGTGAGCTGATAGTTTAACGCCATGAAAAGACAAAACCTTAGGTTTCCTTCATAAAAGGCCATGTCCTTGCAGCGCGTACTCGCAGGACTTGATAAAGCCATAACTGTTTGTACAGAAAGTTTTAGAAAGCCATTTCTCATTTTATACACCACTTTAATTCTGTTGCTGCTAATGAAGGTGAAGTCTAGGATAGATTAAGTAGATAAATGGCTTATATTTTTAGAAGGTCTAAACTCAAGAGCTACTCATATGCATAATTTTCTCTCTCTTCACTCTTATATGATTAAAATGATTTATATTCAGTGAGAGTTCTCGCAGCCTTTATTTGATTACAATGTCCTTGAAAAAGAAAAGAAAAGCATAATGATTAATACCAGGACCAGCATTAAAGGCCAAGTGAATGTGATTATGGTTCAAGTGACATATTAACAGTTCTCATGGTTGTAAATGTAAAAGCAGTCAATTTCCAAATGTTATACTGTACATTTTACCTATTGGTATTGACCGATATATTTGGATTACCGTAGGACTGGATTTTTCCAGTTTCAGAAAAACAGATGATTCCCAAGAATGGATAATTAAAGCAAGCAAGTAAACCCTCACTTTGCCCAAATTTGTTTTTAACGCAACATGAGAGCAGAGATTAACTGTGGTTGACATGTGAGGACAAACAGAGGATTGGGACAGAGGGCAGAAAAAAATATATGGTTGTCTTGGAGTGTTTTTTTTGTTGTTGTTTTTTTTAGACACATTCCACAGGGTAAGATACAGTGACATCTATCTATTCATGAAAGTGCTGTAAGTACATGTCTGTTTCCCCTTCTTAAATGTCATCTGTCAAACAGAGCTCCTACTATCAACGTTTATGTGGATTAGTGCCATTTCTTCTTCTCATTCCTTCTTTTCATTGAATCTTTCCGTGCTTTACCTCCACTGTTTGGCTGTGTCCTTTTTCTTTTCTAATGCTCCCACTTTCATTCATCACTTCACCCGGAATTCCTATGTACATATATGTCCTTTTGAAAAACTTTCTCTGTGTTCAGCTACAAGTCTGGTCAGGTGATGTTTTTGCGGTTGTCAGAAAGGTGGTTTCGAGAAGAAATTGGAAAAGAAGTGAAGTGAGCTGTGTCTGCAGTCAGTTTTTTCCTTTGTCCTTACTGACATTCTCTTTTTTATCACTTGTCTGGGAGTGAATGTAAAGAGACAATAGGTATGTTATTTTAGTAAAAAGAAAACGCTAAAAAGTAACAAGATAGTGGTCATGTTTTATATTTCAGTGCTTTCAACACTATACTTTCTGTGTTAAAAAAAAAACACATCTTTGCAAAGATTTTAGATTTTTTTTATTTTAGGCAAATAATCCTACGGTCCAGATGTAGTAAATATGCAGAATCATATTAATGAATTAGGCTTCTGAGTATACTGTCTAAATTCTTACTACAACAACTATACATTACTATGTCATTTAACATAATAATTAATAATAATTATTAATAAGTATTACTGTAGATGTCCTTGTTTTGTCAGAAGCCTTATTTTGAGAAACTTAGGTCTATCCAGAGTAACTGTTATTTAGATATTATATATCTCTGCCCATGCAGTGTATTCCAATAAGAAACAATTTATAAACCGTTGAGGATTGTAATAACACCTTTTTAAGCTATTATTTTACTCATCTTTGTCAAAAGAGTAAAGTGAGAGCAGTGGTTAAAATTTCACTGAAGTCCATAAACTGTAATCATTGTCGCTGTGCTCTCCTCAGTACAGATCAGGGGTTCTTCAGGTGTGGGGAATGAAGGCAGAAAGGTATTTCCCCCTACAGGCTTCAGGCCCTGCAGACACACATTCCCATGATGGCATTTCCACGATGGCATTCAAAGATGTGTAACGGGACAGGCCTCAGCTTAGTCTGCACCCTTTAGCGAACTGGGCGAACCTTCATCTTAGCCCCATGTTCAATGTTAAAGCACTTCAAGGTTTGACGCTTCTTTGCATGGATCGGAATTGATGAGATATTTTTGTCCAGGCGTTAAGCATTCAGGTAATATAATAGGGAACGCACACATCCTTATTGCTTACTCTGTTTTACTGACTCCCTTTTGTTCAGCCTCTCTTTTACTTTTGTTTCACCCATTTCTCTTGCCCACCTTGTTACTGTAGGAGAGGGATGCTCTTACATTATCAGTGCTTCCTTATTTCGTTAAATACTGTAGGTAGAATACCTAACAGCTTCGCTGACCTTTAAGCCACCCTTCTCAGCTATAAATACCACAACAGCTTTACATGCCCCCACTCACCTGTTTCCCAGTTCCCTTCTGGGCATGTGAGAAAGACACAGTTATAATATCCATAAATCAAGCCATTAATGTGATGTCACAGACCACAGCATCACATGCATCGAGAAAGAAAAAGCAACAGGTAGTAAATATTATAGCATTTCATTACAGTAAATCCCAGCATTTCATTAAATTCCATCTTGGCCAGATTTTTTCTTTCAGCCGCAGGGTTCATCTTTTCAGATAAGGCCTCAATGCAATTACCCTCCCTTTGCTTCACACTCACACAAGTGTTTTACAGAAAGTCAAACTGTAATATCTGTTTTGTTCTAAACGCCATATCTAATCCCGCATTTGATCATTAGAAAGCCTGTTCCAGTTCGAGTCTAGGTCAGTTGGCCGAAATGATCAACAGCTGGTTCATACAACAGAGATCTTAGACCACCTCTCTTTTTCCTTATCACTCTTTTCATCATGCTTTCATGATATCAACAGAATCTCTCTACAGATTGAGCGTTTTTTCAGAACTGGGTCTCCTTTTTGTCTCGCCGAAGATGATATCGCCTGAGGCTCTGGTTGATTCTTATTCTTCCCAGATCTTTGAACAAAGTTTCCGGAAGAATTTTAGAATAGAATCTTTGGAGCTTAAATTGTTTTTTATCCTCGCAGTACTGGAGCAAGAAGCTTAGGCGAAACATGTGTTTGTCTACTCGGCTTTCCAAGTCACCAGTATTTATGCTTTATGAAGCAGTTCCCACATGAGTTGTATTCCTCTTTGTGTAGTGATGAAATTCACTGGTTTGCTGGCTGTTTAGAAGGAAATGTGTACTGGATGCCTGCAAATGTATAAACTTAATGTCTCATTTAAAGCCTGTGCTTTGAGATATGCTTTTACAACTAAGCTGCATATACAGTAAAGTGACTAATGTTTACAAAAAAACTGAATATAATGGGCTTTCCAAGAAAAACATTCTATATGCACACTGTAAACCAGAATAAGTTGGCAAAACTAAAAAAAATTGGGGTTAGATCAAATTTTTTAAGTAATGATGTTTCCAATTTTAAGTAAACAGAACGATCAGTTTTTGAGTTTGTTGTACTCATTTCATATTAATCGTTATTTACTTGCATTACTGAATAGCTTAATTCATACTATAATTTTTTTTAGTTGTTGCAAATCAAATAAATTGTTGTTGGTCTTCCATCTGCTTCTGGCAATGGGTCGACACAGCGGTTTTTACGCCAGATACCCTTCTGAACACATTATCTGGGCTCGGGACAGGCACTTCATCCAGTGGCTGGGAATCGAACCCGGACCTTTCACATGGCAGGTGAAACACCTACCACTGAGCCACAAGTGCTCTGTTACAAATCCAATAAGTCTTATTTTTCTTTAGGGTGTCCAGATTTGTAAAGATTATACTTACAACATCATGCAAAGACAGACCAATCCACCATCTTGAACAAAACAATTCAATGTGCTTTGATGACGTCAGACACAAAATCGCTAGGCTGAAAGATTTTAAGTTGGTGGAACTTTAAGGAGACAGTTACTGTGGCTTAAAATATCAAATTTGTTCAGCTAACTTGAAAAGTATAATTTCTACAAACTCATAAATACCACAGCATTCTATATACTCATCAAGGTCTATGAATTTGAACTAAGTGTAATGGTTTAGGTTAACAGTACTCAAACACAACTGATTACAAATTGAAGTCTATTGAAAATATTTTTTACTTTATTGGCCTGACAATGTTCTCTATTCTTCATGCAAAGTCTTTAATTGTTTTCTCAAAATTGACATATTCCCTGTCTAATAGTTAACTGAGACAATAATAGCTGCCAGTTGTCTTTTTCCTTTTCGTGACTGCACCTATGAGGACAAGGCCAGTTCTTGGTCAGAGGGGTCATGGCTGGTTGGTTGGTAAGTTTCCTTTAATGACTGCATGTGTGTTCAGATTACTTTTCAGTCCTGTGTACCGGTATGAGACAACATTTATAAGTAATTATCTCAAATTGGGAGGGCATTGGGAGCTGTTTGGCGAAAAAAAAAAAAAAACTAGTGTTATTGTAAACTGTTAAATGGTCCAGTGAGCAGCTTCAGAAGTGGTAGATTATTGTGATAGTGTCCCAGAAGACTTTCAGGCCCTTAAACTATTAACTCCTTATCATAAAACACTTTTTAACATAATATAAAAAAACAGTGTTAGGGCTAAATGTTCCCCTGGGATCTGGTCCATAATTTTGTTTTCTGTTGGACTTCCCTCGTTCTGGTTGGATTTTAAGGTCATTGTTCTCTATACAGCTGTAGTGGTGACTAAGGGAGTCTGCTGCGGCTTCTGACCTGTTAAGCTTTATTTCCTGAAGTCACTGTGAGACACCACAGAACCCACACATGTGCATTAACACTTACAAACACCAGGGAGAGGATGTTACACATCACTGTCATATCTATATATAAGAGACCGACACCTAAGTAGAAATGTAGGTAAAATGAAAAATGCAGTTTTAAAGGCTCTAACTGAAAGAGATTCATAGCCCACATAAATGTTTATAGGATGTGATGTAACAGTGCAGCCTTACATCTGTGCAAGTCCAAATCTGGTATTATCAGTCCTTGTCCAAGTTTTCCCAAAGTACATATATAGGAGAGAAGGGGGGTGCAAAAAAAAAACCCCTAACAGATAGAGAGCACAAGCGTAGCAAAATAACTTTCACCCATAAAGTTCTAAGATATGACTCAGTAGCCAAAAAGCATATTTTCCCCCCTCATTCTAAAGCTCAAGCATCCATGGTTATAACAATATATTTCACAGTAATATGCATAAAGAATAGAGATTTTCATTGTTTTCTGCAATTGAGTTTTTTTTTTTTCAATTATTGCAACGAATTTAAGTTGAGATTCTGTTGTCTGCTCCAATGCAAAAATTGGGGCAAGTTTTCCTAAAAAAAAATTTAAAATCTTAGAATCAAGGGTAGACTAAAAATATAATTACAATATATAGTGCATATATACTGTCTCCATAACAGTTAATATGATCTTCATTTTTGGAACCTTTAGAAAATCAAACCCTTGTGAGCAGTAGAATCTACTTTTTCCCTAATACCCCTATTTTACCTATGCGGTTTGGTGAGATGTGGTGTTAGTGAACGGCCAACATTCTGCAAAGTTCTGCAAGGTCTGCGAGTTTCCGCGGGGACGGCAAAAAAAATTCATCATCTTTCATTTTTAACATGATTTTAAGCATGTTTACTTTTTCGCATGGAAGGTTGGAAAAATAATGACAGTGCCAAAACTCGCAGTGAATCGTGATGAACCGTACTTACAGCCACCGCGCGTAGGTGAGATGGGGTGCCGTTTTGTTAAGATTACACTTCTTAAAAATTATTCCCATATTTTTACCATCATGAACATAGATGATATAGATAATATCATATAATGAGTGCTTTAATGGGTAGGCATCGCCTTCTTCCTGTACTCGAGATTGCAGGTTTTCACGGTGTGAGTTCTTGCAACTCTTATAACTGATGTATATAAACATAAATAACTCATTATCTGATTTGGAATAATGACTGAGTTCCTGGTCCCCACAAAAGTTATACATTGGTCACTTTTATGTTGTTGATTTGTATGTTTTTGCTTTGTATATACAAGACAATTGAACCAATCTGACACAAAAACCTCTCTACACATCTCTCCAGACCCCAACAAATCAGTTGCTTGAGTAAAGTCTGGTTCTGATTACCCAGTATAGACAGGTTTTTAGTATATGCCAAATGATTAATCTTGACAAGAACCCCAAGATCTAAAATTGTACATGAGTAAAACCTAACATGCCTGTTTTGGATGGGATGGATTGAAATAAAACCCATGGAATCCTTGACATCATTGTAACGGTGCTTTTATATGTGGTTCATATTAACTTATCTCTGTCTTGGTAAATGCTTTTTTTTTTGTGTGGAAAATATATAAATGCAATGAGAATCAGTATAAATTTTATCTAATGGTATAATTCCATTATCTGACAAGCCTCAGTATTAATAGGCTGAAAGTCGATGAGACTAAATATATATAAGGAGATTACGCTGTTTATATTTCATAGAACGTGGATATCAGTTTCCAACTATGTTATAACATTCACATATGGGGTGTCCAGAGACTGATGAGATTCTTACAGCCTTCCTGCTTCACTACATTCTTTTTCTATAGTCCAAGTCATTATCTTCCATGGCACGGCCCTGTGATATTACCGTTGCTTTTAAGTGTAGACTTCACACCATGCAGCCAGGTCCTTGTGTCCTGATGACACACTGGTACAGGCAGATGGTGGCCTCAGTGTTAATTAATGTACCTACATAAGTTAAAAGAGAGAATAATTTGGATTTTATTTGTGCTTTACCACCATGACACTCTCGGGTATAGAATGCACAGTGTGAGGAATAAAGCCGTCTCTTCTCTAATTCTAATTCATCTTTCTCTATTTGTATCTTATTTCTTAGATATAGTTATTGCACCTTTATTCAGTATATTTGTTCAGAATACCTCTCTTTGACATCGGGTCGATCTCTGTGACCGGCCTAGCATTTATCTGAAAAGCAGTGTTATATAAACTATGGCCAGCTGCAGGGACAGGAAGAACACTTTCAGAAGAGTTTACAGTACTTTGGATTGCCAACAAAGCATTCTAGTAGATACTCAATCTCTTGCTCTAGCCTTTGATACACTGAAAGTCTACAATAAAGTGAAATACTATTATTATAAGTTAAGCTTAATTGAGACAGAACTTTTTTATAAACATGCTACTATAGGCTGTGAATTTGTTCTTTTTTATGGTGATACTGTTATTCCGGAAGCCTGCAGTATAAAAGTACATTTGTTGTGTATCAACCACATAGGGTCAGTTTTTTAGGTGTCAACGTACCATTATAAACATCATCATACAAACCAGCAATCGATCACATTAACTGAAGTTAAATAACTAGTGCAATCATAGATTACAACAGCAACAGCCAAAACAACAATAATATGAATAATAATAATTATATGAATAATATGAATAAGAATAATTGTTGTTGTATTGAAAAGCAATCTTTTGTCAATGCATGACAAACCAGCCTGTGTGTTTAATGTTTCTCAAGGCATATCGTAGCTGGAGATTGCAGCAATAATTTCAAAATGCCATTCTTGGCTAATTAATGAAATCCTTCAAAAAATGTTGTCACTGGGTTTCTTTAGATAGTTAATAGTTTCAGTACCTTTCTTTAGGTGGTTGTACTTGGAACTCTTTCTACAGTGTAAGCTGTATGTTGTAGATCCTCCCAGATTCAAAAAAGATGCTACAAAAGATGGCATCAGATCACATACATGCCAGAGGAAAATGTATTAAGAATGAGTTATGAAGATGTTGGGGAAAAGCACTGAAAAGGCTGTTTAATGCTGTTGGGATAGGGGTTGAAGGGTGATGTTTGGGGATCAGATCTTGTCTGTGGGGAGATGAGACATTCGGGCCCCTGGAACAAGTTAGGAATGTGGGCGAGGACTAAACAGAGATCTAGTGTGATGGGAAGGAATGTAGTTGGGGCCAGGGCTCTTGTTCTCCAGGTACACTGATGGAGTTAATGCCAAGACATGTCCATGGAAGTTGAAATGCCGCCCATCCCCTCCAAGCCCCCTGAAACACACCCCAATCTATTCATTTCTCTCACTCGACCATCCATCTAGTATTTTTAACTCATCCCCACTTAGTGTGCATAAAAGATCTTGAAGAGTGACACGCCGCATCGGGTCGAAGAAATCCGGCATATCACTTGCTGACAGTTTTCATGTAAGTTCTGGGCCAAGTGGTTATTAGGTCTGTCGCAATATCCAGTTTAAACACACGCAAGTCCGCAATGATCCTGGTAAAGGCCATGCTCGCATATGACAATATAACAATTCATAGCAACTGCAATGGAGCTCGATTCCCCAGAATAAACTGGACCATAATTAAACAATAGAGCGTTTTATGACGATGCTTCTCATAGTGATGATGGGTATAAAAACGGCAGTAAATATTTCCCCAACTAATTTTATATTTCATTGCAAGCATGTGAGGAGGCAGAACCCACACAGATACACTAGACCTTTTTGAGGTATTTTTGATCAGCTCTACACCTCCTGCTATCTATTTAGAGATGCCTTCATCTTCACTTAGCACTGCTAGTATAAAAAGGCCATCAAGCTACACACTAAGAGTTAAGAGAGGCATAAATTTGAGAAAGTAAATGGGTTACATCCTACTAAAGACATTTAAAGTTATTGTTATTCTTTCTGTGACTCTTTGACTATGTCTCACCTTGTCATGTCTTGGCTCTTTAAAATAGCGATTTGTAGTCAATATCCTAATTACCAACAAATTTGTTTGGAGAATTTGATTTTGTATACAATACTTCCATTGCCTGGTTTGGATGATTTCAGATTGCTGTCATTATGTCTTTTTTTTTTCTTTTTTTTTGCATCAATTTATCAACAAAATATTTGTTGCTAGACAACAAGCCCTACTAAGTCAGTGTATCATTATGTAGCTATGCTGGATGTGCAGCCACTGGGATAAATATATTGCCCTTAAAATATAAAGTATATTAAGGTCTCTACTCTCCAGGCCATGACTCAGAGCCTGAACATGACACTTCTGCTTCAGGGGAGGAGGTTCTGCCATTTGTGTTAAATAGACTCAGCAGCGACCGTAGACACTGTCAGGTTTATCGGTACTGTTGTGCCAGCTCAGGCTCGGACAAGATCAAGTCATGTATGGATGTTCACATTTCTGATATGCTACTTAAAGTGATCTGGAGGCAAAAAGCAAGAGATGGAAATGTGACTGGAAACACTACTGCTTAGCTAATTTTTTTTGTAAAGAATGGAGTGCACACATTGACATGGACTGATGTGCCGCTGAGTGATGGTGACTTATCTAATAGAGGACTGTGGGCTTTAGGGTTGTGTCCCAGCACATTTCTTTACATGCCAGAGATGCATCAGGATAGGGAGGCCCCTAACATTTCAAACACATCAAATACCTCATAACACCACAGACATCTATACAGCAAGACTAAACAGTTTTCTTATTATATAGCTTAAAGCATACCCACACCCACATGCTTCAAAGAGGCCTCAGTCAATAAGAGCACGGCTGCATTATTTACTGTACCAGTAGATGGTTGGAAGTAGTAACGCTTATGTTGAACGTACAACTCTGGACATGATTCTGTGTTTTGATGTAATTGTGCTTGTTCCCTAACCCCTGATTCCTATCTAAGGTCTACACACTTTGTTCAGCATCTCTTTCCATTAACAAAGTGCAGCAGTGTGCTTGGTTTAAGCTCCTTAAATCTTTCAGAGGCGTTCCAAAAGTTCAGCGTTTTCTCCTTTTTCCATGTGACCAGGGCAAACCCAAATGAATACCCAAAGTGCAAATAACCAAGTCATGGATACTTTTTAAATGGGTGCTTTGGCAACCAAGCAAAGAGGAGCAATTTAAAAATGACCTAATGGATATTTGGTGATATCATTAGCCTGTTGTTCTCTGTATCCAAGACCATAATGATTTCTTCTTCTTCTTTTATATTAGTCATAATGTAATTGTTGAAAACAGTGTAACAGCTGAATGTTACAGGAGCTTGTCAGAGAGCTTTGAAAAACATTTTTGATGGATGCGTTTTAGCTGTTTTGTTTCTCCCAGATCTCAGTTGTGGAATATCTACATGTTCTGGCCATGTGAGATAGATATGAAATAACTTACAACAAGCTGAAGCCAGCTGTTCTGATGTAATTCTAAATTTCCCTTTTATAGTTATTATGTTCTTTAGTAATTTACATGATAATTACATATGCCACGTTAGCACAAAATCTATCATGTAGAGGAAGTTCTTGGGGATTTTTCTGCTGTTGTTGCAACAACAACAATAAGTGCAATCTTGCAGAAACTTGATTGGTATAAACCTGTATACCAGACCTCTGAGAAGAAGGAGAAAAAGATGTTTACACCAGTATGAGGGGGCATAGATGCCTTTGGTCTTGTGCTTTGCCCACGTTGTGCCCTGCACTGTAAACCCTAATGCTCAAAGTAATTAAACATATTGAGTACTGTTAACTTCAATAATTACAATTAGTTCAAATTAATAGACCTTGATGAGTATTTAGAACTTTTTGGTATTTATGAGTTTGTAGAAATGACACTTTTCAAGTTAGCTGAACAAATTAGATATTTTTAATAACTGTATTGTAAGTACTTAAGTAACAGTAACTGTCACCTTAAAGTTCCACCAACTTAAAATCTTTCAGTCTAGTGATTTAGTGTCTGACATCATCAGGGCAATAGAGCACTGGTGGATCAGTGGTAGGTATTTCATCTGCCATGCACAAGGCCCGGGTTCGATTCCCAACTGGATGAAGTGCCCGTCCCAAGCCCAGATAAAATGGGAGGGTTGCATCAGGAAGGGCATCTGGTGTAAAACCTGTGCCAAGCTTGTGTGCGGACTCGATTGCGACCCATTGCCGGGAGCAGCCGAAAGACCAACAACAATTTATTTGATTTGCAACAACTAAAAAAAAAAAGATAATTGCTATTAAATAGCAAGAGTTAGGCTACGCAATAATGCAAGTAAAGAACAATTAATATGAATGAGTACAACAAACGCAAAAACTGATCGTTCTGTTTACTTAAAATTGGAAACATCATTACTTAAAAAAATTGATGTAACTGTTTACCTCAATTTTTTTGAGTTTTGCCAACTTATTTGGCTTTACAGTGTGTTTGTATCTTAAAGCATTGGTAACATAGTGTTGTTCTCTTGTGAGAACATAACAGAACTTTAAAGGTTAGACGTATATTATATTGTTTTAAAGGACTTTGTTCATTTACAGTGTACCATTAACATTTAATTTTAACCTTATGTGTATAAATCTTCTCTTGTCAAGGCGATCATGCCCTACTGTACCCCAGTTGCCAGCCATATTTCTCATCTTAGTGGTGACCATTTAAACTCCCAGGATCTATTGTCAGGACAAAGCCTATTCCTTACCTTTCCTGTTAGTAGGTTCTATGTAGTTACTGATAAAAAAAAAAAAAACCTGAATGATAAGCCTTGAGTTTAAGGTCTTAAGGAAAGGAGAGTGCTGCCTTTTGTTTCATTGTCCAGAGTCTGCTGTACCAACTAGCCTTAAGTGGTATAAAACCAACATGCAATTTAGCATCTTGTTGATTTATCTTATTGTTTAGATCTTTTGGCTGGTAGCTATATTTTTTCACATGCCCATTATTTTTGATGAAACAGGCTTTTCAGTGTTCCATGATTCTCCTGAATTAATTAAACCCTGTAGAGACTGTTGTGTCATGGGCATTGGTGGCTCAGTTGGAGGTTTCTCGCCTGCCATACAGAAGGGTTTGGGTTTAATTCAGACCCAAAGTCCAAACCCCAGCCACTGGATCCAGTGCTGGTCCCAAGCCCGGATAAAATTGGAGGGTTGCGTCAGCAATGGCATCTGGCGTAAAACCTGTGCCAAGTTCTGTGCGGATCAGATGGTCCGATGTGGCGACTCCCCGGCGGGAGCAGCAGAAAGACTAACCAACAGACTGATGTCTGATGAGGGTGCAATCTTGTATACAGTGTAAAGACTAAGGAGGTAATCTTATATGACATCTTTATTGGAATCTGATTAAAGCATTTGGGTCAATCTGATTTCTCATTAAAGATAAGGCAGGTTGCTGATTGGCCGATGTGTACACATTGTTTGGGTGGCGTGTGAATTGAGCCTTTTTCAGGTGTCAAGGTTAATCAACACTGCACAGCAAGCATGAAAGGAATGTCTCCATGTGACGAGCTTGTAACTATTCTGTTTTTGCAAGCACTTTTAGGGGTTCTTTTGTGTCGGGGCGTTTGCTACATTTTAAAAAGGAAGTTATAATACTGACAAGACTATATTTGTGACAGTTCATGGTTAACTTGCAACACCGAATAGGTAAAATTCCCTGTCAGTTCCAGTGACCTCCAAGTGATTCTGAGATCTCACACAAAGTAAAAAGCTTATTCATGGCATTTCAACCAGATAGGTGGCACCTTACAATCCACCTGTAAGTCTCAGTAAGAAAGAGGCCCAAACTAAATCCTGAAGTGAGAGAAATCACTTTAGCACCCACACACTCCAAGCCTCTTGTTCTCTGAGCACTCTCAGGCTTTAAGTAAAGCAAGGGTAGATCTATTATCAACAGCACTAGGCATACTTTTAAAACATTTATATATTTAGACTTGATGTGGAGTGAGTAGGAGAGATTGGAAGGACAACGCTGTAATAAAATTTAAGAGTGCAGAACACAAGGTGGTTTAAATAAATATCTGATATTATTAAAGTACATAGCAGTTAGCATCCCAGTGTAGGACAACTGATCTTTAAATAAATTGTGATTAAATCTTATTTATCTAAAACATGGGGGAAATCAACAGAATTAATTTCTTGTATTTTATTTTAAAAGAAAATGCATTACATGTACAGTAACACAGTTCTCTGCGGAGTGTCAGTAAGAATGTGTAAGTCGCAGGGTCAAATATCCAACCGAGTGCATCTAAAAGATGCTCAGGGAATATGAGAAAGTGTTTTATGCTTCAGAAGGAGAAGCGGATGATTAGCAGGAGTCCAAGAGTATGCAAAAGTCACAGTTTCGTACCTTTTCCGGTACACTGAAGTGAAAATATTATGTTTTTTTTTTCTTCATGATTTTAACTTGTTTCCCTAAAAACTTGTAAACAGTGGCAAACTGAACACAATTTCCTGAACATTTGCAGAATGCACAAAAATGTACACATTCAAATGCTCTCTTTCTACATCTTGGTGGTAAAATCAAGTCAAGTGCCTCATGATTTTCCCTGTTTACAGAGTGACATCACATTAAAATGGCTGCCCACAGCATCAGAAATAAAAAAAGTGAAAACCTCTTACCCTTAAATGAGGTATACGGCATATGCAGCGATTAGTTTTATATTAATTAATATGCAGACATTTTTGTTTGTTAAATCCAAAACACCGTTTTACTGAAAGAAAAAAACTATACATTACTCCCCCTGTGTTAGCTGCCTAGCATGTTATTAACAAAACTCGAGCATTAATTGTCCCGCTTCATCTTTCGATCATGCCACAACTGGAAATGATGTAATTTTGACTGGTAAGAATAAAGTAAAATTTTCATATCTCTGATGTTGTATTTAATTAGCTACTGTACTTCTTTTTGTCCATTTCATTGGTTTGAATTGACGGTTTTAATTGATCTTTAAAAAATCTGGCCTAGATAAAGGTATACCACATTCACTCGGATCACAATGCATGCTAAATCGAGTGTCCTGTACGGGATGTACAGTATTTGAATACACATTCAAATATGTGTACTGTTAAACTCTTAGTTATTTTACATTATTTAAACCACATATGTGGTGGACTGATTTTTTTTTTCCTGGGAACCTCCTAAAACACACTACTGGACTTTTTTACTATGTATGATAATGCTGTGACCTCAGTGAAACACCATAATTGCATGTTGCTTCTATGTTGTGTCAAAGGGTATGCAAACATTTGCTTGTAAGTGCTTTCTCAGGGCAGAGGACATGGCAGTGATTCTAAGAAGAGACTAATTTTAAGACGAGTTACAATTATTTTCCATTCATAGAGTAGGAGAGCTATAAGTGTCCAGTTTTAATTATACCTTTAGGTTGCATTTAATGCAAACCACTGGAAGATATACTTCTAGTCATAAAATATATAAAAATTAATACACCAACATGTTGGATAATTCTGTACATGTCTTATAAATGAGGCTTGAAGTTACACTGCTTTCACACCATGCTTATATTTGTTACTATGAAGAGGAGTTCACCATTCCGGTTATAGAGGTCAGGATAATCTAGAAAGAGGTGTGTGTGGTGTTTCTAAAAGGTCCGCAGTAGGGTATTGAGGAAATTATTATTTTATTTCAAGCTGTTGATCAATGTAGAGAAGAAGATCAATGATCAATTGCTGCTGATCTGTACAGAAGAAGGGCTGGAGAGTGTATTAATTTTAGGTAGGTTGTAATTATTACTTTTATATATGTAATGTATAGTCCTCTAGTTTGTACACACACACACACACACACACACACACACACACACACACAAAGACACACACATTCTTTTTTTTAAAAGGCAAAGAATGGTAACTGTGTTGCGATCCTCCCATCGTAAATCAGCTCAGCCAATTTGTCCTCTCTTGTCTGGAAAGGTACTTTTAACCGTCCTGAAGAGTTCAGAGGGAAAGCAATTTCCACCCAAAGTACAAATATTCAAAATACAATGAATCTGCATTTTTTTTAAAAATCGTAATCATAAGGATTGCAAATGCACAAGAAATACATGCATGAGGGCATTGAAGGGAATCAACTGAATCATAAATGTATTTTATGCAATGTTCTCTACAATCCCATATTAATGCCAGTGGTACATTTAAAACCCAGTATGAGTTTGAACCAAGAAGGGTGTAAATGAAATCTTGGGCTAAAACTAACCATGTATACCCAGTAAATTTGTTGATGAGTGTCACGCCAATTGCCAGAATAGGAATCTTCAGGAAGTCATTGGAAGCCCTGCTCAACAAGTTCATTATCAGAGAACAATCGGAACAAAATATGGCCAAATGGTTGCATTCCTGCTTTGTGTCTGAAACAAATCACAAGG
This sequence comes from Clarias fuscus, assembly GCA_030347435.1. Taxonomy (NCBI): domain Eukaryota; kingdom Metazoa; phylum Chordata; class Actinopteri; order Siluriformes; family Clariidae; genus Clarias; species Clarias fuscus. The sequence continues at coordinate 19,572,439 of CM059205.1, forward strand.
CATTTTAATCACTGTAGATTGCAGTTGCAAGAAGTATTAAGCGATTTCAGAGCTGTTAATTAAAGCCACTGTAACTTCCAATATATAAGCAGCCAGATTGAGCCAGCTGGGAATGTGTTCCTGTGCACTTTACATTCATATTACTTTGCAACGTCTCATTTAGATTTTTTCCAGTCTGTAAAAAGGTATGGTGTAGAACTGCTTGACTCGTGGAAGTGATTTTCAAAATGCAAGAAGTTCAGAATAAGTTAGTGTTTTTTTCCAGCATGAAAAGTGCAAGTATCGTTACCATTTTGAGTCTTCCATGTATGTATGAAAAGTTAAAATAGATTTAAAAAATCAATACCAGATTTTACACTATAGTTAGTTTCCAGCTTCACTTTTCTATGTAGAATGGCCGTTTTCAACCCCGGGTGATTAACCAAAACAATAGCAAAGCTACGATTAGGCTTTTAGTTGGCCTCTGAATGGAGAAAACAGAGGGAGGGGATAAAATTGTGTGTGTGGTCTTCCTACAACATCTTTGTCCATATGTAAGTTGGTGGTGTTGGTAAGTTGATTACCGATGGCTGTGTATGGTGGCTCTCTAACTGACCTCCCGTGGTGCATCGTTACAGAAGGGGTCATTCTAATGTATAGTTATTTTTCATGGCTAAGAAAAGCATCAAATTATCATTGTAAAGGTCTCATAGGGAGTGGGTGTGGTGTGACTGTCGTGGAGTTTCACTGTCTTCTCTTGGCTGTATACTATGACATGTTTCAGCCTTGTTCCTTTCATCCTTTGCTCCCTAACTGGGCTTTCTCCAGAGGTCAAAGGTGAACCCACTGAATTGGATGGCCAGTTTGTCTTTCATTTACTCAGCGTTTTGCACTCTTTTCTGTGCTTTTGTTCTCACAGATGATTTCATCTCTATAATTTCAGTATTTCAGATCTATTTCTATTAAAAAGAAAGAAAGAAAACAGGAGTTGAGAATATGGTGGCACTGGACAATGTAGGAATCATTCATTCATGTGCAAAGTTACTGACAACATAAAAAATCATTCTGTAATAATTGCTTAATTTTCCTTTAGTATCTCTGTGAAAATTTTTGTGAATACAGGAAAACAGTCAATGATTCTATGGTTGCTTTTTCACCATATCAACAAACTTTAGGAGATTTCTTTGCTTATACATGTGTAAGAGTCTCTAACACAGCGATCACTCTCTTGTGTTTGCTAAGAAAAAGGGCAGAATCCTAACAGATTTCAGCAATAAAGAGCCAAAGGATACAAGTCACAAATCATGGTCTTTTTTTTTTACAAGCCATCCAGCATTAGCTTCTATTTGTGAGCAAGGCTTTTGTCTCTCTCTCCTGTTCCCACCCACTGCCACTCTGTTTTTACTCTCTCTGTCTCATGTGCTTTCTTCATCACCCTTGCAGTTTGGATTTGGGGGATGATGGGTGTGTGTATAAAGTAAAAAGAAGGTTTCTGGCTGATCCCGCTCATTATTAACTACGTGGTTGTAGCTAATCCACTTAATAATATATGTAGTGCAGGGCTAAGTGGCAGAGTTGCCACAGAAACGGCCAATCTGATCTCAAAGGAATGTCAGTGTGTGTGAGCATGTGTGTCTGAGAGAGATGTGAAATAAGAGAGGAGAGTATATAGCTGTATAGAACGAAAGCAAACAGATTCATCCGCTATAGCTAGAAGGACGGAAATGTTTGTTTCTGCCTAGGCCAGACATTTGCAATGAATTACTGGAGGATGTATGACACATATCCCACTTCCTTAACTTTTATGTATGTTTGCTGCAATCTGAGCCATCTTTAAGTGATTGAGGTCAACTTTATTTTTTATTCTTACCCTGCATGCTGACCCTTGCGTACACGGTTGAGTGGCAGTGGTGGATGATGTCTTCCTTGTTCAACAAAAGACAGAAACTTTGACACTGGCTGATTCCAGTTAGATAGATTAGTCTTTGGGCAAATGCTGTTGATGCATTGCATTGCACTTTTTTTTTGTTTTTACTTTATAGGCTTTTTTAGAGCCTTTGTTAAAAACAAATCATGTAGTGATATCTATGGGCTTCATACTAGAGTTGATCACAAGAGTCTCAGCTGCTTGACTAACTTGAGTTCTTTTCTAATATTTGAGGGTCCTTTGGTCACTTTCAATGAAATCACTAAGAATGTAACAAAACAGTAAAATATCCTAATAATAAAATGAGCCACTTGAGCTGTTAAAATAGATTTTGTGCTCCTCTGCACAGATTTGGTCGTTCTCTAAACTGTAATGAAGTGATAAACACCATTGTTTCAAAGGATATTGGTTTGATGATGATGGTGATGATGATGACGATGATGATGATGATGATAGAGAGAACTGTTTAAAGACATTAGTCTAAAATCTTCCACAAGTGTTCCACTGAGTCAAGATCTGGTTACTGCAAAGACCAACCAATTGGTTTCAAGAAATGGTTTCAAGCTAAATACACTAGAATCAGACTTAGTAAGTCAAATCTTAGCAAGTAATATGGATAAATGGATAAATTGAGTAATATTTCTAACTTTATTATTTTAAAAATCTGAACACAGTTTGGTATCAGTTAAAAAATGTCGTACAGTAACAGATCCAACAAAGGGGTTTGATTTCCACCCAATGCCCAAACCCCATCCACTAGATCTAGTGCCAATTCCAAGCCCAAATAAAATAGGAGGGTTGCATGACAAAGGGCATCTGACTTAAACCTGTGCCAAGTTGTTGTGCAGATCTGATGGTCCGCTGTGGTGACCCCTCATCTGATCTGATCATATTAACTACTTAATATGAAACCATAAACATAATTAACATTTGTTAGATAATTCCAGATAATCCTGCCGGTCTAAAGCCTTTAAAAAATAAATAAACGTATGTAAACACAAAATTTGTATATAAAGACGTGTCTACTTTGAATAGGGCTGGCTTATTGAATGTTAAGGAAGAGGTACATCTACCTTATACTGTATGCGCTCTCCCCTTCCCCCTTGGTCTCAGTTTTTCTTGTTGTCATGCAGGTATTAGCAACGACCACCATGAGCCTTTAATCTCAGTGAATGAGATAAGTTTCTCTTTGTTGAAATGTTTCAGTCTCCTATATACTGTAGGTAAATACAATAATACACTTTTTAGGTATCCTCCTTTTAAAAGATCTACCTGCAGGCTATGTGGATATCTCATTGCACCAAACCCATTTCCTCTCTCTTAAAGGATCTATATGTACTTCAGTGATCTTGCTTTCAGTTCCTCCCTTTTCCAGTCGCTCCCAATCCGAGAGATTACGTGTCCAAAGTGGCCTAGTTTCTGAATAAACAGAGGAAAACCTATGCTGCAGTGAACTGGTACTTTCTTTTTTGCTAAAGAAAAGGTAAGGAGACAAAATGAATAACTGTAATGAAAGAGGAATAAAACACTGAGCATGGCTTCCAGGTGTGGGAAGGAGGACAAACAATAAATAGAGTTACTGACTGTCATTCAGAAACAGTCATAAAGATTTTCATAAATGCCACGGCTGCCCTTACCTGCAAAAAAAAAAAAAAAAACCAGTAATATGCACTTTAATACAAGTTAAGTTAAGTTAAGACAAAGTCAGACTTTTAATGGTGCAGAATCACAGAGCAAAGTTATGAGAGCAAAAACTCCCTTTATTTTTCCATATAATCTCCTGCTACACTAATGAACTTATCCCCACTAATGGATACCATGGAGGTAGAAAGTTTTCTCAGTACACCGGAGACATGATCGGACTGCCTGCTTCATGTCTGAAATCCTGACCTCCAAGAAACACCTCTAATGGCCCAGACATGTGGAAATCACCCTGAGTGAGGTCATGACTGTAGGGGTGTACGGAAATAACTCCTAGTAGAGTTCCTGTAATTTACAAGTAGTGTTCATGAATGATTGTGTGTACAGCAAAAGGTTATCTGTTGACTGTTTACAGGATGACTGGGATCATACAGCCTTCTTCAAAACATTTACACCATTGAAATATTTTACTGCAGCTAAGAGTCTCATCACCGTACTGAGACTCCGTACTGAGACTCCGTGTCCTTGAAGTCCTTGTGAAATCCCAACTGTTTGTATGCTTTCATTCATGAGCAATTTCATCACAAATCATGGTTTGTCTTGAACATTCCTTGTAGTTAAGTTTAAGGCTCACCAAGTATTTTAATGAGTGTTTTATAGCTCTCACGGTCAGCAGATTTAAACCCAATTAAACAACAATGGATAACTGTGGACCAGTATGTGAGACGGAGTTCTTCACCACTACCATCAAAACCCTAAATGAGGGCATATACATTTATTACAGCATGTGTTCCTCCAATAAGGGTTTGAATTCCAGTACAGGATTCTTCTTCTACTTCTTCTTTGTCTTTCGGTTGTTCCTTTTCCGGGGTTGCCACAGTGAATTCGCATGATTGATTTGGCAAATGTTTTACATCGGATACCTTCCTGTTACAACCCTCTGCATTTATCCAGACTTGGGACTGGCACAAGAAGATGCTTGTGCATTAAATTCCAGTACAGAATCTGTCTTAAAGTGCACTTACATTGTTTTAATGACTTGGAGATTGACTGATATATTAAGCTTTTCTTTTATTTGTCACCCGTCAGTTTTTGCACTGGCATCTTATAAGTAAACTCTTTGAGTGCCATGACCTTTCTGTCCTTTGTGCACAGCATTTTCTGTCACTGGATAGCCACTGGAGTGACAAAAGTGTTCAGTGCCTTTACAAGTTATTTAAGAGCACTTATTTAAGCAGTTAGTGGCGAGTAAATGCAATACTCTCATGAAAGGATCTAGGAAAAGCCTGTAGAAAGTTCGTAATCTCTGTCAAAAAGTAGTTGGTTTTTGCCACACATTTATAACTGAAAAGTACCAGCTTCAGCCTTTTCACTTATTCTCTTTAGGCAATTCTGGCAGTAAATTCAAGCTGTATAACTTGCATGTCATAGCTGAAGGAAAGAACCTTCTTTTCACCCAAAATACAGATCATCGTTTTTTTATTCTGCATGCCCTGTGGGGAGCCAAACAGACAAATGGGTTCAGACACACACTGGAATCCCAGAGACCTGCACAGCAGGAATGCATGGCCTCATTCAGGACTACAGTCCTGCTGGCACATGGAACAAAGTTGCTGAAAAGGTTTTGTCCTGATCCAGGATCAGCCACATTTATCCATTAGTGGTAAAATTCTCAGCTGATTTCCAAACATTATGAAATGCCAGTTTTAGGCAGGGCAAAGAACCAGGGTAAAGCCAGATTTCAGCTTCAAACTCCATAAATGCTGAAATGGAATGCAATGACAATTACCCCAAGACATTGAATTTTTACTTGAATAATAATCTATCTATTGCGAGACTGTTCTCTTTTCTTGTATTATGAAAAAACTTCATAATTGATGTTTTAAATCAAGCATGTCAAAGGACAAATACTCATCACATATCATACTGGGATTCCATCTCTGGTTTGTACTCACACTTAACTCTTTCCAAATTTATTTCCTGCACAGAAATGCAAGACACTAACAACTATGATGCTTATAAATAAAGACCAATAGTCTCACTCATTCTCTATACCGCTTATCCTGTACAGGGTTATCCTGGAGCCTACCACAGGGGATTGCGGTCACGAGGCAGGGTACACCCTGGCCAGAGTGCCAGTCCATTGCAGGGCACAAGCATGCACACAATCACACACTCACTCACACACGACGGGGAATTTGGTAATGCACATAAGCCTAATCTGCTTGTCTTTGGACTGTGGGAGGAAACCAGAGTACCTGGAAGAAACACAAAGACCCGAGGATCGAATCAAACAGTGCTAACCACTACAACACTGTGCTGCCATACACTGTAGAACAACAGTGTAAATCGATAGTGTTAATATTGGAATGCTATTTATCACTTTATTGGTTTGGATTAGGAATTTTCCACTGACATGACCGGTACAGCTGTAGAAAGAAAACTATACTAGAGCCGTGGTCTGGGCATGTTGTGTTTCGTAGGAAACAATAGGTGGTTACTCAATGTGGGGAGATAAAGAGAAAGTGATGAATCACTGCAACACACTAACACTGTACCAGTTAGAATAGATATCTTGCTATCAACTATGACTGTCGCTGTAAATCACTGCTGTTTCTTTTTGCATGAATGGCACGCTATAGTCAAGAGCACACAAGTGTATTCCTCACTAAAGCGCAGCAAACAGGCACTTCAGGCTTCACACGCTAATACTGGGTGTTGTGGCCATGCCCCCACCCATCACGTCAAACCACACAAATCAACCAGAGAGCCGTATTCTTAAACCAGGGCTCAAAACCAGACTCACACATACAAAGAAAGCTCATATCCCAACCACCGTGTCACTCATTCTTCCATGAACTAAATATCACTTAGTTTACCATCTAAACATAATACTTCACAACAAAGTACAAATATGTGCCTTTTTCTTTCTGTGTATGAGGTCAAAGAAAGAATAGCTGGTGAAGCGAAGGAAAGACAACTTCGTCCAGAATGTGTGAATATACAGATAGTGAGAGTGCATGTGTTTATTCAGATAAGAAAAGAGATTTGGACATGACGTCTCTGAAAATCCCAGGTGCACCAGAGGATCTTTCTCTCAAGACAACCAAATTTCTTCCACATGCATTGTGTTTACCTCACAAGTTTATCTTCTTTGAGGTAATAATTAACCTTTAATCTTCAGGCCACTTCCATTCCTGCAAAAAAGTCACATCATCCTGAAAATAAGCTCAAGGTGGCAGCTTAATGATATTAGAAGGTCAACCTGTGTTAATGTCATGTGCACCAGATTTTAAAATGATATGGCTCATTTCAGGAGCTGGAGCTGTGTGTGTGTGTGTGTGTGTGTGTATACATATATATATATATATATATATATATATATATATATATATATACATATATATATATACACACACACACGCGCGCACACACACATACACACACATGCACACACACACGCACACACACACACACACACACACACACACACACACACACACACACACACACACACACACACACTTTACACCTGTGAAGTGATCCTGCGACATCAGCACAATGTACAGTATAAAATCATGTAAATAAAGGCCAATATTTTCAGTTAAAGTTCACATTAAATATGAGAAAAGCCTAAAATGTTGTTTATGTGACTTTACATGTGTCTTGGTGGTTGGTGCCATTTGGGAAAATTTGAGCATTTCAGAGACACTGATCTTCTAACATTTTCAGAAAAATTAGCCAGAAGTGTTCATGTGGAATACATTAAATGATTATTTAATAATCAGAGGTTAGCTGACAGACAGTATGGTAATTCAAAGAAACACTACCATAATAAGCAAAAAAAGCATCTCATATTGCACAGCACATCGAAGCTGAAAAGAGACCTATAATGAAACATAATTTTTTTTTTTGTAATTTCTAGACATTTAGATGAGTGTACATCAAACCAATTACATTGTTTTCCCTATTGTGACCTCATACACACGTGGACAAAATCGTTGGTACCCTTCGGTCAATGAAAGAAAAACTCACAATGGTCACATAAATAGCTTTAATCTGACAAAAGTAATAATTTTAAAAAATTCTATGAATGTTAACCAATGAAAGTCAGACATTGCTTTTCAACCATGCTTCAACAGAATTATTTAAAAAAATAAACTCATGGAACAGGCCTGGACAAAAATGATGGTACCCCTAGAAAATACTGAAAATAATGTGACCAAAGGGACATGTTAATTCAAGGTGTGTCCACTAATTAGCATCACAGGTGTCTACAATCTTGTAATCAGTCAGTGGGCCTATATATAGGGCTCCAGGTAGTCACTGTGATGTTTGGTGACATTGTATGTACCACACTCAACATGGACCAGAGGAAGCGAAGGAAAGAGTTGTCTCAGGAGATTCTAAAGAGAATTATAGACAAGCATGTTAAAGGTAAAGGCTATAAGACCATTTCCAAGCAGCTAGATGTTCCTGTGACTACAGTTGCACATATTATTCAGAAATTTAAGATCCATGGGACTGTAGCCAACCTCCCTGGACGTGGCCGCAGGAGGAAAATTGATGACAAATCAAAGAGACGGATAATCCGAATGGTAACAAAAGAGCCCAGAAAGACTTCTAAAGAGATCCAAGGTGAACTTCATGCTCAAGGAACATCAGTGTCAGATCGGCACCATCCGTCGTTGTTTGAGCCAAAGTGGACTACATGGGAGACGACCAAGGAGGACACCATTGTTGAAAACAAATCATAAAAAAGCCAGACTGGAATATGCCAAACTACATGTTGACAAGCCACAAAGCTTCTGGGAGAATGTCCTATGGACAGATGAGACAAAAATGGAACTTTTTGCCAAGGCACATCAGCTCTATGTTCACAGATGGAAAAATGAAGCATATCAAGAAAAGAACACTGTCCCTACTGTGAAACATGGAGGAGGCTCTGTTATGTTCTGGGGCTGCTTTGCTGCATCTGGCACGGGGTGTCTTGAATCTGTGCAGGGTACAATGAAATCTCAAGACTATCAAGGGATTCTAGAGAGAAATGTGCTGGCCAGTGTCAGAAAGCTGGGTCTCAGTCGCAGGTCATGGGTCTTGCAACAGGACAATGACCCAAAACACACAGCTAAAAACACCCAAGAATGGCTAAGAGGAAAACATTGGACTATTCTAAAGTGGCCTTCTATGAGCCCTGACCTCAGTCCTATTGAGCATCTTTGGAAGGAGCTGAAACATGCTGTCTGGAAAAGGCACCCTTCAAACCGGAAACAACTGGAGCAGCTTGCTCATGAGGAGTGGGCCAAAATACCTGCAGAGAGGTGCAGAAGTCTCATTGACAGTTACAGGAATCGTTTGATTGCAGTGATTGCCTCAAAAGGTTGTGCAACAAACTATTAAGTTAGGGGTACCATCATTTTTGTCCAGGCCTGTTCCATGAGTTCATTTTATTTTATAATTCCGTTGAAGCATGGTTGAAAAGCAATGTCTGACTTTCATTGGTTAACATTCATAGAATTCTTATTTATTATTTCTTTTGTCAGATTAAAGTTATTTATGTGACCATTGTGAGTTTGTCTTTCATTGACCGAAGGGTACCAACAATTTTGTCCACGTGTGTATAAGGTCCCCTGTAAAACTCACTAACATAAAAACAACCCACAAACCTAATAAATCACAAACATAATACAGTACATGTCTATAGGTTTCAATGTAATAATCTCAGAAAAATACTTAACACATAAACATGTGATATTCAATATGTGAAACAAGTATTATGGATGTGGGATTAATACATTAATCCCACATCCAGTAATACAGTAATACAGATTTGTATTACTATTGTGCTTTATTATGTTTGTGGGCTGTTATTACTCTAGCCCGTCCTCAAGCTTGGAGCTCAGCTCACTGTCCTCTGGAGGGGTATGGATTATCACTAGCGCATTTACAGTACATAGACACTGAAATAGCACATTTGGATGACGAGTGAAATAAAGGCTGTTTGTGGTATGAAATGATTTTTATATAAATAAGGTCTTAAAGAATTGTTTCAGGGGAATTTCAGCTGGAACATTAACACACACTGTGGAGTACTAAGATCCATGTTAACTTGTTAAAGAAACTTTTAGGGACCTTTACGGCAGATGACCTACTGTACAACAGCACTCTGTAGTGGCTTTTTTGGGGGGGATGGTGAAATTATTGTTATGTCAAAATTATTTAGAAAGGAAGAAATACATTAGGAGTGATGAAATGCCAAAATTTTGGTGTCAGGATACCACCTGGTTCTTTCTAATAATATAGATTTCTCTTACCCATGATGCCAAGACCTTTTCCTACAGGTGGACATTTCTGACTCTCAGGGATTGATCTGCTCAGGACTGTGTGAGAAGGGGGTCAGTTTGTGAGAGGTTGCACGTACGATGCACATACTCCTATGGAGTAACACTGTTATGCAATATCAGTATTATCAAAAGGAAGTATTTATTCAAGCTTTTTGCTGTGCAGTGGTTATGAGGTTCCATGGGTTTCCAGATTGAAATGTAAAAAGCTATTCAATTGAATTGTTTCCAGACTGGCATGGTGGCGTAGTGTTTAGCACTGTTGCCTTGCACCTCCAGGGTTGACGGTTTCATTCCTGTTTCGGGTCTGTGTGGATAGAGTTTGTATGATGGGTGCTTGGTGGGTTGCCTTTGGGTACACCGGTTTCCTCCCAGTCCCAGATTAGGTTAGTTGGTGTTCCCAAATTGGCCATAGAGTTTGAAGGAGTGTGTGTGTGTGTGTGTGTGTGTGTGTGTGTGTGTGTGTGTGTGTGTGTGTGTGTGTGTGTGTGTATGTGCCGCGCATGTGTGACCTGCAACAGACTGGCATACTGTCCATAATGTACTCCAGGCTTCCTGTGACCCTGTACAAGATACGTGGTATAGAGAATGAATGATTGAATAAATTAATGTTTCCAGAACAGTGGAATTAAATTTTCCAGCTTGTGAGATAAAAAAACAAGTAAAAATACATAAAATAAATACAGTACTTATTGGACAAACCAAGCAAAAAAGAGGTATCATTTAGAGCCCTTGTGTCTGTTCTCTACAATGTAGCTACAATATTTGCTTCATCATTGACACCAATGTGTAAAGTAGTCTCTTGTATGTTTTTATGATATATGTTATAGTCATGTCAATGTACAGTACACTGCATGTACATTCTGTAAGTGGTATGTTTAGTTTCCCCCCCTCAGGATAGGTTATAAAGCTACATACACAGATAAGTTATAGAGTTCTGTTTATTCCCTCTGTACATGACGTATATGAATTCAATCAAACCATATTGTAACTTATTTTTCACTCTGTCAATGAAAGTTATGCCTAGGGATATATCAGAACATCGAACTGATCCTTTTCACATGGCAGAGACGAGTCAAGCCTTTGCTTCAGGTTATCTGTATAAACTGCAATAACTGAAAAACTGACTGGCGGGATCAGCTTGACATTTTTGTAATAAGGAAACTATGCCTATGTATCTCGGGGCCATAGAAAAACCTGTTTCAGTTCACGCACCTCAAGGCCACAAATTCCCTCCGTGGTGATGTGAATAGATTCTTTGTCACATATCCTCCACTTTACCTGAAATGTATTTCTTATTTTACATGTGCTCAGGTTTCTGAGTGTTTTCTATACTGTTCTGTTTTTGTGGTAATTACACTTTTTCCCCTCTCCTTATTCTAAGAGATTAGTCGTTAAATCCTGGCAGGAGACATAAGGAGTAAATGTTTTAAATCTCCCTCATCCTTTCTGTCTTTTGGATGCCACCATATATCATAATTAAGCTCCTGCATTACATCCGTCCTGCCCCCATAATTCTCGCCAGGGCCTTTTAACTACAACACCTAAGCGGAAAAATAAAACAGTCGCCTTGAGAAGCACGGCACGGGCTGCCAGTAATGTTAACATCAAACACACCACTGGTTTTCAGGATAGATCTTTTGTAGTATCGCTTCCTTTTCTTCTCTCCTTTTTCCTTCCCTCTCCATACACCCCTCCTCCTTCTGTCTTCTTTCCTCCTCACCCCACCCCACCCCACCTCTCCTCCCTATTCAGCGCCTTGGGCGTATCTCACTGGCTGTCATCAAAGGCAGACTGGCTTAATGGTGTGTAGGTAACTCTGTTGTTAGGCATTCACCCTGCCCAGGACAAAAAAAAAAAAAGGGGGAGAAGAGGAGTTGGTTCCCTAACAAAGGCCATGTCAGACAGGGAGATCTTTTAGCCGGACCACGGCCCTTCGGCGGCCTCTATGAAAGGGGACATTGTTTAGTGGGACACAGAGGGATGAGGACAAGGGGGAAGGGAGAGATGGATGGATAGGGTTTTTTCTTACTCCGTTTTAGGGAGTGAAGGAAGGGAGGTTAATAATAAAAGTCAGACCAGCTAGATGAGGGCCACCTGTTGAGATAGAGAGACCCTCATGCTCAGTGGTGTGTGTGTGTGTGTGTGTGTGTGTGTGTGTGTGTGTGTGCGTGTGTGTGCGTGTGTGTGTGTGTGTGTGTGTTTGTGTGTCAGGGGTTGGAATTTCTCCTCTGTTTGTGAGAACAGAGGAAAGGACTTTTTTCCTCTTTTACCTCCACCCACCATATCACCTCCTATAGAAACATAGGCATGTGGCAGCACGCTTGCTTCCTAGAACGCACATGCGAATCTGCATGTAAGAATCTGTAGCGGTAGCCTCTCATGTTGTCTGGACTTACTCCCTAAATTGTCTTGAGCAGGGTGTGCTAACCACAGCTGAGTCAGCTCAACTAACAGATCACCTGAAGCTGAGATGGTAACAGAGCGTGTGTCTATTTGGCCAGTTTTCTGTTTGTATTAGTCTACGAGATGAGGAATTTCTCGACCTGTCCACTTACGGGGTCTGCACACAAGCAAACTGGCTTTGCACCAAGCTACAACCTACAGGAAACACATATTGTATCTGCAGTATTTGTACACATAGTCATACTGTAATGGATGCACACAGACTCTTTGTACATTCACTCGCAAACTTTCACTCTATATGTTTCTATGAGTCAAGTCTGAGTCCTCCCTCTGTCCCACTCTTGGCATGGCGTACCTGCTGAAAACAGAACAGCGAGACGTCCTCCTTCTATTAATAGCAAATTTGGCAGCTCAGTTAACACAGAGAAAGAGGCAGCGGTGAGAATAAAATGCTTACAGAAGACAAACTACACCAGTGTCATCTGGTCAAAACTTACATTTATTCTGTAGCAAAAACTAGTCGAACACTTCTAACTGACATATTGTACAAGACAAACAGTGCTTTTATGGAAAGAAACATGAAGAACAATTAGTGCTACAAATCCATTTAAACACATAAGGACTAAACTGGACACTTCGGTACAAAAGCACTACTTACAGGAACTCGCTGATAAAAATGTACCATTGAAGTTTTTTTTTTTTTAGAACATTCTGGCGGCATCCTTAAAAGCTGCTGTCATATTGTGAAGCGCACACACAAATGACTTTCTGTTCTAACATATTAACAGTGTTCCGAGTATATATTCCTCTTGTGTTTTATTTGTGCGTGTACAAAGGAAAATAAAACGTAATACAAAAAAGTCTGTCAGGTGAAAGGATTGTGGTTACTGTATATGCGAGATGATTGTACAGTATCCTACAAAACCGTCTCTATGCTACTATACACTTGCTATCGTTGTAATGCCTGTATGTATGAAAAATGTCAAATCTTTAATCCCCTGAGGTTCGTGCTGTATGCGCTTATCATAAGAGTGCAGACAAACATGTTCGTGCAAGTTGTTGTTTAACCCACAAGCTCCTCAGAAATGTCATTAATTTTCCCCCTCACCACAAAATGCAATTACACTACCGGTTGGAACAAAGCATCCTACAAAAGATGTCAATTATGTGCTGCAAAGGACTGTTGATCTACAAACATGCGTAGCCAGTAAGGAATTCTTTCCAGTACGCATCCTCTTTTTAAAGGCATTCTTAATCTTAATAGTGGAAAAAGTTAATAAAGCCAACTCTAATCCTAAAAGCAGTCTGTATCTCCCAACACTGGCAGTTTAATTTATAATTACAAAGTTCATAACCAAATGCTTTGATATTAGCATCAGTAAAATGATGTAGCGGATACTTAGTTAACCTGTTTGCGAACCGTGTTTATTAAAGAGTCATGATAGAGTCAAAAGTGGACACATGGCAACCTTGCCACTACGGATGTGTCCCCCATTTGGATGAGGTCTAACTTCCCCCTCGGCTCCTCTCTACACTTCAAACAGCGTTATTAACACTATGCTACTTAACTCTGGTAATTACAGCCTATAGAGGAGAAGACACCACTTCACCTTTCATCAGCGAGATGGATCTTAAGTAGGTAATGTCCACAGCAGCAGCCACGACACTGCTCCTACGTATATAGCATGAGATCTCCTCAGTTCCAGACCAGAAACTGAATGCGAATGCACTGAGCAGATAAATTGATATTGTTTGAACATTACAATTAACTTAACATCATATAACTTGTTCAGAAATGTCAGAACAAATCCTAAAACAAGCAAATTCCTTTTCATGTGATGAACAAATGTGGAAGTTATAATATGGAATGTATATTAGGAGGCTCTTATTTACAGTCCATTTTACATTGAAATATTATTACCTTGAAATATTGCCTTGATGCCAATGAAGAATAAAAAAATCTAAACCTTTTACATCTGGTATTTCAGGTCTTGAAATATAGATGTAAATAATTTCAGAATAACTTTGAAATGCAGTACTGTGTCCATGCATTCAGGATTATTAAGCTTCAAATACAATATCCCAGAAAAAAAAATGGCAATATTTATCACTAATACAGGGAAATTCGCTTCTATCTTTGTAAACGGTACATATCTGTTCTTGCATCTTAACGTGTTAATGAGGTGTAAATGTAGACAGGCAATACATGAACAAAATCTGGCAGCATTTATTATTCTTGCAAAGCCTCTACGTTGTTCGTGTTCCTGTTCCTGTGTCATTAACCACACATAATGAAACTCTCATGAGATTGAGTGTTAAACTGTCAAGCCAGCCTAATTACTGTCAGACTTCTGGTTGTGCTCGAATGCTATAGATAAGTAACTTTTTATTTGTTTACACGGATATCAGCCATAACTAGACCAGCTAGATCAATTGAGTGCAACACGATTCAAAGTAGATCCTAATACCTAATGATGATTGGGAAATAAGCCTTCAATTGAAAGATTCATGGTGGTTTTTCAGATTCTATGTATACTATGTACTGTATGTGAGTTTATGTGGGAATATATACCCTAAAGTGAGTATCTGCTTTAACCAGTAGGTAATGAAAGATGAGGAAATGCCATTGGCATGTGGATTGGCACAGCTGTAATTATTAGTGTGGGGTGAGAGAGTGCAGCAAATAGTACTCAGGATCAAATGACATCCCAGTCCATATCCTTTATTCTGGTTTGTCTGTGATTGAGCACAGGCCCACATCAATAATACTTCATTCCATGTTTGATTCACTGGTCCAGATCAGTTAAATTTGAAAGAGGGTATTAGATTGACCCATATGTCTCTGGTATTCCTATGAATGACTGTGGTGTACTGTGTAAGACTGGCCGCCTGCAAAGACAGAAAAGGAAGGGGTACAGGAAGCTTGTATTCCGATACTAGTGTCCGCGAGTCTGTGATCTCTGGGTAGCAGAGCTAAAGTTAGAACATCAACATAGTCAAGAGCCCAGAATGATCTAGGATCCTTAGCTTGATTGAGGCGAGGTTATTGCTGATCACTTTCCTGGCTGCCGGCTCCACGTCTGTGCATGCTCTATTCCTGGTGCAACGCGGATACACTTACAAAAGCGAATTATGTATCTTTTATTGGTTTTGAATTAGCAGTTGTTTTTCGATAAACAGATGAGCAGGAAGCTGTGTTTATGAACAGACTTGGCCAGAACTTACCTACTGCACTGTCAATACAAGGACTTGCACCCACACATGCACGCACACTCACACACACACACACACACACACACACACACACACACACACACACACACACACACACACACACAAAGTATTGGACATGCCAGAGCATTAGCCTGAGGTATGCAGGTGCTTGGGCTTGCCAGAGTTGAGTATGCAATGCACTGTTAGCCCGTGGCAGCCTCTCCTTCCACCTCAGAAACTCAAATCCTTTCTTTTAATGTTGCCTTGCTTTGTCATGTACTTGCTCTTAGCATATGACAGATGTGTATGTGTCACAGAAATAAACTATTGTTTCTAATAGCAGTGGGTGTGTATGTCTGCACGCATGTTACAACAGTTATTAACTGAGGCTCAATGATCTTTTTTTTTTTCTTTCAAATATTGGCCCTTCGGAAAAATGATGCAGCTGGGTGGAGGAAACGTTTTTTGTTAAAATATTTCTTAACCAGCCTTGCTGAATGCCTATGAAAATGATCATTAAACTAGACTTTTTAGCACATGATAAAAAATTTATAAAAAGACTCGCTTCGCTTGTTTATTTGACAGCTAGTTTGCTATTCGCAGCAAATTTGGCCATGCTTGCTGAGGAAAAGGGGTGGTATCCTTTTGCCATATCACTAGAGACACTGGGCATCAGCAGGCAGATGTCATCAGAGTGAAGAATGCGGATAGCGCTTTCCTCCTCGTGTGTTACGCCGCCTCGTGTTGCGTAAGCAGCAGTTTGAAAAGATGCTTCTTCTGGCTTCATGTGCTTTGGGAGGAAGCGTGTAAATTAGGGAGGAAATGTGGTGGAAATCAAAAGAGTAAAAAAAAGAATATAACATCTCAGTCAATATTGTGTTAAAAGTTTTATTTTATACACATGTGGACAAAATTGTTGGTACCCTTCGGTCAATAAAAGAAAAACTCACAATGGTCACAGAAATAACTTTAATCTGACAAGATAAGAATTCTATGAATGTTAACCAATGAAAGTTAGACATTGCTTTTCAACCATGCTTCAACAGAATTATTAAAAAAATGAACTCATGGAACAGGCCTGGACAAAAATGATGGTACCCCTAACTTAATAGTTTGTTGCACAACCTTTTGAGGCAATCACTGCAATCAAACGATTCCTGTAACTGTCAATGAGACTTCTGCACCTCTCTGCAGGTATTTTGGCCCACTCCTCATGAGCAAGCTGCTCCAGTTGTTTCCGGTTTGAAGGGTACCTTTTCCAGACAGCATGTTTCAGCTCCTTCCAAAGATGCTCAATAGGATTGAGGTCAGGGCTCATAGAAGGCCACTTTAGAATAGTCCAGTGTTTTCCTTTTAGCCATTCTTGGGAGTTTTTAGCTGTGTGTTTTGGGTCATTGTCCTGTTGCAAGACCCATGACCTGCGACTGAGACCCAGCTTTCTGACACCGGCCAGCACATTTCTCTCTAGAATCCCTTGATAGTCTTGAGATTTCATTGTAACCTGCACAGATTCAAGACACCCTGTGCCAGATGCAGCAAAGCAGCCCCAGAACATAACAGAGCCTCCTCCATGTTTCACAGTAGGGACAGTGTTCTTTGTTTGATATGCTTCATTTTTCCGTCTGTGAACATCGAGCTGATGTGCCTTGGCAAAAAGTTCCATTTTTCTTTCATCTGTCCATAGGACATTCTCTCAGAAGCTTTGTGGCTTGTCAACATGTAGTTTGGCATATTCCAGTCTGGCTTTTTTATGATTTGTTTTCAACAATGGTGTCCTCCTTGGTCATCTCCCTTGTAGTCCACTTTGGCTCAAACAACGACGGATGGTGCGATCTGACACTGATGTTCCTTGAGCATGAAGTTCACCTTGGATCTCTTTAGAAGTCTTTCTGAGCTCTTTTGTTACCATTCGGATTATCCGTCTCTTTGATTTGTCATCAATTTTCCTCCTGCGGCCACGTCCAGGGAGGTTGGCTACAGTCCCATGGATCTTACATTTCTGAATAATATGTGCAACTGTAGTCACAGGAACATCTAGCTGCTTGCAAATGGTCTTATAGCCTTTACCTTTAACATGCTTGTCTATAAATTTCTTTCGAATCTCCTGAGACAACTCTTTCCTTCACTTCCTCTGGTCCATGTTGAGTGTGGTACATACCATGTCACCAAACAACACAGTGACTACCTGGAGCCCTATATATAGGCCCACTGACTGATTACAAGATTGTAGACACCTGTGCTGCTAATTAGTGGACACACCTTGAATTAACATGTCCCTTTGGTCACATTATTTTCAGTATTTTCTAGGGGTACCATCATTTTTGTCCAGGCCTGTTCCATGAGTTCATTTTTTTTAATAATTCCGTTGAAGCATGGTTGAAAAGCAATGTCTGACTTTCATTGGTTAACATTCATAGAATTCATATTTATTATTACTTTTGTCAGATTAAAGTTATTTATGTGACCATTGTGAGTTTTTCTTTCATTGACCGAAGGGTACCAACAATTTTGTCCACGTGTGTATATAAAAGTTTGAGAGCTACTGTAAAATGCATGTGCAGAACAATTGTGGTTATTACATATCATTTAATACAATTTTTTAATTAGTTGACATATTTTTCTCTTCTACTTTTTTGGTCTGTTTAATCGTGATCAGAGCATAACGCGTAAAGGATCTAAACATCATGGGTTGAAGTGCAGAGGTTCTTGATACTGCAGATTGCTTTATTGTGCCAACCTTCATTTCTGTGCTATGCTGGAGATTTCCTCATCCCTTTATGTGGAATGACATGAGCCGGTAATTCAATTTGTGAATAAATGCTAAAGGTGCAATTATAGCGAAATTGCTTCAACTAAATGTTTTTTTTAAGCAGTCATTAAAATTCGACGGCTAGTTTTTACAAGCTTTTACTCTTGACCTGTGGATGCATTTCTTAAAAGCAGAGGTGAACGTGCAAGTAAATCAACGTGTTGGTTACATTTAAACCAGAGATGGTTACATCTCTTTCGTAGTGTTTGGTTCCTGTTTACAAACCCGTCGCCTGCACACCTAAGACAAATCTTTACATTATCTGAGGATACAGGAACCAGCAGTGGAATACTAGCAGCTGGCTGACATCGACATGCGTAATAGTTTAGCTCAGCTTGAAAGACATGAATGCACAGCGTTGCTTTGCCTATGGGTGGTCTCGTTTACAACATACCACGCACAGAGGAGGATGGAGGGTGGTGGAAAGGGTGAGAGTGCTGGGTCAGCTTGGGGTAAACTGTGGACCGTGGAGTGTTCAAACACAGCTGTGACAAAGGGCCACATGCAGGAAGCAATGCAAGTCGATATCTGACTATGATAGAACCACTGGAGCTGAATTCGTAGATGTAGGCATGGGGTGGAAGAGGGTTAAGCAGATGTGTCACTGTCTTCATTTCTGTTGTAAAAGTGTATTCCACACCCCGGGAATGTGTCTCTGCATGTGTGTTCTGAGAAGTCAAGCAGAAGAAATGAAACTGTTGCATTCTTTGATTCGCATGATTAATTTATCTCATCACACAATTGCTGTTTGTTTCAGTGGATTGCAATTGAAGCTTGTACATACTGAAGACAGCTTAAATTTGGCTTGTGTCAATTTCTCTCACAGTTGTTTTCCGTCCAGCATTTTTAAATAGTAGTGTGGATTTGCTCAGCCCTTTTTTTCCCAGTTTCTCATAGAGATGGATGGCATTGATGGAGGTGGCATTGGTTCAGGTCAGGAGTGAAACAGAGGAGATGTTAGCAAGCACTTTATAAGATAAATATTAATCAAAGCTGAGAAAAAAACATGAGGTCAACATCTGTGCGTGTGTTAGTTTGTATTGGGTCACACGCACACAGCTGAGGTGGATGGGATCAGTTCAGACCATACAGTGAAGTCATACAGTCTGCCTTACTTGGGAAAAACTCAGAGCAAGAGCTAATAAAATTCTTGTATGATTTGTACAGCAAATTGTTTTCTAAATGCACAAATACCTATGAATAGAGGTTTTTGGAGCTGTGCTGATACATCACTGTCCTAAAAAAGAAATGACATTTACCTTATGATGCTAAACTTATGGGACACCCTGTACAAAGTTCTGTGTGTAATAACAGTTATTAATAGTTTCATTATAATAACATTTCAACTCTCTGACTTACATTTAGTACACAAAAGTGACTTTGTTGTTAATCGTTATTTCTAAAATACATTTTTCCATTTTCCAAATACTCAATTCTACAACATATCCGCAGCCACCACACACATACCCATAACTGAACAATTTACACCAATTTGTTGGACAAAAGCTTAACACTCACTGTTATACACACACTTGTGCTCTTGTGTTAACAAACATACACATACATGCTCTGCGTTCCTCATTATTAAAAATATTAAAATGCCTTGCTGATATTTCTTTCTTGAGGTATTGACTTTTCAATGTCTGGGAACATGGTTTCTAAACTCACAAACGTGCGAGTACTGTTATAAACAGCATACATTACACAGAATATTTTTTTCCCACAGTTACAGTAACAGTTTTTGCATAATGCCTGTACTCATGGGAACAGTCTTATCTCATGACTTGGCTTGGAATTCCTCAGATTTTGATTATGCTACAGGCCACCTGTTTAAAACTTCTGTACTGGACATCTGATGGACCATATCTTTTGGTAGCTGTGCATATTTCAATAAATATCCTCACATTATTTTTTATAATAGAATTGAAAAATATATAAGAAGAAATTACAGGTAAATAGATAATATTCCAAGGATTTCTGCATATAATGTAATCCAAAAGAAGATTAGGACCGCCATTAAAAAAACTTTTTTTCCTGCAAAAGTTAGAATATAAGGGATTTGACCATTTTAGACAAGCTGTCGTAATTATAACTAATTTGTTCCAAGAAGAAAAACTGTCATCTTAGAATTCTGACTTTTTTTCCCTCAGAATGTTAATTTTATTCTCAAAGTTTCTATTTCCTGCTAAAGCTAGGTTTTCAGCTTTAGGTTTTTAAAGATTTTTTCCTTAGAATTCTGCCTTAAAGAGAGGAGAAAATCAGAATTCCAAGTTAAAAGTCCAAGTTTAAAGTCAGAATTCTAAGAAAAAAAAGCTTTTAATTGTCGCCCTTGTCTTCTTCTATAATTCAAGGCCAGTGATAAAAGGCTGATGATGACATAATCACATTAGAGCTGTACGATTTAATAAATTACCCAATTTAATAAATATTTTGTTTGACCATTCGATTAATGAATTCGACTGCTGCAGACTTTTTAAATCATTTAGCCTTTTTTCATAAACAAATTATTAAACAAACAAGTTATAAATTATAGTCTATAATAGTTAAGTTCTTTAAAAATATACCCTAGCTTTTGAAGAGCATGTAAACTGCTTACAAAAATACTTAAATTTTGAAAGAGCCAGTTTGTGTGCTTGGTGCAATACTACCACCTACTGGACTGGAGTCTGGAGCATAAGTTTGGATAAATAGGAGGCAGATTATCACTTTACATGACAATCCAACAAAAACTACTAATACTAATGTTGGACAAATCAGACAGTAAACATTAGTGCCCAAATCAACAGTCCACCTATGATTCACTGCTCTAATACACATTTACCCACTCTCACAGCATTCACAGGCATGTACCCACAGGAATTAGTGGTGTTTTGCAGGGTGTGGAAATTGATATTCTCCCTTGTGTGTTTTGCCGAGAGATTTCTCCTTAAGTTCCACTGTTTTTGTTCTCTTCTCTAAAACACCCCTCAGGAAATCCAGTGCAGAAATGTCAGGTGTGGCATTATGATTCTTATGCCTTAGTTGGAGATTTTCCCCCCCTCTTGTCCATGAAGAAAAACAGATAAACATATAAGATGTCTACCCTTGAACAGGTAGGTTAATCACAATGAAAAGAAAGTAATAAAATGGCCCCTAGAGGGTTGAGATTGTTTAATCAACTGGAGGAGTATAGAATTAGCCCTCTCTCCTTTCTGACCTCTGCACTACCCCCACTTGAATGCCTTTTCTTCTGAACACTAAGGAAAAGTTCAGATTCAGTGAGATTCTAGCTCACCCGCTAAATATGCGCCAACATGTTCACAGCCAAGCGTTCCTCGATGCCTTCTGTTCTTATGGATTTTAACCGTTTCCTCACTGCAGCTAGTCTGCAGCTAGCGACATGTCGCTTACATGTATGTTGCATGTACGTGTGATGAAAACATATGGCACAGGCATTGTAGCTATCTTATGACTCCTCATGTTTATTCTGGTCTTCTTACCAATGCATTTTTAGAAAATGTTTATTCTCTCCCTCGTTCTGTGAGCCTCTCTTTCTTTTGGCCTGTTTCTGTCAGGCCAATTATCACTACACAGCAGATCAGAGGTGTGAAGGAATGAATCAGGGCATCGTTCTATCCACTTCTGTGCTCATTCTGTTTCTCTTCCATTTCTCATTTTGTATCTGTTCATCTGTGTCTCAGGCACAAATGGTCTTTAGTATAAGAGCTAAAACGTTTAAAAGTTTGGGGATTTTCCCTCACAGTATACACACACACATAAACACACATGTCCTTTGCATTGTTGTTTAGCTACTGTTGGTAATGCATAGTGGAATTTCATTCACCCAAAGGTTCAATAGCAATTTTCTCTTTCCCTGCTTGGGTCATATCATCCCTTCCCACACCCTTTCATCCCTTAATCACATTGAAACGCTCCCTGATGACCTTCGACCATTGTGCCCAGGGCAGGTCTCTGCTAAGCACCCTCATACGACTGCACCTACTGTTTGAGCTCTGTGAACATTCCTGAGCCTGCACGTACCAGGCCTCTCACTGTGCAAAGAATTGCTTCTGTCCTTATAACTCTTTTTTGATGTCACATGAAAAGGCCAAATGCTGATTCTAGACCATCACTTTTACTCTCACTAACTACAGACACTGGCTGTAACTGAGTATCTTGCATACCCAGTGTTAATATTTGTTTCTAATTAAATAACACAATTTAAATGTCTGTTTGTGATTTTGTATTAATTTATCTAATATACCTTGCTGATTACTTCTCCTCCATGATCATCAATTCATATATTTGAATATTGTACTGTAAGGAATATTTCCATCCAACCATCTAGGAACCTTTGTAGTCGAACAAGGGAACATGGATTCCAATGGTGACCGTTATATTTATTCCCATTTATACGACCGTGGTAGGACCTCCGGTCAACATTCACACAGGCATTCACACACTATGGGCAATTTGGGAACGCCAATAAGCCTAATCTGCATGTCTATGGTCTGTGGGAGGAAATCTGAGAACTCGAACACAGGGAGAACATGCAAACTCCATGCACACAGACCCAACATGGAAATAAAACCCTGGACTCAGAGGTGCAAGGCGAGCGTGCTAACCACTAAGCCATCATGCTGCCATGAATTATTTGCCTTGTAATAATTAATCACTACAGTATCCATATTGGAAGAGCATGTCCACCACTAATGTTCAAACATTACCCAACGCAAATGTAATGCTACTTATGAGAGAACCAACATTACCAATGTTTTGACCATTAGAAATCTTCATTTTAATCAAGTTAGGCCTATGGCAATGTCAGTGGTTCACTGTAGAAAGAAATATGTGCTTTTCTCCACTCTATTCACATACCTTTGTTCTTGAATAAGAAGACATCAGGTATCGAAATGAATTTTTCTTTCTTTGTGTGCGTCTCTCCTTAGGGGTCGAAGACTCAGGAACCATGTGGAGGGCGTGACTGTAATGGAAGATGTCCCTGTCCTCCAATAAAAGGTGGCAGGGTGAGTACACAATTCACATACACACAGGGTTTTGTCGATATCCCCAACACTATAATACACTATAATACACAACTACTGTATATACAACTATAATACACAAGTATCGTGTTCATTTAAATACTGTACTAAGCTTGTATTTGAATCAATAACAATATTTCCCGTGCTAAAACACATTATGCATTGTGTCACACACACTTTACCTAAAAATGGAAAATTGATGATTATTATTTCAATACTTCATTTGTGGTCCATAATTGTGACCAGTCACATAAAATTAGATATTTATTTACATTCTGGGTAATTTGACTCCTGCAAAGTTTCAAGTTTAGGAACCTTTTTTTTATATACCAAGTTTATGACTTTATAATGTCCCAGTTACTAAAATATGGCCAGTGCAAGTTTGTTTATGAGGGAGGCCTTGGGGAGAAACCCATTGAAATCCTATTTTTAGAATATTTAAATGAGGATTCAGTTACAGTACAGTTTAATTCAGTTAAAGTACATATATCTGCAATTGATTATATTTTATCTTTTTTTCTTAGCATCAGTTAAGACAGAGTTTTATGAATCTCACAATCTCTGTTGTTTCACTCAGCTTAAGCATATGTTCCTCTACATAGCTTTAAATGTACTCATCTATAAACGTAGTCATTACAGTATTGTTTTTTATAATTAATAAATAATTATTATTATTATGGCATGGTGGAAACTCTCAGAGAAAAAAACATTGACAATACAGTATACACCATATGATATCAGTGTAAGTGTTAAGCACAACAGAACCACGCTCACATCAACAGTAGTTTATTTGAATGAGGTTGTGGATACGTTCCAAATTCCAAATGACAAATCAGAAAAGCAGAAATTTGCAGCATTAAACAAATAGCATCATATATGTCAAATCACAGTATCTACCTAACTACATATATGTATAGAGTTTAAAAAGCCCAGGTAAAAAACTGTCCTAAGTATACATAGTAGACGGCTGCAAATACATTCGTACGTATACGAGTGCGTGTGCTATTAACACGTTTAAGTAGTGGCAGCTGTTGTCACCACTGGTGGTCCTAAACAGGTGAGTAAATGCCACAAAGGTACTCTCTGCTACACATTTTCTTTCTCCCAAGTCATATAACTAAAACAAAAGGTTTAATTTTAATAAAATAACCATCCTTTAGTTATGTTTTTAAGAAAGCAACACTGTTGGTACATGGTGCTGTAAATTCATGCAAGTGCAATGCTATGTCTAAATATTACTTTAAAGTAGAAGGTATGTATCTACCAATCTTACATTTAGCATATACACCAGTCCTCATGTAGAGTGAATGATATTGCTTATCTTGTTACAATGGCACTTGTTAAGGGGTGGGGTATTTAAGGAACAGTGGTTTTTGAAGATGTGTTGGAAGAAGTAAAAATAAGTTACATAAGCACCTAAGTGACTTTGACAATGGCCAGACTGTGATGACTAGATGACTGGTTCAGAGCATCTCCAAAACAGCAGGTCTTTCCTAGATGTTCCCAGGATGCAGTGCTTAGTACCAAGGCTCACTGATGTGCTTGGGG
The DNA here is from genome assembly GCA_030347435.1 of Clarias fuscus. Taxonomy (NCBI): domain Eukaryota; kingdom Metazoa; phylum Chordata; class Actinopteri; order Siluriformes; family Clariidae; genus Clarias; species Clarias fuscus. The sequence continues at coordinate 19,597,327 of CM059205.1, forward strand.
ATCAAAGGCTAGCCCATCTGGTAAAATCTTATAGAAGGGCTATTGTAGCACAAAAATTTTAATGACGTCTGTGATAGAAATGTGTCTGATCACAGAGTGAACCTCAACTTGCTGTATATGGGGCAACAGACTGGTCAGAATGAGCATGCTGCACTCTGGCCACTAATGAAAGTGGTCACAATAGACACATGAGCAGAACTATGCTGTGGACCAATGTTGGACCAGATGGACTGGTCTGATTAATCACGGTTTCTTTTATATCATGTGGATGGCCAGGTGCATGTGTAATGCTTATCTGGAGAAGAGATGGCCCAGGATGCACTATGAGAAGAATAAAATCCTGTAAAGGGATTGCTCTGGGCAATGTTCTACTGTCAAACATTGGGTATTGCCATTCATGTTGACGTTACTTGACATGTCCCATCTACTAAAGGCCAAGTAGGACCCATCATGCCAGCACTCCCTCAATCTGATTGAGCATCTGTGAGATGTGCTGGACAAACAAGTCTGATCTATGGAGACCTCACCTCACAGCTTACATGACTGGGATCTGCTGCATCTTAGCGCCAGATTTCAGAGTACACCTAGAGAGGTATATTGTTCTGAACCAATCTGTTCAGCATACAGAGGTTATGGAAAATGTACAACTCATAGAAGACTTATGGTTTTTATTAGCAAAACTCAATGCTGTCTGCATAACAGAGTTACAGCCCTTGTTGATGTTCCATTCACACCAGCTGAAAGATGGATTTTATTGGAATCAAAGCTTGCAGGGATCTCACCATCCACACATATAGTAAGCTCACTTTACACAATATTTATGGTGTTGTTTATAGCATGTCAGGGCCAATAATAGGCATCACTGTGTGATAATTATAGTGTTGCCATTTGGAGACCTTATACGTCTACTTAAAAAAACAAAGACCTAAGAACGTGACTAATGTTATGATACTACTGGATCACCTAGATTTAAGTCTGATTTTCTGTCAGTTTAATAAACAGTGTTAGTTTTTGTCAGAAAAAAACTGAACTACCTGCTTTCTATAACTGCTTCTTACTTTAGCTTCAGTGCTTTAAATGACATGGAGGAGGTGAATGTCATTCGAATGTAATATGTACTCATGGTAACGGCAGTGTAAAGCGGATGTGTAAAGTGGCGGTCTTGTAAAGTGTCTGGTGCAGTATGTATTGTAACTACAGGCTGTGGGCAGACATGTCTAATTGTTGTTTAACATCAGATCACCCATAGAACAAGCCTTAAGTAGAGCCTTGGCACACACAGACACACATTTATACAAACATTTGAGCACACACACAGACATATACACACTCACGCATACCCTACTAATGTAAAAGCGTCTCCTTTGCTTCTTTTTCAGAAATGTCATGTACAAATAGTGTACACTCACCAGTGATGTGGCCTCTCTTTGGGTAGTGACTGATAAATCGTGGTTTATAAACAGAGCTACAGTAATCAGGGTTTCTCTCTCAGCTGAAAATCCTAAGTTAGCATTCAGGATGCAGTGTTCAAAACCACAAACAAAACAGTAGAAGATAATTTTTTCTGCTTACTCACCGTTGCTTTTTGATAAAAAAATACATATTTTTAAAAAGCTACAAAAACCACCACCAATGTTCTTCCACCATGAAGCACACGTCAGCCCCATTACATATCTAGCAGTAGAATCCCCAACCTGAAAACCACAAAGAGGTCAGAGGAAGTGAAAGAACCCCAGGACTTGCAGTCAAGCAAACAAAATGTTTGAGTAGATAGATGGATATGTATGGTCTAAATGCAGCCTGTTGCCTAAGAGGCTTATTTTTCTACAGTGTCGCGAGATAGCTATGCTTGATTGAACAAACCTGCGTTCACTAATCTCAAAATACTCCCACAAGACAAGCATGGTCATGACAAGCCTGCTCGAGAACATACGCTCCACTTAGACGTTGTTCCAACATAAACAAATGCCCATATTGGACTCATTTGGATCAGTAAGATCTATTTCCAGTGAGGTCAGAGGTGACAGAAGGCTGACAGCATGGTTTGTGTTAGGGCACGCACGCACAAAAAAAGTTATCTTTCATGTGTCACAGAGCACTGTGAGAGAACCTATAGAGGCCTAGGGTTAGGGTTAGACATGTTGTCTCTGATTTTCCTTGTCACAACGAGGCACTTCGAAGAATTCTGTATACATTTAACATGATTTGAGTAAAAGTATCTAAGTAATTCCCAGAAAACCCACAGAATGTGCATAACTGCCAAATAGTCTAGTGACCTTTATATAGTCAGATTTATACTGCAAAGTCTTACACAAGGTGGTGAGATACCAAACAAATGTCACTCACATTTCTCTGAATAATAACACTTATTATAGGCAAAAAAAATTATGAGAGGGAGTGCTAAGAGCTGCACTGGTTTTGCGTTGATGTCCATTATAATATATTGTGCGCTGGAGTATAGACAGCTTATACATGTAACCCTATGTTATTAGCCATTAAGCCTAGTATCACTTTATGGCGGTACAAAATATCATTATCATTGCTCCATGATTAAGGCTGATAATAAGGTGTGTAGTTGAGGGTATCACTATTTGCAAGTCTGTCACTACCTAGTAATGTGAAAGGGTAGAACCGGACCACGCTCCTCTTGATTACTAGAGTGTGTGTTTCGGGCAGTGCAGAGGATTTTGATCAGATAGGGGTTTGATCTGCCTTTTTCCCCCCTCCTATCTCTTTTTCCGCATGCTTAGTGCTAAAATTGATTTTGTGACTATACGTACATGGTAATGATCTCATCGTCTTTGCTTCCATTTAATTACAGATTATAACGTCTGGCACTACTCCGTGCCTCGGGGAACGGAAGAGTCAGTCAGTGGGTTCCATCTGTTCTATCTTTCAATATGTTAGGTTTTATTCTGAAAAAAAAGAGGAAACAAACAAATGTGAACAAAGTTTGTATGTATTTAGAAAACTAACCACATACTAATTAGGTGTACACAGGAAATTCTTTCAAGTATTTTTCCAGCATTTATGAAGCCTGCCCCCTTATTAAACCAAAGAACAGGAATATACAACATAAACAAATCTACGGTATACTGTAATGCACATTCACATTGTTGATCCAACGAAAAAGTAATATGCCACAATAGAGACTTACAATATAAAGGTCTTTATTGAGCCTTTATATGCATACATTGAACCATTGTCACCTTACACTATGCAGACCAGCTACAAAATTAATGCTGATAATGATATACTGTATAGTAATGATGTATGTCTGCCTTTTACAGATATAGGTTTTCTGTCATTGATATTACTTGCAGATATTATGTGAAAGCTTGGGTGAAGTCTGGCTATCCAACATCATCCACATTCCTTCTGACTTTTGATAGTCTGTTCATAAGACTGTTGTCACCACACAGTAGATGATGCATTTCAGAACAATTGCCATAGGGCTTATATAATTTGTTTTAAGAAATAATAAAAACTAAGTAGAAACAAGAAAAAAGTGAGAAGTATGACAACAGGGAATATAATATAATATAATATAATATAATATAATATCATATAATATAATATAATATAATATAATATATCAAAATGAGCCTTGTGTGTATATAGACTGTTTTGGTATCATATTCTCAAACAAACATTGGTAATATTTCCTCGATGCTTCTACTAATACCATTAAGCATTGTACAGGCAGTCATTTCATGGTAGATGATTATATGTTTTCTCAGGTTTAGGAAAAGACACTGCCACACACTGGGCACTTATAGATTTACACACACGCACACACACACACATTGGGCACTAATAGATTTACACACACACTGGGCGCTGATTAGATTTACACACACACACTGTCCACCGAGGATTAGGTCAAGGTATGAAACAAGAAAAGATGAAATGAGAATACAAGGTACAACTTTGTGTGTTTATCCTAAATACATATACTGTAGTGGTATCATTACTCACTACATAAAAACTTTTGCTGTTCATTCTCACGTTCTCTCAGCCTGTATGTTGAATTTTATTATTTGTTTGAAATAAACACAATTTCAAACCTAGACATTAACTTAATATCTTTTAAGATTTTAGGATTCACTCATGAAATTTAGTAACGAGCTTATTATTTTAAACTTAACTTGGTATATGTATTTAATTACAGTATATGTACATTTACATTAAATTATATATAAAGTATATATAAGGAAAGGAACTTTTCATTAAAAGAAGGATGATAAAAATATAGGAAGTGATAGACCTTCAATGTTTAGCCTGGCAACTGGCAAATATTAGACTAGTTTTGTCCAAATTTTACCAGTAGTAGCTTCACTTACTGTAACGACATATATATGAGGAGCGTTCAAGTCAAACAGGAATTTGTGATGAGATGTCTTGTGAATGAGGGCTGAAACCTGAATAGAAGACGCAGTAAAACAATTGAACGGTGCAACCATATTTAGCAAGTAGAACGCCTGATTTTTGAAAAAACTATGGATAACTTGTTGCCAACTTGCAGAATGACACAACCGTCTTTGAGAATTGTACACATTAATCATTCAGAAACTCCACTTGCACATTATAGTTATCAGGTGGGAATTATTGCCTCGTCACCTTTATAGTCCTGACCTCACGCTGTTATTCTGCACAATCAGCAGTCCCGGTTTGACTTGAACACCCCTCACAAATATACATTTTAAGTCAGTTAATTGATTCCACCATTTTACTTACAGGATATGAGTAATGTGTGGACTATTTAAACAAGTTACCAAAAATTCTTTTTAAAAATGTGCAATTAAGTTAAGAGGGTGTGACAGCCTGCTATCGAAGTACTGGCTTTCTAATGTCAGTAAAAATACAGTTTAATAGTGGCATGTCAATCAAATCCATAGTAAAAGTACCCAAGATAACTTTTACTCTAAAGCGCTACTTATATTCTTATATATATATATATATATATATATATATATATATATATATATATATATATATATATGCTTATATACACACACACATATATATATATATATATAAAATGTATGATTAATTATTGAATTATTTATGATCATTTATAATCAAGTGTGTGTATTCTAATTAAATTGGATGACATCTGGATTAAATTTGTTATTTACGAATAAAGGAAGCTTATTATATATAAAAAGGTAAATTAATATTTAAATATTTTTATTTAAAGGACATGACAGATGGTTTGGTTAAATGACAAAAAAGACATTCTGAGTGAAGCAGCATTCTGTGGCAGCACCCTTAATCTGTCTATTATTTTAGGCAGACTAACTTTAAGAAAGATTTAACTGACACACACACACACACACACACACACACACACACACACACACACACACACACACACACACACAGATGTTGAATTTATTAACAAAACATACATAGAACTCCAGATCTCTAACCTAAACACAGCTGTGCCGTCCACTCTTCCCCACACAGGACTGGAATACTTATCTGCACAATGTTTTGGATTAAATCTATTTTACAACTTCCTTTCATCTAGTCTGAAGCTAGCCTTGTAGTAAGCATTTGGGTTACGGTCCGGTTTGGCACATGTTAATACTAACAAGATGAGAAGTTCACAAAATGTACATGCTTAAGGGTATATCTCTTGAACCTTTTGTTTATAGGACTTTGAGGATGCAGTGTTACTTTAGTTTTACTTTAGTCCCTTAAGGAGCATAATTGGTCTTCAAGAATTGCAAGTAGCGCTTTGAATGAGTTTTACATTGTTGTTTAGATTCACCTGTACAGTATTGTTTTGATTGTGTTATAATGATCATGCAGGACGCTGGATGTTTTTTGGTACTCGTGTTGCTATCAGGCAGAATCTGAGTGATCAAAGACGAAAGCCTTCCCCCTTTCTCCATGCTCTCATGTGGAGTGAATCTTCCTTACGTTGTGCCCATCTCTGCTCCCACTGAGCACATGGTGTGACAGTTTAAATCATCCCCTGGGCCTCACTGCCCAAGAACAATGGGTCCCACCAAATCCTCAGGCCAGCCAGACTAAGTTGTATGATCCGAAGGGAATCTGTCTGCTCATGAATTCTCTTGGCTGGACTTTCAGGACGTGTGGTGCAATTTGGGTAACCAGGTCGGTAGGGCCAGTGGCTTAAGCAGACAGAATGATTTCCATTGTGTGCATTGTGAGGATGAGGATTTGCCCCTACAAATGAGTGCACAGTAATGTCCACAGTAATGTGGCTGGATGTTTTTTTATCTTGTCTGCATACAGTCGGGACATTTTTATAACTGCAAATCCAAAGTTGAACCCTTTATGGGCAGGCGTCCTCACAAAGCCCACCATATACCCATGTGCACTTTAGTGTTAAATGTGTGACTCAGGCATTAGTGATTAGGTATCTTGTGTAAATGAACAAGTGGATTTCTTAGAAGTAAGTGGATATATTTCTTTTTCCTTTTGTAAGAAACACATAAACATATACATTTTCTTTTGAGTGAAATTACAAAAGGGTTAATAAATAATACTCAGCACAGCATGTTGAAAGTTACAACTAGGCAATGTATGCTAGTATTTGCAGCCTAGATATTAATTCCTGACTGACAGTATGCTTCCACCTGGTGATTAAATAGGACTAACTGAGTAACCAGTGGTTCTTCATTGTGTTCATTACTGTCACCAAGAAGATTTGCTTATAGGGGTACAAATATACCCTAAGCAAACATATCATCAAAGTCTAATGAATTTAGGTATGGACGTATAACCATGTGTTAAATAGGAGTGGAGCTCAGGGAACTGCAATTATTAACAGCACTGTTAATCAAATGGAAATATGCCCTCGCCCATCCCACACCAAACCAGCAGAAATTATATTTTCACATTTTCCAAATTCATCATAGAGAGAAGTATGCCATTGTAGTTCAAAGAACATGGTTTTGTCAAAAAAAAAGTCAAACACATATTTTGTTTGACCAACTTTATTCAACTTTAGTTGCCTATGTGCAATTGGCGAATTCTTGTATGAAAATGATTCCTCATTCTCCCAGAAAACCTCTTTTACAGTTTGAGTTCCTCTGCAATCGGTCAAGCTGGACAAATGACAACTTTTTCCATAGTTCCAAAGTCAAATCTTTATGCTGACTATAAAATTTAAGATTTTTTGTTTCTGATTAGCGCCACAAACAAATGGTGTTCTTATTGGGACACACAGCTGTTTAGTCCCAATCCTGTGAATTCTCATCGCATTTTGTTTTGAAATACTTTTACTCTCACTATTAAACTATCTATTTCTTTTATATTCTATGTTTTAATGATGTGTTGGACAGTTCTTAACCCAGCCCCTGTAATTTCAAATCCCCTTAGCTGTTGTCTTTGTTTGATGCTGCCCAATAATCTGACCCTTCTGAAAATATTTTTTTAGCTAGGCTGTGTATGTTGTGGATGGCAACATTGTGTACCACTTAAAAGAGTTAGACTAGGGGTGGAAAAAATGGTGAGTTAGCCATGTTCTTTATCTTAAGACATGGATTTGCTTTTGATTTTTTTTTCAGCTTCATCTCAAATGAATTATCCATCTTCTATTAATTAAATGAATCAAATGAATTATCCATTATCTATTATTCAAACCACAAATGTTAGATATAATATAAAATAAGTAAATAAGTAAGAGTTCTCCATCTATTTCTCCATGTCCAAGCTCTATACTGATTACGTGTTAATATAAAGTGTAACACATAATATTGTGGTGTTACCACTAGTGAATTAGCAGCAGAAGCTTGTGGTGTGCACTCGGAAAGTGATGTCTTAAAATTGATTGTACCCCAGGCTAACATCACAGATGATATTTTAACTCAAGATAACATGGCGCTTTTGCACTGCTAGAGGGAATGAAAGGTTTTGCACTTTGCATGTGTATGTATGTGAATAACTGTGAGTGTGGACATCTGTGTTTGTGTTTATACAGTATGTTGCAGAATCAAGTAAACCTGTTATTTAGATGTGAAGTGCCTCATTGGCTTGGCTTTCTAACTTGCTCATGTTTAGCAAGCCGAACATTTCCCAGTCTCAACACTTAGGTAGCATTTGTATAAAGTACGTAAATTGTTATGATGTTGCAGTGGGGGTCGGTTGTCCCGGTGTTCTTTAAATTTGATCACAGCTCATTAAAAAGACACTGATTAGTAAGGTAAGTGCAGCAGATATTCATACAGTGCACACAGTGTTGTTGGCATAGCCTCTGGATCTTTAACAACCCTGATCAGGATAAAATGCTTGGAATGAAATTTGCAGAATACAATATTTTGAGTTTACATCATTCACTTTACAACTGTATAGGAGTATCTGAGTGTTCAGGCAATTGACTCTGTGGGTACACAAATTTGTGATACAGTCCTATTGTACTGTTCGATAAAGTGGTGTAGTTGTTGGTCTTTTGGCTGCTCCCTCAAGGGGTCACAGCAGGCCATCCTATCCATATACAGCTTGGCACAGGTTTGTTTCTTATGCCAACTGCCCTTTCTGATGAAAACCTCCCATTCTATCCAGACCTGGGACTCAAAATGGCTGGGAATAAAACCAAGGCCATCCACCACTGAGCCACCAATGCTCTTGGCTTAAAAAAAATCTAAGATTGCATTTAAAATTAACGAGTTCATTGTTTGTTTGTTTTTCATGTAGACTTTCTTGCCTTTCAGGATTCATGTATTGTCTTGAAATGGGAACATTTTTAAACTCTCCAACACACAGCTATGCCAAATCCCATTTCCTCATTCATTACATGCCAATGATACCAATAAGTGACCCATAATCAATCACTGGTTTGAGCAAACCAATCGATGATAAATTAGTAATTGGTTTACCCATAGAGTCCAATGTCTATTGCGCTTGAATCCCTTCACCATTCACTATTATCACACCCAGAGTATATTACACATATGTAAATCAAGTAAGATTACTTGCATAAGCATCTATTAATGAATATATCACAAACATGACATGAAAGTAAATTGTCAATGTAGACCAACTAGTATTTAGCATTGTGCACATTCTCCTTGTGACAGATTTTGTATATCATGCTTTTCATGTTAGATCAAGATTTTCCTTTACTGGTCGTTGACTTTTTTTTTCTAAAACCAAAGTACACATCCAGGAGCAGTCTTTTTTCCCCAGAAATGTTATACCAGGTCACCTTGAGATACACTGTATGGCAATGTACACAACTGTGTTGTGAGGATGCGCAATTATCAGCATTATACGCATGCACCTTGGCCTGATTTTATGTGTGTTTCCTTTACGCAGCTTGCACAGATTTGCTCAGGTGCACAGAAAAACAGCATTGCATCTTATAGGAATTTTTAATGATTATATAATTATAAATTCATAATTTATTGCGTAAAATACACAGGAAATCGCCTGATCATCAGCTATAATTGACATAAATAACATAATAGCATAATAACATTATAAATAACATATAACCTGGAGTTGTAAAATCTTAAAAAGTGCACTATATACACAGTAGATGACCATTTGGTATTAATTCAATAATAGAAATAAAATGTCGTCTGCTTAACTGGTATGTAAAATGGACATTTTGTTTATTTTGAATTAATAAAATTCTGTGAAATTCATGTAGATTGATTATGAAAAAAAGTCTGATAATTTGAATAGGAAATCACATCGTTGCTGTTTGTTAAACATTTGAAAGGTGAAAAAGCGAGCACAGGTCTCAGCACTGGATGTCAGTTTCTGAGGTGGTAATTACACATAATGGAGAGCCTTGAGTCTCTGCTTGAAGCAGGCTTCCTCTTCCCTCCTGAGCCATGTGTCTGGAGGCTCAGCTCAGCCCTCACTGGAACCAGGTGCCTACCTGTCCCTAACAGCCATTAATTGTAGGGTCTGGAACTCTTTATGTCTGTGTGGTGTGTGTCTCCCCTCAGGCATGAGTGAAGGCGATTCTCTCAACCCTCACCTCTTCTACTACACTCCACCCCCTCATATACACACTCTCCCTGCCTTAGCTTTGGCTTAAAATGAACTAACAATCAGCTGTCAGACTCCCTCATTTTCTAATGCCTCAGAGTGACTCCCCACAGCAGTAAATAACATTTCTTTCACTGTCCACTAGGGGTCCTTGGATCATGAAATGCTCTATGTGAGATGAATGCTTGGTCGCCCCCGTATGGTAATAGTATGCATTGCAGGAGATATCTTGCAATGCTAACTACTGTATGATCATTCATCATCGAAGGACCCCTAGTTATAAATATATTTTAAGGCCACTTTTAGGAGTTTGGGAAGATTTTATTTTTGGTAAGGAGAAAAACTATACCTGAGCTAAGTGTTTTTTCCTCACATGGTGAATGTCAGATTCTGATCAAGTTGTTGGAGAGTTACATTATATAATGAATCAGACATCATTGTAATCAGATACAAGGTGTCAAATTGTCTGTAATGTTCTTTCATCACGTCTATAAATACGCTTTTTTTGTTAGGTTTGTTTTTGTTTTATTTTTATTTTTTTATCCAGATTCTCCTTTTTGAACTTAAAAATTCGAGGGGATAAAAAAGAAATCTTTAGTATGGCTGCAGGTAGAACATGATAAACGAAATGTTCTATAGTAATAGACAGCATATAACATGGAGTTGTAAAACCTAAAAAAGTGGGGGGAAAAATCTGATGATTTGAATAGGGATATTAGTTCTAATGGGCCACAAATGGAAATTACATAATTGTTCTATAGTATTAAAAATTACACTTGGAAACTATATGTCTCATGGCCAGTTACTACTTAACATACCATTAACAACCATGTGAAATCTTGAACCAAGCAACAAGTCCATAGTTTTAAGCCAATTCTGAGTTTGGTTTTGGTCATAACTGCCAATTAGACAGGTAGACATATGGTACATAGAACAAGCACCATTTAGAGTTACATGACTCTTTTATCTTCTTGACCATCATAATGACGTAATTATTTTAGCCAAGTCTGGAAAACTTCAATCCAGGTGCTCAGATTGACCTCTAGAGCACAGACATGACCTCTCACATTCCTTTTCCTGATAGCCATTGCACACATTCACACCCACTGTCATCAGTGTGTAGTTGTGTGTCAAACTGAGAAATAAGCAAACTGAGAAATTTATAAATAGATTATAAAATCCATTGAAGGATAAATACCATTTAAGATAAATATTTGCTTTGTTCTTAATTGTCTCATTTTAAATTTTATCTCAGGGTCACCCCGGGCCATTAGGACCACCTGGTCCCACCGGGCCTGATGGGTTTGTTGGGGCTTCAGGGCCTGTGGGACCTAAAGGAGAAAGAGGGCATGGTGGTCGTGCAGGACCATCTGGACCCAAGGGAGACAAGGTGAAATTACCCTTAAATGATACAGTAATACACATCGCTAATAACTAGCTGCAATTTAACATATTGTTATAAATTGTATATTACCTTATATCGTACATCATTGTATTATCATGCACAAAATGATGAGATGAGTACAGGTGTTGTATGAAGACAGTTGTTAAATACAAGTTTCTTCACTGTTTTCACTAGGGTCCAGTTGGTGTTCCTGGTTTTCCGGGTATCAATGGTATTCCTGTAAGTAACAAGTTCTCCCACTCACTCACTCACTCATCATCTATACCGCTTAATCCTGTATTCAGGGTCACGGGGGGCCTGGAGCCTATCCCAGGAGACTTAGGGCACATGGCACCCTGGACACTGTGCCAATCCATCGCAGGGCACAGACACACACACATACACTCACTCACTCATTCACACACTACGGGCAACCAATTAGCCTAACCTACATGTCAATTAGCCTAACCTACATGTCTTTGGACTGTGGGAGGAAACCGGAGTACCCGGAGGAAACCCACCAAGCACGGGGAGAAAATGCAAACTCCATGCACACAGAGACGGGAATCGAGCCTGGCCGGGGATCGAACCCGGACCCTGGGGGTGCAAGGCGACAGTGCTAACCACTACACCACCGTGCCGCCTCCAAGTTCTCCCATTTAATTGTAATTCTTTTTTACATAAATATCATAGATTTCATATCATAGAGCCTTCTGATAATCATCAAATATCAAGTGATATTTCCTCATAGTAGCTGCGGTTCTAACATCTGTAACATTTGGTTTAATGTCATGTTAAAACAGGGTCACCCAGGCCAGGACGGACCACCAGGACTTCCAGGAGCAGATGGCTGTAATGGCACACAAGGTGACCCTGGTTACCCTGCCGGCTTACCTGGGAGACCTGGCAGCCCTGGACTTCAGGTAAGTGTGTAGAACAATAAGCAGGAAGGGCTTGATGTTGTTGATATTTAGAACCGTTAATGGCAAAAATACATCGAAGTCTATTTTAAAAATACAACTACAAAGTAACCATATTTTATACAATACATTATTTCTACCACCAATGTTTGATTGTGATTTCTCAGAAACTGCACTGGCTGACAAACAAAGTGTTCTAATGGTGTTATGATTTATGCTACGACAAAGAGTTTCTAGTCATAAAGCAGCTCAGTGTTATCTGTGTCTGTTTACTCTCCTTTGATTCCATAATTCTTAAAATATTAACTGGTTTATGCTTTATTAATGCACTAAAGCTGTATAACATGAAAGTCTTGATTTTTTTTCTTAGGGTTTACGTGGTGTCAAAGGTCAAAAAGGAGAACCACGATTTGTTCCTACTGCCACAGTAACTATACACCTTTCTGTACATCAGATTTCACTACTGGTCTATTCATTTAACAGTTTATTAAGCTTAATATGTGAACACTGATTTGGTATTTTGAGATGCACACATACAGTACAAACACACAATAAACACAGATGTTGTCGCTATAGCTGAAGATAACCTCATATTGTACTCTAAGAGCTCCAAGATATTGTATTACTGTAGCTGCCTGGCATGGCGACTGTCCTTTTCACGAGTGAACAAACTGTGCTTTTGTAAAGCTGCTTTCTGGGAATATATTTAATTACCCTAGAGCGTACAAATCCAGAGTATAATAAGAAAATCTAATACAGCTTTATTCTGTTTTATATTTACAACTGACAATATCTATCTTAATTTATCGTTCTTTCTGTTTTTCTGTTTCTCTCTAGGTCGCTGGTCCTGTTGGTCAACGTGTAAGATTTTGATTACTTATGCTGACATTTAATACAAATACCATTTTTATTCTTTTTTAATCAAAGCGGTTTTTAGTCTAGTTATCCAAAAATTATATACATTTTAATACTATGCTCCATTAAAAATAAGAGGATTGCAGAAGGTACTGTAGAAGGTAGCAAGGTAACTCAATACCTTGTAGCCCAGTAAGCATAACTTATCTTTCTCTTACATGCACATAATAATTTTACATGTCAACCACTCGTATGGTAGTACTTAGTTTACTGCACAGAAAGGAACCTGAATATCAACACATAATGCAAGAACATAAAGCACAATAAACAAAGTGCGAGTCACTCTCCTTTGGGCCAAGGAAACTATTCAGATCTGTCCAACATGATTTCTTCTTTAGGGTTATCCTGGTCCAGTTGGCCTCCCGGGTCCCATCGGCCCCATCGGTATACCTGGTTTCCCTGTAGGTATCCTACTTGGAATTATGTATTGGTTTTGTACATTGTGTGATCATTCTAGCACAGAAAAGTTCCATGTAATAATATCTACAAACATATCATTTTTTTTCTTCTCTCTTTAGGGCCGTCCTGGTCCTCCAGGTCCACCTGGGCCAGATGTAAGTTACAGAATAGCCGACATGTACTGTACCACAGGTTTAAATGAAGGAAGATGAGGTCTCATCTAATTTACAGAAACGAGACATTTTTATTTAAATCATTTGCTTGGATAGTGTGTAATTTTCCTACTTTTACATTGTCTAAGTAGCTTTACAAAAGCTTGCTTGTATAAATTCAGGTAAATTAATTGAGATACTGTTTGAAGCAAACAACATATTTACGTGTTACAGAATATATGTGATTTATATTATAAACATAGGTGACATATGACACATGATTGCATTGTTTTGTTTGTAATAAATGCGACTCTCTAGGTGTTCATGAACTTTGGAATGGTTGTGGCCTTTAAAACAGGTTGAGCCACGGAATTGTTAACATTTCTTCTTTATTTTCTAGGGAAACGCTGGTCAGGGTTATGAAGGAGAGAGAGGAGAGAAGGTATTTTATTTGTTCCACTGTTCATTCACAAACAAAAAAGGGGAGAAATGCCATGTAAAACCACTGTCTTCCTGTATTTCTTAAATTAAATACATGTTTCTCAGTCATATGATATATATGTGATGCAGATAGATGAAAGAAATCAGAACAAATGTTTTACTGCAAAGTACCTAAAGATACAATTAAAAATTTGGTTGTTTATGAGCAGCAACCTCATTTTCCCTCTCATCTGTTCCAACCACTCAACATAGTAGTATAGTATACTAATCACTGGCCTGATCGTCTATCATCATCTGCACCAGTTTCTCACTGGTTCAGATCTTATCTTAAGATGTTTTTTCATGCTTGATTGATTCATAGGTCACTGGGTAGATAGGTCAACATTCCTGTGAAACGGGACAGGACTGAAAATTAGAGGCAAAAACTTGATTATGAGCCCAAAAAAGTTCCTTAGGAAGGCTGAAAAACTATTCATCAAGACTACATTAAAAAATATATTTACTAGGCAAGAATGCCTAGCTCTGCAGAAGCAAAATATGAAGAAATCAGGAAACCTTTGCCCAGTACAGTATACTAGATATCCAGATTTGACAACTAAGTGCAACAGGCTGATAGTTAGGTCTTAGCCTTGGTTATGTCATGCAAAAAATTTTATAAATAAGCTCTGAAGCAGAAACTGATTACAATCGCTGATTGTATACAACTACCATCAAACTTTATGTTGATAAAACTACCATGCCAAATCTCTGTGGTATTGCAATGGTCCTTTTTTTGTAAGGGTGATTTTGTACTGCGATCTGTACCTAAATGCCTGAATAGGGTTGTTAGTTACTTGTGATCTATTTAACAACATCTCCATGATATTCCTCATAATCACTTATTTACATCTCTTGCATGCTAGAATGGAGCCATTTCACCTCTGAACTGCTTTCACCATACACTAATCCAGCTTTATTTAGTTTGCTCTAAATCATGTTCTCATCTATAAGAATGGTATAAGTATAAGTACTTTTCACTTTTTTGTGAATGCCATCTGAAGTTTATGTAATGACTACAGTTGGTTCACTGATAGTAATGTGTGTACTGTAGATGGCACAGATAGTCATCACTATCTTTATTATAATGGGTTTGCGTTAAGCTTGTGGTTGAAGGCAGGTCATGGACGAATGCACACTAATGTTTCTAACACTTCTAATCCTCGTTGCCTTCTAATTATAGGTAAGTGTGTTGATTAACATCAGAATTAAATGTTTGGGAATCATCAATCAAACACTTTACAGTCTTCCATGTAATGCATGCATTGAATCTTGATATCTTGCTTTGTTCCACTTGTATGCCAGTTCAGAGATTCCATAACAACATGGTATTCAGCAAGGTTAAAAAATATACATACATATATATATATATACATATATATATATATATATATATATATATATATATATATGTTTTATTTATTTAGTTTTATTTTTTTTAAACGGAATCATTGAGCTGCCATATTTGTATATTGGTTGCTATTTTTGTCACTGACAAATCTGCAGGAAAGTTGTGTGTCTGGGTTATCAGCATGTTTCATTTTACACCTTCGTATAAAACCTCACTGTGCTGCTTCTGGATTCACCTGCTCCCACTATATGTGTGACTTCCTTTTCCTTTCAAACTATTTACAAATGTTTTGGCCATGTGGCAGTCAAAGTTTCTTACTGTATGGTTTAATATAAGAGTGAAAACTAACCATCTTTGCACAAAATCTTATAATTTTAAGTATGCATTACTCCACTAAAAAAGAGTTGTCTATCAAGAGTACACTAAGTTTAATTGATTTATTTTTGTGCAAAACTGTGGTGTTGGATCGACAGGACTCACACACACACACACGCACACGCGCACACACACACACACACACACACACACACACACACTAATGATGTCAACAGCGTACATTTAGAAAGAACCCTCCGATTTATTTTTTTTTCTATTGATTGCTTGATTTTTTTGTTTATCACTCCTTCTTCCTAGAGCCATTTTATCATAACATATTCTTTTTAATCAATTTCATTCTCTCTCTCTCTCTCTCTCTCTCTCTCTCTCTCTCTCTCTCTCTCTCTCTCTCTCCCTGTATCCTCTGCCTTTTCAATAACTTTTGTTTAATTTGAACATTTTCTCTCACTCAGCTTGACTTACTCTTTTATAGACTCTTTTAAATTATAGACTATAACTAGTTTGTCCCTGATGACAAGCTGAGGGCAATGGTGGCTCCCTGAGGAAACCAGACTCAACAGGGAGCCCATCCTCATTTGGGTAACATTTCACATAGTATGATCATTAATCAGTCCCTAGTATATCTGTGTACTACTGTATGAGGTTGAAAGTTCAATATCACACAATTTATCTATCACAATCTTTGAAATTACATCATTTCTTCCTGTAGGTTTCACTTTCATTCTATTTTTCTCTCTCTTCACCTTCTTCCTTACACACCCTCAGGCGCTAATGTGTAATCTATGTGTGTTGTGGATCTCAGGGTGATGCAGGTCAGCCAGGACTAAGGGGAGCTCCAGCTGCTTTGTTAGTCTCACCAGCTATAAGCACAATCAGCAAAGGAGAAAAGGTAACACAAAGGGGAGCAGTGATGCCAGCCCATGGAGGGGCTCTGTCAGGGTGAGAGTGATGCATGATGGGAGAACAGAAGGCCAGAGCGATAACTGAATCTTTATAAAAACATTTTCGCCTGGCAGCCTTCTGCTGTGGCTACTGATCAATGATTGGCTGTAGATTAATATTAACATAAAGGACAGAATTTAAAAACAGTTCATTTCTGTTACTCTTCTTTTCTTCCCCAATCTCCCTCTCACTCTGACCTCCCAACCACCCCACCAGGGGTCACAGGTTTTGAAAATCTACCTCATACCCACATCCCTCAAACCATCAGCACAAACCCAACTCGCCCCGTCGTCTTCGCCTCCGCGCAGCCATCCTTCCATACTCCAGTCCTGTATAAAAATGTTCTCTTCCTTGGTTACCGTATCCAGGGAGACGTGGGCCTGCCCGGTGACCCAGGCCGCCCACTGGTCAATGAAGTTGTGGAGTTTGTTGGAGTTTCAAAAGGATACAAAGGAATTCAGGTTTGTGCGAAGATGCTGCACAGACAGATCAAGTGGACAAGGATGTGGTCGAGCCAGAGAACACTCTCTTCAAACAGTCTTATCTACTTCTGCAATCATTTCCACTCATCAATCATCACTTTGAGTCCTGCCGATGCTCGTGTTAAAAATGTTTTCATATTTGTTTCTGTTCTTGCATTAGCTATAAGGCTAACTGTTTAATCAGTTCTGATGTAAATTTGAAGATGGTGTTGGAATTTTAATCATCTTACATGTTTATACATGTTTAACTTTGTTAATCTTGTTCAACTGAATTTTTCACTTGTAATTTTTCACTTGTAAAAAATCATGCATTCATTTCTTAGTAAACAGTGTAAAGGTCCTGAGAATACATGTGTTAGTATTAGTATATGGGCCGTTCACTGTATTTGTACACTTAAAGTATTCTCCAGTCCCTCCTCACTACTTATCTCTTGATCATCTTATCTGTTGATCAGGGTGATATTGGCGATCGTGGTGATCAAGGACATACAGGACCGCGAGGACCCCCAGTAAGTCACCAATTACAGTCCATGTTTTTTTTTTTGTTTGTTTTTTGAGTCTGTGATGTCATCTGACTATGATTCCTTCCTTGTTTCAAATTTTTTAAGCATACAGAATTTACAATTTACAATATGTGTAACTTATCAAATTATTGATAATATGCATTATGTAAGTTTTATTTACTGTTTAATAAATTTTGCACTCATCTGGGAATCTCAGTGGCTAGTTTCCTTTACACCAAACCTCTAATTCTTCTCTTGTCTAGGGACCATATGGCTACAGGGGTGAAACTGGAGAGAAGGGAATTCCTGGATTACCCGGTGTGAGGGTAGGTTTTGTTCTGGTGTCAAAAGTTTGGACAAATCTTTTAATCACATGGTTTTCCTGATCTATATTTCTTTCTACATTGTAAAATAATGCTGGAGGCATCCAAACTATATGATATAACGCCTTTGAATTATAAAGCCTTTAAAATGGCTCTAATCTGAGGTGCAGTATATAAGTCATTTCTGAGGTTGGTAACTCTAAATGAACTCCTCTGCCACAGAGGTACTGTAAGTTTTGATCTTGGCTTCCTGGGATGGTCTTAATGAGAGTCAGTTTTATCATGGTGCTTGATGGGTTTTATTAATACACTTGACAGTACTGCACTTGCAAGAACTATTCCAGAACAGCTGATCTTAAAATAACAACTCACTCTTGTTATTATTGTTACTTAACTATTTAATTCCACATGTGTTATTACTTTTTTTTGGAAATCTCCAGTAATGTTCTAGAATGTAGAAAAAATAAATCCAAACATGTGCCCAAACTTTTTTACTGGTACTGTATGTCTTACCTGGGGCAGGGGTAGCTAGGGGGTTAAGATGTTGGACTGCTGATC
This sequence comes from Clarias fuscus, assembly GCA_030347435.1. NCBI lineage: Eukaryota > Metazoa > Chordata > Actinopteri > Siluriformes > Clariidae > Clarias > Clarias fuscus. The sequence goes on from CM059205.1 coordinate 19,616,044, forward strand.
AGAAGGTGCCAAGTTTGAGTCCCGACACCGCCAAGCTGCCACTGTTGGACACTTGAGCAAGGTTTTTCACCCCCAAGTCCTCAGATACAATTGTGCATTAGCTGGCAATCCAACCTTGTAAGTAACTGCCATAGAAACTACGATATATCTCCTGGGTGGGAATTATCCATCACCCGATGGGCTGAATGGTGGCATAGTGTGGCCTCCAGTGTCAAGGTCTGATTCTCACCTCTGGTCTGTGTGCATGGAAATTACATATTCTCCCCATGCTTGGTAGGTTTCCTCCAAGTACTCCAGTTTCTTCACCACAGTCCAAAGGCATGCAGATTAGGCTGAATTGCGTTCCCAAAATTGTCTATATGGTGTGTGGTTTATGTGTGTGTTTGTGTTCTGCAATAAATTGGCACCCTGTCCAGGGTGTACCCTGCCTCTTGCAAAAAGTCTGCAAGCCAAGCCTAGCCAAGCCTCCCACAGCCCGTGCAGGATAAGCGGTATAGAAGATAAATAAATAAATGAATGTATCTAACTATCTAAATATCTAACAATTCTTGATGTCTGATATTTTAAATTGTGGGTGGATGCAATGTTGGTTACATTTTTACTGTCAGCTTTATTATTTGATTTTGTAGGGTCCTCCTGGTTTTAATGGACCACTTGGAGAAGATGGCCAAAAGGTTGGCACAAAAAATGCATACACCTCATCCGTGCCATTGCCTTGTACTGTTGGAATATAATTGTCACAATTTTTATTATAGGGACATCGTGGGAACCCTGGTCTCTATGGGTTACCAGGCCATCCAGGCCCAAAAGTAAGTATGAAGTAAGGCGTAATTGAGGTCAGATGAAGATAAAAACCTACAAACATTAGTCTTTTCATGACTCAAAGTCTTTTTTGGGGAGGAGAAATTGGCATTGTTTGTACAGTTCATAATGTTTAAATAAGCAGTGTATGAATGAATACAACATTTGCATACTGTACTTGGCTGTGCAGATGCTACTTATGTGTGACATGCTGAGGTTAAAGACTGTCCCTTTGGTCATTTCTTTGTAGGGTTATAGAGGAGAACCAGGACCACTAGGGGAAACTATCTATATTGATAACCAAGATTTAGTAGAACAAGGTAATGTCTACTTCTTACTAGCACTCTGGTTCATGCATTAACACTTAGACCCACTCATACCGTTGATATTAAGGCATCTATCTTATGTTTTCGTGCAGGTCCACCTGGTGATCCTGGTTTTGATGGCCCTCCAGGCCCGGTTGGAGATACAGGTTTACAAGGACTTCCTGGACTGCCAGGTCACCCTGGAACATCATCCTTCGAACAAGGTAACAGCAATACACAACAATGCCTTGTCCATAGATGCCACAATTAAACTAAACATAGAGGTCCATTTATCATTTACGCCTTTCATTTCATGCTGTTGTACTTACTGTAAATTTCTGTCTTCCTGCAGGTATTATAGGCCATCCTGGGTTCCCTGGGTCTATTGGAGTTAAGGGAGAAAAGGGAGACGCAGGTCTTCCAAGCTTCAGTCCTGACGGTTTGCCTGGAAACAGAGGTCCAACTGGACCTCCAGGTCCACCTGGACCTCGAGGAATAACTCAAAGACGTAAGTTTTTTTGATTGTTTGCAGTGACTTGTCTGACCAATTTGATTCTTTTCTCTTAGTTTTTGTGTAAGCAGCCTCTGGTAAATCCTATGTCAGCTGTAAAGTCTGCTTATATTATCTGCTTAATTTTAATGTGTTGAGGTGTGTTTTATTGATGGGAGATGCATTATAACTTATGAAATTATTAAATAATGCCATGCATATGCCATGCATCTTAAATGAATTATGAATAATTCTGTAAATGTTCAGATTGGTGGTGTTGTTTTAGTGCACAAATGTGGTTGATGATCTTTGCTATGAAGAAGAATTTTATCATTTTAGGTGTGAAAATGACAATATTATTTTACTCAGTTTTTCCCTATTGGTGAAGCCTGTACCTGTTCATTACTCATTATGACCAAAAAAGTATATAAATGATCAATTATAAAATAAATAGATTATATTGCTCCCTAAACATGCTTCACATAGAAAATGAAATTGGAAGGATACCTGGACCTGTGCAATTTATACGGGTAATATACTCATAGCCAGGGATTTATGTAGAGTTTGTCAAGAAATTAAGTATTGTGTCATAATTGCAATGTGCTATTTTTTTTTAAATCAAATCCTACCCTACTTGTAATGGTTTGCTATATTTTTAGGTCATATACTGTAGGTTTCTATGTTTGATGGAATGGAAAGAGCTACTTTCATTGAACAGCTCTACACAAATCTTGTGTTATCTGTTGACTTAACAACTATGGTGTAACTAAACAAAACCTTTTCAACATATAACTGTATAAAATAATGATTTGAAAGCCTTAATTCAATTCTGTACATGCATTTCACACATCCGTTTAACACATGGCATAAGTTGTTATTTAATTAAATCAAATGATGTCCCATTGCCACTTGTCAGCTGTGTTTCCTGACAACGAGCCTGGACCACCAGGTGTAAAGGGCCAAAGAGGTCAACTGGGAGAGAAGGGTGCTAAAGGAATCAGAGGTAAGGAATTACGTAATTAAGTCCACAGATTCTTGTTCACAGATTCAGATTCACAGAGGCTTGGTGAAGTCTGATGTCCTATATTTAAATTGTGGTTCGTCCCCTTTTTGTAGGTGACTTTGGAAGTTGTAATTGCCTAGATGTAGAAAACTCTGGCAGTGAGGGCCCTCAGGGATTTCCAGGGGGCCCGGGTTTCCGAGGGCTAAATGGGCGGAAAGGAGAAGTTGGTGACCCAGGACCTCCAGGACACAATGGGCCACAGGGACCTAATGTAAGTGACAAGCACCAATAAGTAATATTAAGGTTTAAGGTTTAATATCTTGGTAGAATATCACAAATTATGACTCAGAGTCAAATAAGAAAAAGTATGCTGTAAATGTGAGCTGCTCTGTAGACTTGCTACCATTTGTTCCTAATGTTGCACCCAACATTGCGTTGTTTTAAGGGACGGGTTGGAGACCCTGGCTTTACTGGGTATAAAGGAGAGAAAGGAAACCCTTATTATGTAATGAGACGTGGACTGAAGGGTGGCATTGGCCAACAAGGGCTTGCTGGTCCTACAGGTGACATGGGTCAACCGGGAAGAAGTGGATCCCCTGGTTTACCTGGAGCACCAGGAGAACCTGTAAGTAGATATTGTGGCAATAAGTCAGGCATCCAAACAGCTCTAAAATAATTTGCATGCTATAACAAAAATACATAAAATTATAATTACAATTATTAATATTTCTTGCCAGTTAGATACAAAAGTAACAAGCAAAATAAATACTGTGTGTCAGACTATTAATACCTACCCTTGTTGTCTTCCTTTGCAGGGAGATGTTGGTTGGCAGGTGAAGGGAGACAAAGGCTTTCCTGGAGCTCCTGGACGGAAGGGCTACCCTGGGGCACCTGGTGAACCAGGCATTGGCTACCCAGGCATGGCTGGTGTTAAAGGGTTTCCAGGTGATCCTGGTTTCCGTGGGCCTCCAGGGCAGCCTGGACCTCCAGGACCACCAGGTAAGTTCTAGATAAACCGGATGGATGGGTTTGCCCACAAAGTGAACAGAAAACGCATGTCTTTGTATCCTTGTGAATCTGAATACACTATTCACCAGTCAAAAGTTTGGATTTAATTTCTACATTCTAGATTTACTTGGAATTTGATTCATTATTTTTTCAAAACATATGGTGTTAGGTTAATTGAGTAATACCAACAACAATAACAACAACAACAGTCAGTTGTTATTTTAAGACATGAAGGTCAGCTGTTCTATAGTTCTTGCAAGAACAAAATTATCGAGTGGATTTGCAAAAACCATCAAGCACCATGATGAAACCTGGCTCTCATGAAGAACATCCCAGGAAAGTAAGACCAAAACATATCTCTGCTGCAGAGAAGTTCATTTAGAGTTACCGGCCTCAGAAATCACCACTTAACAACACCTCAGATTAGAGCTGTTATTAAGGATTTAAAGAGCATAAGTAGTAGACACATCTCAATATCAACTGTGCAAAGGAGATTATTGTATATTTTGGCACCTTCAACATTGTCTTACTGTATAAGAAATAAAAATCAGGAAACACAATGGAATTAGAAGCTTTTAACTGGTAGTGTATACATATGATAAAGTCATATACATACAGTACTGTGTTAAAAGTTTCATTTATCATGTCTGGATTATTATGTACAAAACCATTGACTATTTCCAAACATAAATTTATAAGTAAATACCATTACAGAAGAATAGTTGCAACATATGTCACATATTTTCAGATGGGTTTTTGCAGGAAAATAGAAAATAACAAGTGTGGCAAAGTTACCAGAACAACTCTTTTAAAACTCTTTTAAATCTATTTTTCAAGCCAAGAGGTTACACACCAAATATTACTCTGTTTATTTTATCACTCTTTATAGAAGTTTCTTTTATGCAGAAATGTTTTTCAAAAGCATCTTTTCTTATGCCATTTTTTACATGCTCCCAAGACGTTTCCACAGTACTGTAAGTAAAATATCTGTTAGGTTTTACTGAGTGTGCTGGAGAATATGAGTTCTTATGGTAACTTTGTCACATTTGCTCCTTTCTATTTTCATTCAAAACACAGAAGTCTACATTGGGGTTTTTGTTTCCGTCTGGAAATCAGTCTGTCGTGTTGCTTTATTTACAAGCATGCAAATGAGACCAGTAGGCATGTTAATTTATTTAATCAGTTTTTCTTTGGGATATTCCGAAAGATCACAAAGTTACGTTATAGGGCCAAAAGTTTGTGTACACCTCATCATGACACCTTGATGTGCTTGCTGAATATCCCATTCCAGAGTTAGTCCCCTTTTGCTGTATAATAACCTCTGATATTCTTTGTAATGGGGCTGTGAGGATTGGTGTCTATTCAGCTATAAACACATTAGTGAGTTCAGGCACAGATGTGGTGTTCAGTGAGGTTGCGTTCAGGGCTCTCTGCTTGACACTTGACACTGTTCATCCTTATTCCACTCCAAACCATGTCTTCATACAATAGACCTCACTTTGTGTACAGGGTCACTAAAATGATATAACTGATTTGGGTACTACCTCCTACTTTTAGTCTTACCAACATCCGAGTTACGAATTTCCGCAGATATAAACAGACCGCGGTTCTACAAACATTCGTACATGCGAACAAATAAAGGGAGTAGCTCACATGTATTGTACAAAACAATGCCGTGTGCCAGATACAAGTAATTACATTTATATACAATATTTTCAGTGTGTAAGTGAATGTATAAAATGCCACAAGTCTGATATATTGTATGTGTGTGCGTGTGGGGTTGTGGGAGAAATAAATCTGCCTCACAAGTTTTAATGAATCAGTCCGAAAGCACAATGACAGAAAATGGCCGAGAGAGCTCCTGTCAAGCTCTCCTGATGGTGAACAATCCTAATTTCGGAAAATCCTCAACAAAACAGTTATCAGTCTTATACAGTGGATATCAGTCTTATTCAGCTCTGAGACAAAATGGCATCAAGTAGTGAAAATGGATTACATGCTTTACATTGTATATTCGTGTCAAAGGTGTATAAGACTCACTTTGTTGGACTTGCAAATCTGCAATCTGACTTGCAAACGTGCTCCCAGAATAGAACTCATTTGTAAGTCAGAGACTTACTGTACCAACATAATTGTGTAGGTAACAAGGTAAATTTCATGTTGGAAAATCTAGTTCCTCTCTAGTTCTGTGCACCTTTACAGATAACTCAAAATTCAAATGCATTTATTTGGGGGTCTTCAAAGTGTTTCGAAATTCATTACATCCTGTGCAAGTACACAAATGTAGATTCTGTTTTGATTTACATGTGTACGTACAAATTTATTTTCTCACTCTGCTTGTGCTAACATACTGTATTTTCCTACTTAATGGTTGATTCATTCTCTGTGAAATTGAGCGTTTTGGGGAACTAGCCTCAAGAAAAATAACCTGTATCTTTCAACTAAAATTCCCTTACACATTCCGTCTCTCTCTGAATTGGAAGTGTGCAGAAATGAGACTTTGCTATGCTTTAACAGAACATGCCTGGTCTACTTGAATTAATTTGTTTTATTTTCCTGGCTAATGATGTAATTTTCTTCATGCTTTTGCCTTAAATGATTTAATGATGCTCCCTGAATGAACTGATTGATGGACTGATTTACTGACCGCATCTCTTGCCATTTCTCTTCACTTTGCATGTTGTCTGACTAGGTGACAGCTGTGGGCAGGCGAGGCTTAATGAAGCCTCTTTCCCAAAGGGAGGTGAGGAGCCCAGAGCTGTAGCCAGTAGAAGGTTGTTCAGGTTGAATGGAACAGATATCAAAGGCTTGGCCTTCGTTGGCATCATTCATTTTAAAATATGCTTAAGGTGTCTGCTCCAATCATCTCTTGTCCTATATTGGTGTGGTGTCCAGTGGAATACTGGGGGCACCTGTTGGATATTCTGGAGTAAGCTGGAGCCACAGCCAGTGGTCAGGAAATACATACAACTGGTGGAGTAAAGAAAAGTAAAAGTCAGGGTATATCAGAGCATGAATGATACTGTAGGTTTTTTACACTGCCTGCTATGCTTGACTTGATATGTTTGCTCTGCCATCCCTCACCGCTTTGTGTCTTCAGCTTACACCAGTGCATACAACAAGTGCACACAATGGCAGTGCATTGACTCTTATTGCTAACAAATCCAATCAGCTAACAAATCCTGGTGCATGTGATCAACCCTGATATGCTGTACATTGCAGAGTGTATATTAAGATTGCAGATGCCTTATTATCTCACATTATTTCAACAAAATAGATAATACTTCATTCATTTTGACATACCCATATGAAGTAAGTAATAATATATGATATATCAGAAATTGTCGAATGTATCACTTCAAATATTTATATGGAAAATGAGTTGAGAATTACCTCAACAAGAATTATGACAGAATAAAAAGACTTATTTAATCAGAAGATCATTTTTATCTATTGCTTAAAAACTTGGGTTTACGTGTATGTACAGTAAGTGATTTTTTTCTTAGTTTTTTATGTTTCTTAAGATAACTTGTTAACTATATAGTTATACTATAATATTTTTCATGATCATAAATTAGATTAAGTTTCAGCAATATTTTATATCCTATCCGAACCATGTTTTTGAAAAGGATTTACAAATAATGATTTTCCTCTATATTATTTTCCTTTGTTTTTACCAAAGGTAACACAAATTAAATCCCTTACATTTGTGTTTTAAAAAGTTGGTTTAGAAATATGTTGTTGCCCAGTGTTGTGGATTTGAGCATGTAAATGATGATTGGATGAATCTCCACAGGACAGTCACTGCCCTGCATAATTACGGGAGAACAAGGGGAGAAAGGTGCAAGTGGAATGCGTGGACCTGATGGTAATTATTTTACTCCTGCATTGCAATTGATCCTGAAGATAATGAAAAAAGCTTGGATTGTAAATAGGTGCTGTCATATCTAGTTTTTATAAGTAAACATGTGTCTGGTTAGGATCAAAAGGACAGCCGGGTCCACCAGGACAAAGTGGAAGGCCAGGTTATGATGGGCCAAAAGGTGAGAGAGGAGATCCAGGGAGCGGAGGTCAACCCGGAGCCCAAGGTATGATCTCAATCAACATTTAGAAGTTAGGACATGAAAGGAACTGTATGATACATCTCAATACTCTTTAGGCTAGAACACTAATGCATCGATGTTTTTCCAAAAGATGGAATAAAAATTAACAACTTATGACAAATGTCATAATTATATGTACACAGACATGTAATATTCCAACTTACAAATGACATTTTCTGACGACGAAATTACGTCTTCTTGAGGCATTTCTTGTATTTCTATTCATATTTCATATATTTTTGGCAGTGGTGCTAATGGAACCATTTTCTTAATTTTAATGCCTATTGTAGTAATAACCTTGGTTTAGTAAAGCACTGAAATTCATTGTTTAGCATAAGTTATTTCAGTGGTGGATGTGGTGGAAATGATGCATGCTAGTTTTGGTGGCTTAGTGCTTAAGGTTTATAAATGACAAAACTTGATTAATTATTTGAACACAATGGATTTTACAGGATTCTCTGGACCAAGAGGAGATCCAGGTTTACCAGGTACAACACATAACGGTCTTCCAGGTGCTCCAGGAAAAGATGGCCGTCCGGGGTTGCAAGGAGCAAAAGGAGAACGTGGTGAAATTTTAGGGGCCACTCCAGGAATACGCGGTCCTCCAGGACTAGCAGGAGCACCTGGAGACAAGGGCCAACCAGGCACTCCCGGATTATCGGGTGCAGTTGGTAGGTTTTTATGACCCCATCTGAGAACTACTATTGTTTAAGTTTCAATACTGCACCTATAAATAACATTTTCTCCGATAGGTTTTGATGGACGTAGTGGTAACCCAGGTGCAAAGGGTGAGCGTGGTCCCGGTGGTTTACAGGGACGTCCAGGGCAGCCAGGTCCACAGGGTGTGAGCCATTCTGATATCAGAGGACCTCGAGGTCCACCTGGTAGTCCTGGATTCCCTGGACCTGCAGGTAATAGAGATATAAGTGATACAGTAAATGGTTTTTCTTTATTGTTTATTAAATTGCCCATCTGTAATGCTTGATGTTTCTTTTGTTGTTGAGAAAACCAACTGCATTATATTATAGAATACAATAATTCAGTCTTTAAGTGAACGCATCTTTGTTTGCTGGTCGTGCACTATGGTAGATACTAAAAACAACAATGGCAATCTTTGTCGAGCCAACATGAAGAGGGGTTTATAAAAGAACAATTCAGAACAAGTATGTCAATGAAGGATAAAGTAAAGTAGTGTATCATAAGCTAACTGATGAAAAGTGAAATAAGAGAGACAGAACTATTAAGCACTTGTGTCCCAACACAGCTGGGATGTAATAATCATTATGTGATCTGACTCCTCTTCTCTTTGTCAATACATTCTCCTCTGGACTCTTTCCCACAATGCATCTCATTTCATTCCTCTATTATCTCAATGTCCTCCCCCTTTCTGTTTTGTCTCTTTGTCTCTCATTATCTCCATCTTCCCATCCCTACCATTTGTGGTGTCAAGGCTGCAAAGGTGAGAGTTATCCACCCAGTACTTCTTTATAGAGCTCACTTTTGCCTAACAGCTGATTCTTTTCTCTACGTTATTTATTTAACTTGCTCCAGAAATGAGAGTTTCTACGAATTTCCTAACCAAAGCACCTGGTAAAAGGGATTATGCTTTGCTGCTTTATTGAGCTTATGGAGACAGATACTTTCCACTTTATATACCATTCCAGTTGACCATACCATCACCAAATATTTTTTTTGATGATGATAAACATTATATACATGTCATTTATAATTAATTACACAATCATTTATTTGTATCAAGGCAGTTTATTTTTGTTTAACTCTTAATTTTGGGGTGGTATAAATCATGTGCTTTAACCCTCATTTAAATGTGTGTGTGTGCAGTACATACAGTACAGTATATACAGTATGTTCATAATGAGCACTTTTCACTAATGCAACCAAGCAGCACTAATGTAGCTAGACTCCAGCCATCTGCTATGCTGCCATAACCCTGATCTGCTTGTGTGGCATTAACATTAACATAACTGCAAAAGGAGCTTTAAAGAAATTTCTAGAATTAGATTTTTTTTTTCTGATATAATATAATATTTTAAAATGTGCAAATTTGTTGCTGTATTATTTTATCATCTTTTCGGGTTTGTGTTAGTAGTGTTCATCACTGATGTAGTGCAAATATATAACAGTGTATGGTTTAAACTTATTTTGTTGATATATTTATCGAGAATTTATCAGTGTAATTTCATATGCTGATGAATGTATACACAGTAGTGTTGTGACATTGGAATTTGACAGTGACAATGGAAATTGGCAGTCATCAGTAAAATCTCTTCAACCTGAACTATATTAGAAGCTCGACAACAACCCATTATTTGATGTTTAACCATGTAATTGTAATTGTTTGTTGAAAATATGCACTCATTTCAAATCTGGTCTCTTTAATGTTCTTTAAAAAAGTTGAAACAGTTGACTGTTTACCAATGTGTAACATCAACTTTTTTGGTTAACAGCTGGTAGTCATTTTCCTCTTTGACCCAAAGAATACGACAGCCATTGTTTCCAAAAACTATTTGAAGTGTTGACTTGTCGCGAGACAGTACACGTTTCCAGTGTGCCACTGTCCATCTCAGATGAGACAGAGCGAAGAGAAGTCTTTGATGCCTCTGGACAGCATTGATAAATACTGTAGCCTTAAGTTGCATCTGTAAATGCTGTTAATGGACAAAGCACAAATAGTGAAGTGTTTGTTGTTTGTTGTTTCTCATCACAATTTTTCCTTGTCACATTGTTTGGAGGATGTTCTAGCCACCAGACTTGAAATTAGTGCATATACAGTATACACACGTGGACAAAATTGTTGGTACCCTTCGGTCAATGAAAGAAAAACTCACAATGGTCACAGAAATAACTTTAATCTGACAAAAGTAATAATAAATAAGAATTCTATGAATGTTAACCAATGAAACTCAGACATTGCGTTTCAACCATGCTTCAACGGAATTATAAAAAAAAAATTAACTCATGGAACAGGCCTGGACAAAAATGATGGTACCCCTAACTTAATAGTTTGTTGCACAACCTTTTGAGGCAATCACTGCAATCAAACGATTCCTGTAACTGTCAATGAGACTTCTGCACCTCTCTGCAGGTATTTTGGCCCACTCCTCATGAGCAAGCTGCTCCAGTTGTTTCCGGTTTGAAGGGTGCCTTTTCCAGACAGTATGTTTCAGCTCCTTCCAAAGATGCTCAATAGGATTGAGGCCAGGGCTCATAGAAGGCCACTTTAGAATAGTCCAATGTTTTCCTCTTAGCCATTCTTGGGTGTTTTTAGCTGTGTTTTGGGTCATTGTCCTGTTGCACGACCCATGACCTGCGACTGAGACCCAGCTTTCTGACACTGGCCAGCACATTTCTCTCTAGAATCCCTTGATAGTCTTGAGATTTCATTGTACCCTGCACAGATTCAAGACACCCTGTGCCAGATGCAGCAAAGCAGCCCCAGAGCATAACAGAGCCTCCTCCATGTTTCACAGTAGGGACAGTGTTCTTTTCTTGATATGCTTCATTTTTCCGTCTGTGAACATAGAGCTGATGTGCCTTGGCAAAAAGTTCCATTTTTGTCTCATCTGTCCATAGGACATTCTCCCAGAAGCTTTGTGGCTTGTCAATATGTAGTTTGGCATATTCCAGTCTGGCTTTTTTTTATTTGTTTTCAACAATGGTGTCCTCCTTGGTCGTCTCCCATGTAGTCCACTTTGGGTCAAACAACGATGGATGGTGCGATCTGACACTGATGTTCCTTGAGCATGAAGTTCACCTTGGATCTCTTTAGAAGTCTTTCTGGGCTCTTTTGTTACCATTCGGATTATCCGTCTCTTTGATTTGTCATCAATTTTCCTCCTGCGGCAACGCCCAGGGAGGTTGGCTACAGTCCCATGGATCTTAAATTTCTGAGTAATATGTGCAACTGTAGTCACAGGAACATCTAGCTGCTTGGAAATGGTCTTATAGCCTTTACCTTTAACATGTTTGTCTATAAATTTCTTTCGAATCTCCTGAGACAACTCTTTCTTTCGCTTCCTCTGGTCCATGTTGAGTGTGGTACATACCATGTCACCAAACAACACAGTGACTACCTGGAGCCCTATATATACGCCCACTGACTGATTACAAGATTGTAGACACCTGTGCTGCTAATTAGTGGACACACCTTGAATAAACATGTCCCTTTGGTCACATTATTTTCAGTATTTTCTAGGGGTACCATCATTTTTGTCCAGGCCTGTTCCATGAGTTTATTTTTTTAAATAATTCTGTTGAAGCATGGTTGAAAAGCAATGTCTGACTTTCATTGGTTAACATTCATATAATTTTTTTTTAATTATTACTTTTGTCAGATTAAAGTTATTTATGTGACCATTGTGAGTTTTCTTTCATTGACCGAAGGGTACCAGCAATTTTGTCCACCTGTGTATAATATGGTACTATAAAGGCAATGCATATGCAGTAAATTAGCTTGGAGGACATGAGATATCATTTGAATGAATGAATGTGGTGCTGAATGATGAATGGTTTAAGTGGGATAGGTGTGTGCCATTAGCCCATGAAAATGTATTAATGTGACTCAAAATCTGCTCAGTAATCGCTGGTTATGTCAGTGTTCTGCAATAAGATGTACAATTCCTAGATATGTAGTACAAAATACTGGAATATTCACATTCCTCAAAAACACTTCAGATTCTTCATTCTTTATCTTCTTCTATGTTTCAGTTTCTGCTATTACTAACCTGAAAGTTTGCTGTTGCTATTCCAAATACAATATGAATTTGACCCCCATGTTGGTGGTCTCCTAGGTGGTCCAGGCTACAAGGGTACAAAAGGAGAACCAGGGCGCCAAGGTCTGGGTAGAAAGGGTTCTTCTGGGCGACCTGGAATTCCAGGACAACCAGGACAAAGGGGACGTCCTGGAGATAGTATTGCAGGACGTAATGGGCAATTAGGAAGGCCAGGAACAAAAGGTAAGGCAGTTTTTTTTTTTTTGCTAAAAACATAATTCTGATAGGGTGACAAGATTTATTAATTTCAGGCTTCATGCAAAGTATTTTGCAAACAGTGTATCTCATTTCTCACTTGAAATTTTCTATCACCTTCATAAGTATTAGTACTGTGTAATCCTTCCAGCCATCATATACAGTCATGGCCAAAAGTTTTGAGCATTACATAAATATTGGAAATTGGAAAAGTTGCTGCTTAAGTTTTTATAATAGCAATTTGCATATACTCCAGAATGTTATGAAGAGTGATCAGATGAATTGCATAGTCCTTCTTTGCCATGAAAATAACTTAATCCCGAAAAAAGCTGTCCACTGCATTTCTTTGCTGTCATTAAAGGACCTGCTGAGATCATTTCAGTAATCGTCTTGTTAACTCAGGTGAGAATGTTGACGAGCACAAGGCTGGCGATCATTATGTCAGGCTGATTGGGAAAGAATGGCAGACTTGACATGTTAAAAGGAGGGTGATGCTTGAAACCATTGTTCTTTCATTGTTAACCATGGTGACCTGCAAAGAAATGCGTGCAGCCATCATTGCGTTGCATAAAAATGTCTTCACAGGCAAGGATATTGTGGCTACTAAGACTGCAACTAAATCAATAATTTACAGGATCATCAAAAACTTCAAGAAAAGATGTTCAATTCTTGTTAAGAAGGCTTCAGGGCGTCCAAGAAAGTACAGCAAGCGCCAGGATCGTCTCCTAAAGAGGATTCAGCTGCGGGATCAGGGTGCCACCAGTGCAGAGCTTGCTCAGGAATGGCAGCAGGCAGGTGTGAGCGCATCTGCACGCACAGTGAGGCCAAGACTTTTGGAAGATGGCCAAGAAGGGCAGCAAAGAAGCCACTTCTCTCAAAAAAAACATCACGTTTGATCTTCTGCAAAACGTATGGCGAACGGACTGCTGAGGACTGGGGCAAAGTCATATTCTCAGATGAAGCCTCTTTCCAATTGTTTGGGCATCTGGAAAAAGGCTTGTCCAGAGAAGAAAAGGTGAGAGCTACCATCAGTCCTGTGTCATGCCAACAGTAAAGCATCCTGAGATCATTTATGTGTGGGGTTGCATCTCATCCAAGGGAGTGGGCTCACTCACAATTTTGCCCAAAAACACAGCCATGAATAAAGAATGGTACTAAAACACCCTCCAACAGCAACTTCTTCCAACAATCCAACAACAGTTTGGTGAAGAACAATGCATTTTCCAGCACGATGGAGCACCGTGCCATAAGGCAAAAGTGATAACTAAGTGGCTCGGGGTCCAAAACGTTGAAATTTTGGGTCCATGGCCTGGAAACTCCCCACATCTTAATCCCATTGAGAACTTGTGGTCAATCCTCAAGAGGCGGGTGGACAAACAAAAACCCAATAATTCTGACAAACTCCAAGAAGTGATTATGAAAGAATGAGTTGCTATCAGTCAGGATTTGGCCCAGAAGTTGATTGAGAGCAGCCCAGTCGAATTGCAGAGGTCCTGAAAAAAAAGGGCCAACACTGCAAATACTGACTCTTTGCATAAATGTCATGTAATTGTCGATGAAAGCCTTTGAAACGTATGAAGTGCTTGTAATTATATTTCAGTACATCACAGAAACAACTGAAACAAAGATCTAAAAGCAGTTTAGCAGCAAACTTTGTGAAAACTAATATTTGTGTCATTCTCAAAACTTTTGGCCACGACTGTAGTACTGTCCTAGGTGACCACAGCCCTCCACATTTTAGTGCTTTCTCAGCCCCTAGCACACCTGATTTAATACATTTTCAGCATTTTCGTAATTGAAGTGGGAGTGCTAAAGCACTAAATATGCAAGGCAGTATATATAATATCTCCACTGACATGGATGTTTCCTAGGGGAGAAGGGATTCCCTGGATTAGTGGGATTCCCTGGATCACCCGGACGTTTTGGAGTCGATGGACAACCAGGGGGTAAAGGTCAGTCTGGAAACCCGGGATTTGATGGCAACCGTGGATTAAATGGCCCGCGCGGTTTTAAAGGTATTATAAAGTCTTAATACGTACCAATTATCCTTGTTGATGAGATATGATGGTTGTTGATTTTTTATATTCTACCATGTACAAAAGACTTCACAATGTATGTATGTGTGTGCATTTTGTAGGGGATCGTGGAGAACCGGGCCCACAAGGACCTCCCCCTCCACCTCATTCACTTCATCAGAAAGGGGACCGAGGTGCTCCTGGAGCTACTGGACTTCCTGGCTTTCCAGGCCCGAGAGGTACAGAAACAATCCCGTGGCTGCTGTCTCTCATCTACCCATGAACAGACAACTGTAGTTTAACGGAATAGGAAGCGTCATGTACTGTACATTACATTGTTTCATACCCGTGGTGGTCAAAGTTTAGCTTGAACTTGATCTTAACAGAGCAGTTTCTTTTTTAGCCTAGAAATTGTACTCTGTCAGCATCCTATGCCACTTATATGACATTAATTGTTTTTAAAACAGGTGATAAGGGAACCCCAGGTTTACCTGGTCAACCGGGCTTTCCTGGTCAGGCAGGATTTGCTGACCAAGCTAAAGGTCTACCTGGTGATCCAGGTTTCCCTGGGCGCCCAGGTTCCTCAGGATTCACAGGACCTAAAGGGACACCAGGGGTTATTGGTTTCCCTGGTCAGCCTGGACCTAGGGTAAGCCTCATGTCTAAAAAACACTTTGTAACATAGATTTATATAATCTTTGAAGATTATGTATTGATTATGTATCCCTTTTTCAGGGAGATGATGGAATACCTGGTTCGTTTGGCTCACCTGGTCCTTCAGGATTTCCTGGTAACAAAGGTGAGTTCTTCTGTGCCTATAAACAAGTTTGTCCACTAGATCAAGCACCTTTAACATAATGATCATCCTATTATTTCTGCTCCAAAGGTGAGAAAGGAGACTCCAGTGGAGTACCTGGGGCCCCTGGACGGAGGGGACTCAAGGGAGATTCTGGATTCCCTGGTAAGTTTTTTTATTACTATTTCTGTACAAGAGAATACTATAACGTTTGCTTGTAATTATTAGCTGTTTTATGATAATGATTTCAATATAATTGAATTAACCTTGTACTATATTATTAAAATGTAAAACATACAGGTACTGTATGGCTAGAGATCCTGATGGTTTCTGAATAAAAACTCTTGGCCTAATATAATAAACATGTTTATAACCAGTGCCAATTACTGCCTCTATTAATGAACTTTACTGAACAATGCGTGAACATTATACTCAAAGTCGTCTTTTAAAAATAATGAGACTGTAATATGAAATGGATTTTTAATCTAATCTATAGTATTTGATTATGTAATACCGAAAAGTAATTATTCTCTCTCTGGTGTTTTTGATGCACAGGTATCCCAGGCCTTGATGGTACTCAAGGTTCTCAGGGTTTTCCAGGAGGGTTTGGGTATATTGGGCAGAAAGGTCTACCTGGAGATCCAGGAAGGACAGGGCCAGGAGGTATTTTTCACACACATCTTCTTTTATTTGGTTATTATTTTAAGTTGGTGCTTTTTTAACCTTGTCTTGCACAACATGTGCCTTCTGTCAGGTCCACCTGGGTCCCAGGGCAGTAGAGGTCTCCCTGGCTTTCCAGGTCAGAGAGCACAGGATGGTGAATCAGGTTTCCCTGGAACTCCAGGTCGACCAGGAGAGAAAGGTCAGTCGATCAAAGAGCATTGTTTTCTTCTACACTTACAGCCAATATGTCTTCCTTGCATGTCATGTTTTGCTTTAGATGTGCCTTTATGGAAGTTATGTACAGTATACTTTGCCATCAGCCATATATTTAGAAACTGGTTTGGGTTAGCACAATATTAAAACTACAGAAGCTCATAATTTCTGGGTATTGTGCCTGAACTTCTGTTTTTTTGTTTTTGTTTTTTTTTTCCAACTATTGAATCTTTACATAACTGCTTTACAGATATTGAATATTTTTTTAAGTATGTTTAATATCACATCTTTCCTAATTCCCTTATAGGTTTATCTGGGTCCCCTGGTTTAGATGGACTCAATGGACTTTCAGGGCCCAAAGGTCAACCAGGCATACCTGGTAAGAGCATCTACAGCTATTGATAGTTCCTGCATTTCAAATTAGTCCATAAACAGTCAGCAAACCAGCCTTTGGTAGTCCATCTACAAAACTCAAAGTAATGTAGTTAAATCTGTCCACAGGTGTAGTAGAAGGCGGTCAGACTGGAGCCCCTGGTTTAAAAGGTCTAAAGGGTGAGAGAGGCTCATCATTGCCCGGACCACCCGGATTTCATGGAGTAAAAGGAGCCAGAGGAGACATTGGTAAGAAAATAATATACCTTGTAAACAGCTCTAAACACAGTCAAAACATTTATTCAACAAGCTAGGCAACACTAAGCCATGATTCAAGCAAATACAAATTTAAAAAGATACCTGCTCTGTTCCAGTACTGTATATGGTGGTATTTGCTTTGTGATAATATTCTTACTGTTTTTGTTAGGTTACCCTGGACAACCAGGCTTTCCAGGTCCTCCAGGTCCTCGTGGGGGACCATCCATTTCTGCTGATGTCCGTGGTCCTCCAGGAGATGCTGGTCTTCCTGGACTAGATGGTGAAAGAGGTAAGCCTGCTTTTAAATGACTGTCCAGCTAAGTATAATTGTTTCTTCACATAAAGAAAATAAATCAGAGATTGCAAAGATTCAGATTTATTTTAGACACCTCTTAAATTACATAGCGTCAACTTCCTTGTTTTCCGTCTAACTAATCTTTCACTGAACCAGCCAATTGAGGATCTTTTTAAATTGTTTTCTTTGATAGGTCTTCCTGGCCCCATTGGTCCTCGTGGTCCGGCTGGGCCTGGAACAGACCAGGGTGACAGAGGAGATCCTGGATTTCCTGGATTATCTGGAATCCCTGGGAAACGTGGTGAACCCGGATTTCCAGGAGGACGTGGGCCACCTGGCAACCCAGGATTCAAAGGTGCGGAGATAAAAGAGTATTATAACATTGCACATCAAGGCACTGAACAATTAGCTTCATAAATCACTGTACATTTTTTTATATTTTGGTGTATCGAATTGAGGCAGTCTGGTTGGTAGCACTGTTGCCTTGTATTAGAATCTCACCACCAGATCTCCCTGTGTTTGGCAGGCTTCCTCTGGGCATTCTGGTTTCCTCCCATACTGTAAAGACCATATGTTATATGTTGACTGGCATTTCCAAATTGCCCTCAGTATATGAATGAGTGTGTGCTTATGCCTTGCAATGGGTTTGCACCCCCATCCAGGGTCTATCCTACCTTGTGCCCTAACTTCCCTAGGAAGTCATGGCATTTTTGATAAGGTAAGTTTAACCTAATATCACAAAGATTGCCTTACTCTGTCTCCTTCAGGACAGAGAGGAGACCCTGGAAACAGTGGACTACCAGGGCGGCCGGGCTTTCCTGGAGATCAGGGGGGCTATGGTAACAAAGGAGCAAAAGGAATGATGGGTCAGTAAATTTATCCCAATTATCTTAAATCCAGTCAGTTTATCTTACATGTACTTCTTTGAAGTTAAACCATTTCTTAAATACATGTCATTTCTTGAAATCTTTGTCTTTTTCAGGTAATGTTGGTAGGAAAGGACTTCCAGGGATTGTTGTCCCACCCAAAATAGAGAACTTGCCAACTGGAAGTCCTGGTTCACAAGGAGAACCTGGCCTTACAGGCTATAAAGGTTCACAAGGCCGACCTGGCTTCCCTGGTCGTCAAGGTAAGCTGCATAAACATCATTTATGTTCATCATTTATTCTTTACATATTATACAAATAATGTTGATAACTTATGGTCCAGTATCAGTAAATTAAAAAATAAAATAAAATAAACTAATTGGTCTATGACAAAAAAGCATTCACTGTGTCTTTGTGAGGTGGATTTCTGTTTTTAAACAAAATAATATACCTTTATAGTTTGCATTATAGTTTACAGCTATATAGTTTACAGCTATAATTATAGCTTTATAGTTTACTTTAAGGTTTACCATATTGCACATATACTGGATTTGTCCTTCTTGTTAAAACATGTAGGCCCAAAAGGAAAGTTTGGATCAATAGGCAAACCTGGGCGCATTGGTCCAGCTGGACATTCTGGGCCCACTGGAGACCCTGGATTTCCAGGATATCAAGGACAAGTTGGTGACATAGGTGAGTTGAATATATTTGAGTAACTAATCCAGAGAGCAGTTAGTGAAAAAAAAGGATTATGTTTGAGCAAGAACAGTGTTTGGGGGCTTTAAGACCCACTCGAGGTTCAGGTGATCTGATGTATTTATTAAGACAGGAAAAGACGTTGTCAGGTGTACGTCATCAACAATAAACAGTAATTTGCTTGGGTATT
Source organism: Clarias fuscus (assembly GCA_030347435.1). Classification (NCBI taxonomy): domain Eukaryota; kingdom Metazoa; phylum Chordata; class Actinopteri; order Siluriformes; family Clariidae; genus Clarias; species Clarias fuscus. The sequence continues at coordinate 19,635,106 of CM059205.1, forward strand.
TGTGAGCTCCACTCCTCAAGCTTGGTGATGATGAGCCCTGAAGGTGAGATCTGATGAGGTGTTGGTAGCCTGATCATGTTAGCCTAATAGGCTATGTAATGTTAATATTTTTTTTATTAACTATATATGTAGCTTACTTACAAATATTTGTGTAATATTAATATTGTGCGTAAAATTAATGCCAGGTCTCCAACGATCTGCAGTTACTGATGAGCAAGCTTGTTTATCCATTTGAAGTGATGAACCATTGTTCACCACAGTTCCCACTGAACTGGGCAATTTAATTTCCCAAAATTTGGTATCTATACTGAGCTATATAATGATGGTGAAAATACAAACTAAGTCTAAGGGTGTGTTGACAAGTGGCAAAATTGGTGCAAAGTTGACTTTTGGCTAGTTTGCCATTTGGTTAGTTTGGATAGTTAGATGCTTGTTTGAAGAAAAAAAAATTAAAAGTGTGCATAGAAATTATGGGAATTAATTACGACCTTTACTCCTGTGGTAACATTTCACTTTTGCTTGTATTCTAGTACAATATTCATTTCTCATCCCTGTTACTTCCTTGCTCAGGTTTTCCTGGTAGGCAAGGACAACCAGGTCCTCCAGGTCTGCCTGGACGTGCCAGTGGGATTGGCTACACGCTGGTGAAGCACAGCCAGTCCACCCATGTGCCAATGTGTCCTCAGGGCATGGACAAGTTGTGGGATGGCTACAGCTTGCTTTATGTAGAAGGACAGGAGAAGGCTCATAATCAAGATCTGGGTAAGACACTTAAAGAGGTTAGAAAGTTTGTGTAATGCATAAGAACTTCAGCTAACATGCAAAAATGGTAACATCACTGGTGTCTCAAATGTCAAATATCAATGTAGGGACAAACTTTGTGTTCATGAATTTGTTTCAATGGTCTACCATATTTTGTTTTCTCACATTCTCTATCTGATCTTCCAGGATTGGCTGGTTCCTGTCTACCTCGTTTCAACACTATTCCCTTCCTTTACTGCACAACCAATGAACTATGTTACTATGCCAGCCGCAATGACAAGTCCTACTGGCTGTCCACAACAGCACCCATTCCCATGATGCCTGTGGCCAATGAGCAGATCAATCAGTACATCAGCCGTTGTTCAGTGTGTGAAGCCCCATCTCAAGCTGTGGCTGTCCACAGCCAGGACGTCACTATTCCACCCTGTCCCCATGGGTGGAGGAGTCTGTGGATTGGTTACTCTTTCCTTATGGTAAGATATGTCACACACTGGCTTTCTATATATCTAATGAAAATGCTTCATATATCTTAAATGTTCCTGGTTTTTCAGAACAGTAAATGTTTCTGGCATGTTTGCAGGCTGGGTAATAAACATTCTGTTGCAGTTTTCATATAAGAAAGACAATGAACTAGCTATAGAAGTTCTTAAATAATTATAAGTATTTAAACTGCAAGGGACTTTCATTATAGGAAAAATATAACCTGTCAAGTTAAAATGACATATTGGATGAGTTATGCCATGAAGATTAATAAATCTTGTCATCCATCAAGGCTCTTCTGCTTTTTAATCAGTCATTATATCAACATAAAACTGAAGTAGCTCGCAATAAAAGCTCTTATATCCAACAAGCTTGTTGTTGCAAGGTCGTTGAGCTTTAAAGATTCCGTTTTGTGAATTGCCTTTCTCTGAAAGGTCATTTGTTAAAAAAAAAATTCTGTATAGTACAGGCAAGAATCATGTGCTTTATTCTGTTTCTGGTATTGCAACTCTGTGTAACTGTGTGTCTCTTTGATCAGCACACGGCTGCAGGGGGTGAGGGAGGTGGCCAGTCCCTGGTTTCTCCTGGATCTTGTTTAGAAGACTTCCGTGCAACACCTTTTATCGAGTGCAACGGGGCTCGGGGCACCTGCTTCTTCTTCAATAACAAACATAGCTTCTGGCTAACCACTGTGCAACAGGAGAGGCAGTTTACACAAAGTCCTGATTCAGAGACCCTGAAGGGAGATCAGTACCGTGGCCGCATCAGCCGCTGCCAGGTCTGCATGAAGATCCTGTAACCCTGTGCACACTCTAGGAAAGGAGTGGGGACTTTTAGAGAACAAAAATTTACAAAACAACAAATGAATGACAGACTTTATGAGACCCTCTCTTTGTGGTATTTTTTGGAGCCTATGACAAGTCCATGATTAACAGGGGCAAAGAGCTCTGAGTTTTTTTTTTTTTTTTTTTTCACTTGTTTCATTTATAAACATTGGTGCTACAAGAAACTGCATTGTTTTATTTTTATTTGAACTATTAATTGTTTGTCTTACATATTCACGGCTACCTCGGACCCAATTCCCAAATTCCCGATGGGAAGCACTAAAACATTAATGTGAGACTGCAGGCATTTTGTAACACAAGCCAAAAATCTTCTGGTTCACACAGTCAAAGTGCATTAGATCTCTGAATCAGTGATCAGAATGATGCCGTTTGGGGGAAAGAGTTCTCTGCCTTATAAAACAAATGATATTTTACTTGTACTTTTTTCTGATTAAAGAAAGTGGGTAAATGGCCAAACCAGCACTTTTTATACTGGTGTACACGAATGAGGAAGATTGTGGCTCGTGGTTATCACTTGAAATTATAATCCTGCTACCCCCCACGCATGTACCCATAAAATATTGCACTGAACTAAATATCAGGGGGGAAAAAAACAACATAATCGTATTAGTAACTGCTGAAAATTTACATTCCACTTGCAAATTTCAATTAATTCTAAAAAGCAAACAGTCTCACATTATCAAACACTAATTAATAGACTTCATGCATTACACACATATGAACTAAATCCGTTCATCCTCTTAATCACCTTTACTACAATGTTGCCTAAGTACAAGGAGACATTCAGCTGAATGAAACATCCGTGCATTATATATTCATTGCTTTGCACTGGCAAAAGCATATGTACAGTCACAGGAAATGTCTGTTATCACTATATAACAGACATAATATAGTCTTTCTACAGCATGTCCCTTAATATGTAACCACTACAGTCGCTAGCTTCTTTAGCTCTCTTTGGTAGCCTTTTAGTATGGTTTCATATGTGATGTGTGTAAACCAGTAAATTGCAGTTTCATCCTATGGTAGGAAAAACTATTTAGTAAATTGAAAACAAGGGTATATGATTTGTACATTAAGGATGGTTTATAAAGGCATATATTACTTTATGTGTATATTATAACAGTATTTGTATTTTTCTTACACTGATTCATATGTAATTAAATAAATACATTTTCCACTACGTACATTTAGGTCTGTCACATAGCTGGATTTCCAGTATTAGTTTCGATGCAGAGATTTTTTTTCTATCAAAGCTGTTTCAGTGTGTAAGTGTTCTCCTTAATAAATAGTGTTAAAACTAAATTATACGAATGGACCCCACTGACCTGTTATTTATTTCATTACTTTACATCAGTTGCATCAAAAAGTATGCACAGTGCATCTAAAAAATGTAATATTGTGGGAAAATATTTTTTTATTATTTTATTTACCTCTCGTATATTCTAGGTTTATTACATGTAAAGTAAAATAATACAAGGTTTTTCATATTCAGAAGCATATGGCTTACAGTTCATGAACATCAAAAATTTTATTTCATATATTTATACAGTATAAATACCATGTATTCTAGTTCAGTACAGGCATGGGCAAGATTGGCTTGACTGGTGTTGAAAAGATGAGGGTAAGCCACAAAAAGTCACCACTGAAAGAGTTGGCTGGTCACACAGTGCTGTTTCGAAGCATATTCATGGAAACTTGACTGGAGGCGTATAGATGCCTTCATGAAATAGGCTACAACTGTTGCATTCCTAGTATCAAGTCACTCCTGAACCAGAGACAACATAAGAAGTGTCTTACCTGGACTAAGGAGTGCTCAGTGGTCTAAAATGGTCTAAAGTGGTCTTTGAAGATGAAAGGAAATTTTGCATTTCATTTGGAAATAAGGTCCTAGAGTCTGGAGGGAGAGATGAAAGGCACAGAATCCAAGTTGCTTCAAGGTAAGGGTGAACTTTCCACAGTCTGTAATGAGTTGGAGTGATGAGTCATCTGCTGGTGTTGGTCTTCTGGTCCAAAGTCAACAAAGCCATCTACCAGGATATTTTAGAGCTTTATGCTTTGACTTAAACTGGTTTGCTAATTGTGATATTGCCATGCTTGATTGACTAGCCAACTCACCTGACCCGAACCCACAGAGAATCTATTTCTATTGTCAACAGGACGTTGTGAAAAACCCAACCCAACAATACCTATGAGCTGTGCATAAGTAATGCAAAACCTTTAGTACCTTGGTGAAAGGAGTGTTACAAAAACTCCATGTGTTTATTTAGAATTTGGTCAACTGTACAGTATTTATGTATTATTTATGTATTGTATGCTGCACCACTGCTCGACTGGTTACACCAGCACTCAGGGCTCAAGGAAGACATGCGTGTGGACTTTTTTTCTGTCCTGACACCTGGGTAGTGTAAAGAACTTTCTCTAGGTGTTCGTAGAGCCGAGACACTCACAATCTTTAAGTGACGACTAAAGATCTATCTATTTCACAGGTATTTGGGGTAACACCTCCCACCACCCAGCACCACTCACTATAAGTAAATAAATAAATAAATTCCCAATAGTGTTTGACCAATGGTACGTCTAGACAGTAACCTACTGAACCAGTGTAAGAATACATTTAATAATGGAAACTTCAAAGCACTTATGTACAGTAAGTAGCCCTGTATAAGAACACCTGCCAAATGCCTAAATATGAATGTATTTTACAACAACTTTTACTTTAATAGCTATGGTGGTAGTTTCCTCCAAGGATGGCATACACTTTTGTTTGAAATCAGAAATCAATGAATGAATTTGCTTTAGTAATGACATATTTCAGGGAGTCACATGGGTGTCGTGGTTACCACTGTGCCCTTGCATCTTCAGGGATGAGGGTTCGATTCCCGCCTCGGGTCTGTGTGCGTGGAGTTTGCATGTTCTCAGCATGCTTACTTGGTTTCCTCCCAGAGTCCAAAGACATGCAGATTAAGCTAATTGGTGTTCCCAGATATGTGTGTGTCCTGTCCCTCTCCAGCGTGTACCCTTCATTGTGCCCTAAGTCTCCTGGGATAAACTCCAGGCCGCCCACGACGCTGTACACAGGATAGGCCGTACTGAAGTTGAATAAATGAATAAAAGAATCAATGACACAGCATGAATTATTGAGGTAGAGTTGTCTGAAACCTCTCCAGTCCTCTAGAGGGCGGTGTGGCGCTTTATTCGCAAAGCGTTCTCGATCTTGCAGCGCCTTCCTTCAGCATCCATACAGACAGCAGTGCCATAGTGGAACAGCTGCGAAATAATATTTTCTCACCAGGTTTGGCGCGTAACAAACAGGTAAAATGCATTTATTTCAGTAAGACCGGGGGAGGATTAATGTTATTGGTGTGTCGTTGAATTTTTTTTTTCTTTAACGCATGCTGTTTGTTATATGTAAGTTGCTATTTCAAGCTGCGTAAGCGGTCAAACGAGCTAAAAGTGTAAAAGTGGTTTTTTTTTTTTCAGCGAAACGGTTTCCATGGTGATGTGTAGTCGCTGGTGTGCTCGGTGCTGTTAGTGTACACTGTGCTCTGCCGTGGATGAGGCGGGGCAGGACGGCACTTGCCACACAACAGGGAAATTCATACGTAACCTTAATAAAGATACGGTATTTATATAAATAATTTTTTTTTTAAGTCAGCAATGTTATGATAATGATGTTATGGTAATGCAGATGCGGTAATGTCGGTAATGTCGCCGTGTTATTGTTTGCATCCACACCCTGCTCGCCTTTGTGGCGTTCAGGGAGTGTCGTAGTTTCATGACTTTCCGTCTGATTTGTGTCTCCAAACAGCACAGCACTCACTATGTGTACACACACACACACACACACACACACACACACACAGTGACACGCGTTATAATAGAAATCAAATAACCTGCTCATTTGATCAGCAAAATTAAAGATGAAAATGACAACAAGCTAATCTGTCATCAGGATTATAGGACTGTTTTCTTCTTTTCCTTTTGGGATGGCTGATATTGTCCTAATGCAGCTTTAGAGACATCCAGATCTACTGTATATTATCATGTGTAGGTCCCTACTGAATGGGTCAGAGGTTAAAGTGGCAAGGAAAATCTCTGAGAATTGAGATGATGAAGAATCCTTCAGGGTGAAACCGGAGTTTACAGTTATAAATCATTACTCTGCAGCTAAATGCCCGGCTTCGATTATCAGTCAGTACCCAAACCCCAGCCACTGGATGAGTGTCGGTCTGTTTAAGCCTGGGTGAAATGGGAGGGTTGCGGCAGGGACGACATCCAGTGTAAAACCTGTTCCGAGTTGTTGTGCGGATCTCTACTCGAAGTCTACAGTTGAACACAGAGTGACTACATGTGTAGAAATGATGTTCAGGGAGAATTGTCCAGCATCCATGAGTTAGATATTCAGAAGTTCCAGGTTGACCAGATCTTGGCTTCCTTCCCCAAAAAAGAAGAAGAATATAGTAATGATAATTATACTTTTATTTTTTCAAATTACTTTCCGTTCTTTTTTTTCCACATGGTAAAACAATGCAGAAGGCATCAAAAATCTCCTTTGAACAGTTAATATTGAGATGAGTCCGCTACTTCTGCTCTGTAAAGCATAACGGAGCATAACGGCTCTGATCTGAAGTGCTGTAAATTGGTGATTTTTAAGGCTGGTATCTGGGTGGCTAAGTGAGCTTCTCCTCTTGGCCTTGCTTTCCTGGGATCGTCTTCATGAGAGCCAGTTTCAACATGGTGCTGGATGGGTTTTGCAAATGCACTTGACCATCCTGCTCGTGCAAGAACTTTTCCAAAACAGCTGACCTTCATATTTTACAATAACAACTGATTGTTGTTGTTACTTAATTACCTAATGCTATACGTGTTATTTTATAGTTTTTAAATGTTGAATTAAAAAGTGTGTCCAAACTTTGACTCACAAATCATGCATTTTATTGTGTAACGCCCACCTCTGTGCCAACTTTATGAATATATGATTGACAGAATTGGTTGGCTATTAAATAAATGGTTAAAGAGTAAACCCTTGTGGTGATTAGAATGCTAGATAACCAGACAGTGATATTCCTTGGGGTTTATATATCTTCTGAGAACGTATTTATTCATCCCTTGCTGATAATAAAAATTGACATAGTTCTGGGCATTGCTGTTCCTGTGATACAATTCTTAATCTCACACCCAAGGGGAATTGTATCCTAGTTAGTCTGTGTAGGGGTATGTTTTTGGACACTGGAGAACCTGTAGGGAACTTTGGATGAACCCGGGTATAACAGGCACAGAAGCTAATGACTTGAGTGTTGAACCCCTGACCCTGGAGCAGTGAGGTACCAATGCTTCCCACTGTGTTGACTGCTTAATACAGTTGTCTGTTTGCTGTATATGATAAATGTGGTATGTTAAACACATATAGATTTTGCAACTAAGAAAAAGTATAAAAACAAAATACTCACTTGCAAAACAGAATCCCATTTGATCTAAAGACAATTTGAATTTCTAAATATTGCTTATTTTTTCTTTTTTTTTTTTCTTTTTTAATCAGGCTTTGTGAAAAATTGTATAGGACATGGTGGAAGTTTTACTTTACTCTTGGCAAAGCACTTCTCTGTTAAATTATACCTAGTTATGGTTTGAAATTATGTTAATGAATGATGTTTAGATTGAGAAAAAAGTTAAGCATAATGATAAGCGATATAGCTCTTTCTTCCATCATGCTCTCTCTAAAACATTCACTAGCCCAAAAGAAAGTTGCATTTTCATCTCAGGAAGGGAGGGAGTTGCAGGCTTTCCTGTGAAAGTATCCTTTGCAACATTTACCACTTATTTTTACTGAATTTGATTGACTGTTGGAAAAGGACATGCTGGAGATATACTGTTTAATTTGTTTTATAGTGATTTCATTTACAAGTGTTCCCATGTCTTCTCTTTCCTGTCCTCGATTACTGATGTTAATACAGTATACTGAAACATGTGGTGTGCATGCAGGCTGAACTGAAAGCTCATAAATCTTTTCAGTAACAGTTCATGAAATCTGCTGCCCGAGCAGGAACCCTAACGCTGGATGAGTGTTGCAATATTGGTGTAACTATGTTGCGATGATGTCCACAGTCAGGACAATGTTGCTTTTGAAAGTTAGAATGACTAAAAAAGGGCACTGACTTCATGTTGAATGAACAACTTAAAAACAACCTTTATCAGGACTATGGATGCCGATTAACATCCATTCAAACAACGGTCGATCTCATCCTTGGTCCCTCTACGGGGTTTAGAATTTCAGTCAGAGATTGGGAAGGACATAACAGCTTCCCTTACACAGTGTGTATACCTCTTAGAGTTGAAATGGCAACTCTCTTTATCATTTTCTTTCAGAAATATTATTGAGGTCTTACTGAGGTACTTAGCTTCTGAATTACTCTAATGTAATAGTGTTTGCTCATCATCCAAACTGCATCATGAAACCGCTTTCACAAAACATATCTCTGTGGTTAAACATTTTAGTTATTTTAACATCTAGCTGCTTTATTATCTCAGTATCACTTTTACGTATTTCAGCGAATTTTTGTTGTTTGGTATTCTTGTGGCTAATGCTAGTAAAGACTGTTATGTACGAGTCTTTACTAGCATTAGCAGCGTGGTCCAGTGGTAACCACACAAGCGCTCTCACCGCGCCACCTGGAGTTCGAGTCCCACTCAGGACATCGGTTTGGTATTAATGTTGTTTTGAAGTCATATTTGCATCATTGTGTTAGTGACATTCATATAACGTTATTTTGACATTGTTTCATCAAATTAATTTGAAGTTTAAAAAACAATCTAATACCAGTGTCTCAATGTCTGTTGCCAAGTTGCCAAATTAATGGCAAATATAATGTGTTGACAACCATACATTCCTTCTTGGGTATGTGTTTTATATTGACTAAAGGATCATGTGAAATGATATAAGTCAGTTGTATCCCTTACCTTCTCAAAACATGAAAATGTTTATTCCAGTCATAACTGCACACTGATTTATTGAGATTGGGAAGATTAGAACACTACAGCACTTGAAACTTCTGAAGCTACATTTGGAAGAAAATTGATAGGAATCTTTAAAAATTGCCTAATCAGCGTTTTATTTTACATCATAGGTACGCTGGAATATTCGGAGACCCTCTCGGACATGTCATATGTCTTCATCAATGACACGTCGCAAACGAATGTGCCGTTACTGCAGGCCTGCATTGATGGAGACCTAGCGTTCGCCAGACGCCTTCTGGAGACAGGCTGTGATCCCAACATCCGTGACAACAGGGGTCGCACCGGGCTCCACCTAGCAGCAGCACGAGGCAATGTGGAGATTTGTCGCTTCCTGCACAAATTTGGAGCAGACTTACTAGCCACTGATTATCAAGGAAACACGGCACTGCATCTGTGTGGACATGTTGACACCATTCAGTTCCTCGTCTCTAATGGCCTCAAGATAGACATCTGGTGAGGTGTTTAATGTTTGTTTCATTCATTATAAATGTACCTACTAGCACAGAGTTCTCTATAGCAGTAATATATCCCTAATGAACTGCTTGTTCTTCACTTAATCTTTCCACTAGAGTTGAATCTCAGACAGTTTAGAAACAATGATGCATAGAAAAACTGTTTAAATAGCTGCAAAACCCCGAAAGTCCATGTCTCCCATCTTGCATTTAATCATTGTCTACAATAATGATGTTTTGCTGTGTGAAGACTCTAAAGATTTGACTTCATGCTTTGTGCAAACTCATGTCTATTTTTTTTTTCCTACACCAGATTGGTCTTTGTTGGTTTTGTAACAGATACACCATGAATGTAGGCTGTGTGTTGTTTGTGTCTGAGCAGTAATCATAACGGCTCGACTCCTCTGGTGCTGGCCAAGCGGCGAGGTGTGAATAAAGATGCCATTCGGCTGCTGGAGGGTCTGGAGGAGCAGGAGGTGAAGGGCTTCAACAGAGGCGCTCATTCCAAACTGGAGACCATGCAGATGGCAGAAAGCGAGAGGTGAGCAGGAAGACACTCCAGCTGGCATTACTTTCAGTAGCCTTTGCGTGAGTCAAAATCTCCCCCAGGCTGGGATATTTATGGATACATGTTAGGATACCTGTTGTGAACATTTTCTTCTTTTTGAAACAGAAGGTCTGTGAGTGTTCTTGGGATATTCTTACGTTCTTATTTATTTCTATTGAAAAAGGTATCTAATGGCCTAAAGTATGTTGTATTGTCTTACTCATGTATGTGTATTATTTGTTGATTCCTAGTGCAATGGAGAGCCACTCGCTGTTGAACCCCAACCTGCAGAACAGCGAGGGTGTTCTTTCTAGTTTTCGCTCCACCTGGCAGGAGTTTGTGGAGGATCTGGGTTTCTGGAGGGTTCTCCTGCTATTAGTCATCATCGCCCTGCTCTCTCTGGGCATTGCTTACTATGTGAGTGGGGTACTGCCCTTCTCTGCCAGCCAGCTGGAGCTGGTCCACTGAAAACCACCAATGTACTCGGTTTCAAATCTAGTTCTCAGATCCAGCAAAGCTGTGTTTTATATGATTAAATGATTGTCTTCATGCAAATTAGCCCTTAAGTTACTCTTCCCTGGCTAATGCTGTGTGGAAGAAAAATTAAGGCATGCATACAGTAGCTTGACAGGCTACTGTTGTTCAGAAAATCTTAAAACATTAAGTATTTAAAGCATGTGGGGAAAATCTTGTGAGATAGAAATTGTTTCGGTTACAGTGTATCGTGAACATTGTTTAAAAAAAAAAATCTTACAGAATGAAGCCCTTCTTTAAAATGAATGTACATTTCTTAATATTTCTTTATATGTCTTCTTAGTAATACATGACAATGTTTGGGGAAAGTAACTTTGACTTTAATTTCTGGAGTAGCAAGTGAGCTGTTCCTCATCAGAATGAGGCAAATTATATACGAGGCAGGAGAAACTGTGTACATTTGAAAGATTTCCCTCATAGTGCAATTTCTTTTTTCTTAAATAAATTTCCTCTATCCACATGTTAAACAATGTTAGTTGTCTAATTTGTCTTTGAAGCCATGCGTGCTATATTACTTTATATAATGCATTGGCACATGTAGATGATCAGAATACAGTTAGGACAGTACAAATATATTTTTTTTACTCTTGATATTTCATCTTGTCATTAACTTGGACTTATCTTTAACTGGCTTGACTAATTTCTGTTTTGTGCGAGTATGTTGTGATTGTTACATGAACTTTGTAACCAAAAAATGTTGAAAATTACTTTTTCTGCCTCAGTATTCATTGTGTGTCCATGACTGAAATGTGGAACACTGGTGATCTATGAAAAAGGGGCAAGAAAAAATCCTTGACTTCAAAAATGATGACTTAAGGGCACTTAAGGTCCCAGGTGGCTCCTTTCAAAATGGTTGTATATTATTGCAGTAAGTTGTGTTTGTAAGATGCTGTCCTTTCCATTGTGTCTTGTTTTTCTTTCATCTTTTCAGTTTTTTCATCTTTCATTTTCTTTATCAATTGTCTGGAATAACAGAGCAGTATTTTGCAGCAACATCTTCAATATTTCAGGAACACAAAACTATAAGTGGCATCTTTTCCATGTAGTGATGATGATGATGATTACTATACTGTGGCTGCAGCTGGTGACTAAATTTTTACCTAATCAGTGTTTAATGGAAAGCTCTTTGCGGTTGTCTTGGGAGTTGCTTATTGTTTACTTATCCTTTGGATATTTTGTAAAATATTTCAAATGTGTTTTAACAGCATTCACTGTTATTCACTGTTGGAAGCATTTGTTTCCTGATGATGAACTATTAAACTACCAACAATATTAATTCAATTACGTTGTTCTGCTGCAATACTACAAATTATTTTAATTTATTTTATTTAAACTAACTGTTTAGGGCAGGGGCACCTCTGCGGTTAAGGTGTGGGACTGCTGACCAGGAGATCCCATGTTCGAGCCCTGACACTGCTGGGCAGCTATTGTTGGACCCTTGAGCAAGGTCCTTCATCCCCAAGTGCTCAGATACAATCGGGCCTCGAGCTGGCAATCCAAACCCTGTAAGTAACTGCCACAGAAATAACGGACCTACAGATTCTCCATGTGGGCAGTATCCATCGGCCTATATGCTGGATGTAGACAGACCCTTTAATTTTTTCAAAATAAAAGTTCATTCTATTCTGCTTATCCTGTGTGGCCTACAGCAGGGGGCCTGGAGCCCATCACAGGACGCACTTGCTAACACACTCCGGGCAATTTGGGAACACTAATTATTAATTACCTCATCTGCTTGTCTTTGGGCTGAGGGAGGAAACCAGAGTTCCCGGAGGGAGAACATACAAACTCCATGTGAACAGACCTGGAATCGAACCCCGACCCTGAAGTTGCTAAGCACTATGGCACCATGCAGCTGTAAAATAAACTTTTATTACACGTCTGAAGAAGTGGTGTCGTTCACAACAAGTCGGCTCTTTTAGATGAACATTGAGATCTGACGCCCATATATACATATTCCATCCATCCATTAATCTAGGAACCTCTATAGTCCAAATAGGAGGGCTAATGGTGACCATTGTATTCTCATTTTCACATCCATGGTAGGAACCTCCTGTCAGCATTCACACACTACAGGCAATTTGGGAATACCAATTAACTTAATCTGCCTGTCTTTGAACTGTGCGAGGGAACCAGAGAACATGCAGACTCCATGCACATGCGGGAATCAAACTCCTGGAAGGACCTGGTTAAGTTCTGTACCACCATGTACGTATACATGTACAAATACAATGTGTCTACTGTATCTACCCACGGGTGTAAATGTCCTACTAATGAAGCACAGACACAAAAGACATTTAAAAATATAAAAGGAAACGTATTTTATGTTGTGCGTTGCTGATTGATAAAGTGGTAGGAAATACACGTTCAAACAAATGTAATGTTAATTCTGTTAATTTGAAGGTAGAATAGGATATATATATAAATCTTTTTTTTTTTTTTTAAGTCAGCCATTTCTGTCAAACAATGTTTGCCGGTTAAAAAAACACACACACACATCTTAAACGAATTGTTTGTGAACCGAACGAGTCGACTCTTGCTAGTGAGTCAAACGTTCACTAGTACGAGCCGTTAACGCCTCTGATTTACCCATAATGCTACTGCACCGGAAACGGAAGTGAACATTCAAAACAAATCTGCTGGCTAGCAGTCCAAAGATTGTTGTATCATTCCTGTTTTTTTTGTAAACCATGGTGTCGTAGTAAGGGCTGAGGATTTTTTTTTCTATCATGAATCTAAGAGGACTGTTCCAGGATTTTAATCCCAGGTGCGTATAAATGTTGAGTTAGACGCTGAAACAGCCGGTGATGCAACATTTGACATCCAGAGATGTGTGATGTAGCCGCGCTAGCTGAGCGCTTTAGTATAAACCTGTGTGTCTGATGAAACCAGGCTTCTGTAAATAGTTACGAACTCATTTATGCAGTTCTAATTTTATACGTGGACAAATACGCTATAAATGTGTGTGTGTGTGTGTGTGCGACTGACTAAGGCTGTATAGCATTTCCGTTCAGCATACAGTATGAAGAATGCAATAACATACATGTTTGGTGTTTCACGAAGTTATTTTCAGTCAGAACAGATTTCACACTCTGTGTAATGCACTGTAGGTCCATTAGGGAGAAAGTAGAGATTAATTTATAATGACAGTTTATTAATATTCGCAAATCAGTATCAGTAAGAGCAAAAAAAAAAAAAAGAAGGAAGAATGAGTGGTATTATTAAATAAATATCAGTGGGATTGTAAGGTATTGCACATATTTCATTTGCACAGTGTGGAGAACATTTGAGGGAGTTTAGTTGCAATAGTGCACATTTTGTAATATTATTTATCTATCCACCCATCTCTTTCTCTCTTTTTCCTCACAGCAAATTCCTTATCTATGCCTCACTTTTGCTGTTCTCCATTTTGCTGGCTCTGAGGCTGGATGGAGTGATCCAGTGGAGTTACTGGGCTGTGTTCACACCCATCTGGCTCTGGAAGCTGATGGTTATCATCGGAGCCTCCGCTGGGACCGCAGTGTGGGCTAGTCACCCACGCTACAGGTGTGTTACAAACACGTCAACCCCTTAAAGCTGCTGTAAGGGGTGTTGTAAGTTACAGTGAATTGAAGCCTTTTCCTTCAGTTCTGTTCCATTCACTCAAAGCTCCCTCTGTAACCCTCTACACATGGACATGTGTAAACAGTGCAAAGACCAGACAAGAGCTATAACTCAATTCCTGATCAGAAAAACTAGCAATGCTATTGACTGCATCTGTAGAATTTCTTTCCTTTTCATTTCAAGTGTAAAGGCTTTTTTGGGTTAAAAGGCTACACACACCCTGCAATGGTTTGGCACCCTGTCCACGGTGTACCCCGTCTGTAAACTGTGCCTTAACAAGCTCACAGCCAGACACATTGTTTTTTTAGTACAGTTAGACTGTTATATATCTAGTACAGCTAGAATGATGTACTGTATATTACAATCTGCTAATATAACACTCTTTTCAAGGAAGCAAAAGAACTACTGAAGTATAAGCTGAAGCAAAGTGACCATGGTTTATTTTGACATTTATTTATTGTAAATCTAGTAATATTTCTGGTAATTCTGCAATTATTCAATAAAATGAGTGCTGTATTACACAATTAACAAAAGAGCATCTTTTTAAATTAGAGAGGTAAGGATGTAAACCTTAACCATACATTAAAATAAAAAAAACTTTTAAAGAAATTAATGACAGGTGTACTCATTTAAGATGTTTCCGTTTTCGGCTGCCGAAAATTATTATTGTTTTCTTTGTGCCCAGAGCGGAGGGTGAGACTCATGTGGAATTCAAAGCCATGCTGATAGCAGTGACCATTCACATCCTGCTGCTGATGTTTGAAGTACTGGTGTGTGACCGAATCGAGAGGGGTTCCTACTTCTGGCTGTTTGTCTTCATGCCCCTGTTCTTCGCTTCGCCTCTTTCTGTGGCCGCGTGTGTATGGGGGTTCCGCCATGACCGTTCACTGGAGGTGTGGAATTATCACATATATTATCACAATATGAACATGAAGTTATTTATGTATTTATTCAGTTTTCTAGTATATCCTGAAGTAATTTATTCCTCTTATTACCACAGCACGTTGTACTTTAAATATTGTGGACTGTGTGTAGGAACAATTACAGTTAAATTGCAGCAGCTACAAACAAAAAATCAAAGCCTTTGATATGTCAGAAATGCTAGAGTTAGAGCGTTATCTTTTATAGTTGCTGAGCACTGACACAAGTGGCTCAGAGGGCTAAGGCACTGAGTTACTGATCGGAAGATCAGCGGTTCAATTCCCAGCTCAGCCAGGTTGCCATTGTTGGGCACTTGAGCAAGGCCCTTAACCCTAACTGCTCCAGGGGCGCTGTACCATGGCTGACCCTGCGCTCTGACCCCAGTTATGCTGGGATATGCGAAGAAGGAATTTCACTGTGCTGTAATGTGTATGTGACAAAATAAAGGCTTTACTTTAAATATACTCATATTATTTTACTTTACATCAAGGTCTCCTACCATGTAAGTGGTTCTACTTAATATAAAGCATCTGCTACATAAGTCGCTGTGAATTAGCATTTACTGTATAAACAATAAAACATAAATTACAGTCATAGTGAGCAATTTGATATAAATTTGTGATTTGTCTTGTACCTGGCACTGGCTACTTGTCTCCTGCTTGCTGTATAATATTATGTATGCGTATATATACACACGCACATGAGACACACAAGTGTAAAAAATTCCATTATTTCCCTATATAATCTCCTGCTACACTAATGCACTTATCCCAGTGTTTCACTTGTGATTATTGAGGATAAGGAGCTACACTCGCTGAATGATCAAGGGAACAACTACAGTGGGCTTTGAGCCACCTCGGCCGGCCGGGATCATTATTCACGGGCGTTCAATTGTGACTTGAATGCCCATTATTCCATATTATATATATATAAATAGAAATTTACTCAAACAATCATAATTAATCTAGCAGCATAAATACATTAATATATTCATATACTTGCTATTTTCCCCCTTTTCACTATTTATTTGCTTCATTTAATTAAAATAAAAGTGACCCATGTCTCTTCTGTCCTTCTTATTTCTTCTCTCTCAGTTGGAGATAATGTGCTCGGTCAACATTCTGCAGTTTATTTTCATCGCCTTGCGACTGGACAGAATCATCAACTGGGACTGGCTGGTAAGATGTACTCATTAAATAATTTTAGATCCTTAAAAGATTATTTTGTAAACAAAAATAATGACCACAGTAAGGGGTGCCATTAAAGGAGACGGTTACTAGGGCCCCTGGATGACCCTTAAAATTGCTTGAACAGTGGAAAAATATTGGTGTTATTTGGGGGCCAGAATCTCTAGCAGTGCTCATGATTATAAAATAATTGATTATATGGCACAATTTCTACACATTTATTCTCAGTCTATTACTTTGTCCTTGTTCAGACTGCCAGTCCACATTCAATTTTGGCATATTTGATTGGAATTACTTTGGAATCAGATTGTTTTCATATAATCTAAACAGTAAAAACAAAAACAAAAAAAACTGCACTATCTTTGCAAATCGGATTTGAACTACATCCTCTGTCTAAGTCGCCAGCAAAGGTGGAAGGTAACCTCCACTTCTTTTATTACTGTACACATGTAAAAGTAAAACGTTTTTGCGCCTTTGTGTTTTTTATTTATTTATTTTTTCACACACAAAGATATAACATGAGTAAATACAAAATGCCGTTTTTAAATGATGATTTAATTTATTAAGGGAAAAAGCCCTTGCCCTATGTGAAAAAGTAATTAACACCCCAACACCTCATGCAGGGATCGAAAGAATTTCAAGTACAGATGAAACAAAATAATTGACAGGCGTCATTGTGAAAAGGGTTACTGAACCATTTCTTAGGCTTTGAAAGCACAATGAGAGCCATTATCCACAAAGAGAGAACATTTTGACCCATAGTGAACCATCCTAGGAGTACTCTGAACAAGGAATATGTGTATGCCGTCAAAAATCTGTGCAGCAGTCAAACCTAACAATATATACCAGGCCAACTAGGACATTGTTAAAACAAATGCTAGCTGTTAATTAACTGGTTTGCTAAGAAAGCAGATTTGGTTTGATTGTAAGTGGTTAAACTAATACAGCCAGAAAAGACATAACCGTAAGTTCAGGAACACTTGAAGCACGCTGCAGGAGCAGGGAGTGCTATTTTAAGAGGTTCACTTTATAAGAAAAAAGCTTGACATTTCATGAAAAACAAGGAATAGGAATTTGTAAAAAGCATTATTCTTGTTAAAATCATAGGTCTAAGAATATTATTTCTGTTGTGTACTATGTAGGTGGTGTGTGTGCCACTGTGGATCCTCATGTCATTCCTCTGTCTGGTTGTGCTTTACTATATAATTTGGTCCATGCTATTCCTGCGCTCTGTGGACATCATCGCCGAGCAGCGCCGCACCTACGTCACCATGGCTGTGAGCTGGATAACCATTGTGGTGCCACTCCTAATCTTTGAGGTGTCTTAAATTCTGCTGACTCTCACTTAAATACCAGTGTTGTCAGCACTAAAAATCAAGCTAACATCTGTCTATGTTGGCTGTCTTTGTGAGACTAATCGGTGTCTGTTTTCTCCTTCAGATCTTGCTGGTTCATAAACTGGATGGTCATAACAAACTGAGTTATGTGTCTCTCTTTGTGCCTTTATGGATCTCATTGATCACTCTCATGGCCAGCACTTTTGGGCAGAAAGGCGGGAATCACTGTAAGTAATTATATATTACAATTTTTACCCCAAAAACTAAGTTTATACATTTTCTATCCAAATCTTTATTGAATATGAGACAGTGAGAAAGTGCAGGCTGCCAAAACCAAGCCTGTAATTACTACTATAATTTATTTATTTTTTATCAAAACACACACAGAGAAGCCAACTATAACTTAATGATGATGTGTGCCCCCAAATACATACAAGCATACCAGTGTTTTACTCGTAAATGAAAATACAGGTCTATCAGACCATGTTAAAATATAACGGATGAACTCAAAAGTGCCACGTTTTTTGTGGCCGAATCCCTGAAGACAATGTGCTGTGCACGAACGAGGCACACGCTACTACAATTATAATTGGCCTATGATTCAGCCTAATTTGAAGATGATTCATAGGCCATTGATAGGCAGATTTTTAACTGGATTTCAGGATTTCACATCCCACAATTCCTGCAGATTTTAGGTACGCTTTCAAGGTGTTCTACTGAATCCAGTGCTGGTGAATGGGAAGACCACTGAAGGACATTGAAATCATTGTCATGTTTGTGAAACCAGTTAAAAACAAATACTGGTTAGATGGATAAATTGTGCCCATGAAGTGATGCACAGTCTGCAACAATTCTCAAATAGGCTGTAGCATTCAAGCAATGATTGACTGGTAATAATTGGTCCAATGTGTGATAAGGAAACACACCATTCCACCACTTCCACCAGCATGGACTGTTCCATGAATTCATGGCATTTGTATCATACTGCTGTTGTAGTGCATTCTCCATGAGATTCAACGCGTCACGCATTCTGCACTGCTTTTCTGATCACCACAGTCGTACAGAGCAGTTATCTGCAGTCACTGCGGCTTTTCTGTCAGGTCAAACCAGTTTAGCCATTCTCCTGTTTTTGCTTTATTTCACCATTGTGGGTAAACTCTAGCCACTGTAATGTTTTTTGTAAAGAATTTTCTCAAGCTACTGGCTGTATCTGCATGGTTTTAACTGTATGAATAACCTATACAATCATAAGAAGAAGACGATCTGACAGAAAAAGTCCTTCAAGTTGTACTTGGGCTGATTAATCTTTTATTCATGCCCTTTTGGCCGCAGTATCAATGCTATTAATATGAGAACACTACACTGAATGTCACAGTTCTAACTTTAACTTGTATATCATTACACAGGGTGGTTCGGCATCCGCAAAGACTTCTGTCATTTCATTCTGGAGCTTTTCCCTCTCCTGCGAGAGTACGGCAACATCTCCTATAACCTGCAGCACGATGACTCCGACACCTTAGAGGAGACACGGGCTGTCCCTGAACCTTTGAAAGTCGCCCCCATGTTCTTCCACAAAGGAGTAGAGATCATGCCATTCCCTGGGAAGTACTTTGACCCTCCCCCTAAACTCTCTATAGACATACCTGACTGAAGGTAGCTGCAGGCTTTACATGAACTGTACAGTTGTTCCAGGAGATGCTCGGGAACCAATATTTTTTTTTTTTACTATTATAATTCAGGTATATTTGATGATGTATATGTCGAGGACGAAGTAGGAAATGATAAAGAGCTGGTATCAATATCAAAGTCATCAGTCTGCCTGAAGATGGAAATTCAGCTGTATAGTATGGAACTGTAGAATAGCTTATAGTGAATAATAATTTCTCCATAAAGCACTTTCATTTTTGAAAAGACATTTCTCAGGCAATTCTAAAATGTAAAAGTGCTCAATCCAGCTCCCCGGTCTACATTCAGCACAGGCCTGCTGATAGAGATCCAAAGGCTCGGGTTGTTTTAATTGTATCTGTTTTTTCAGTGGCATTTCTGTATTCAGCTTGATATTTTGTAAAGAGAAGTTTGATGAGATTTTAGACACTGAATAACATTTCTTTCAAAATGACAGAGTTATTGTGGGTTCTGGGATTTACACACCTACTACTGTTCCTTAACCTGGTGAGAATATGTTTATAAATGATCACATCTGGCAGGCAGTACTGCTACACAAACAATTTTTCAACACTGCATCATGACTTAAAGATGGAAAAACCAAACCCCGTAACTGACCAGAAGTGCAAGATTGAGACTGTCTGAGCCTCATACTGACTATCCTGACTGCTGTCTTTTGACTGGACCATTCTGAGTCTAATCTTTTGTTTCCTATGAGTAAAGGGTAATGTAAGAAACTATGCATGTGTATTTTAACACTGTTGCATGTAACTGTACAGTACACTGTTTCTGTAATTCATATTCTGTTTGTTCAGAGTAAGAGATTATTTCTTTACAATGCCTGACTTGTCTGTTTTTTAAAATGATTGTGCTCCAACTACACTAGTAGTCTGATATTAAAATGCATCTAAAGAGCTAAACTACCTCAGTTAACCAATAAATCACCAAAAGCCTCTCCCTGCCCAAGGGATATGAAAACACAACAGACAACAAATTAAATATAATAATAATAATAATATATAAAATATAAAAATAATAATATAAATAACTGATTAGTGACTAAATGAAAAATATTCAGAGTTTTCAGAGTCTCATTAGCTTATTCAATTCAATTTAATTTTATATAAAATTAGGGGAGTCAAGATGAAATGTGTACAGGAAGATGACCATATGAATAAACCTTAAGACAAGGAACCCATCGTCATTTGGGTTCTGTTAAACAGCAGAGATTGTGTTAAAAGGCTTGAAGTTTAGTATAACTGGAAAAGTGTTATATGGTGATCTGGAATCCACTTTCATTATTGGAAACCCAAATACAACACTGTTTGTAGGAATTTAAGTCCTGAAGTACTAAATATAACGGTACTTCACGCGGTTTTTTTTTTGTATCCACTAAAGAAACACTGATTTGATTCTAACATTTCACTGTTTAATCAGGGGAGAGCGCGAACGCAGTCCCCCACTACCAGAAATTATGCAGTCGAGATTCCCACATTTGGGGAATTCGCAAAGGTCAACCCAACCGAAAGTGCAATGGTTGAGCCTCGCCTTGGGTGAACCACCTTCTTGATCATGGTATCTCCCCTGCCAGGTAAGTATGAAGTAAACGCAGTCTCGGGAGCAACCGCCTCCACACACACACTCTTCACCATCACGGTGAGGCGCGTTCACTCACTCGTTACACATTTATACACATCCAAAGCTACACAAAACAAGTACTGATAATAGATTATCAGAAGTATTTTGCTTACTAAGGATTTGGTGGCTTGTTTTACAAGAAAGCGACATAATTATATTTCCCATGATGCATTGGTCCTGAATATGTAATGAGTGCTACGCTATCCCGGAACGGTTTTTCTTTTTGTTCTTCTACGGAGGCCGGGAGGGAGAAAAATTGAGAAGATGGAACATGCAGCTCGTCGGCATTTCAAACAAACAAACCAACAAACAAACAAAAAAAGCGCCTCCAGTAGCACTGTGTACAGAACAACGTAAATACACTCGCGATTATGTCCATTTGTGTACTGTTCTGGCTTTTACAAGTACATGGATGGTTTCACGCCTGTAGCATGGAACACGTGCTACAAAATAGACCAGTTTCAGAAACAAAAAACATGGCGAGCCCACTCTGAGTCTTTAACTTAAGGAGTCTTTAATCCTTGTTGAAGTGCTCCTTTTGAAAGCACTTTCAGGGTAGAAGGTTTGATTCCCAGCTTGGGTCTGTGTGTGTGTATGTGGAGTTTGCATATTCTCTCCCTGCTTGGTGGGTTTCCCCCTGGTTATTGCGGTTTCCCTCACACTATCCAAAGAAATGCAGATTAGACTAGCTGGTGTTCCCAAATTGTCTAGTGTGCGCGTGTGTGCCCTGTGATGGATTGCCACCACCTCCAGGGTGAACCCTGCCTTGTACCCCAAGTCTTGTTAGGTTTTAAATGAAGAAGTGGTGTGTCCGAGCTAAGTTTTAAGCTAAGAGAAGAAGAGTTTTAGCTTATTGTGTCCGCTGCACCTTGATACACTTACCGGTCCGGACCAGATCGGCACACACGCACGATGTCTGAAGATCTCTGATTATTCTCAGCAAAGAGAGCACATTTAACATCCTGAACATCAAAAGAACCAGCCATTAACATGTCAGTCATAGAGGGACCCAGAGACAGACAGGAGAGAGGAAATACATTTGCATTCTCTTGATTAAACAAAAGGGTTCTAGCAGACAAGAGCCATTTGGATGTATACTCGTCTGGATACAGGATATAGAAAGTGTTACCACCGAAGGCGTAAGGAAGGACAGTGAGGGGTCTGTTCTCAGGGCACAGGAATCTGAACTGATTAGATTAAAATGTCTTACAACATTATAAAATCTTACAAGTCTCCTGGGATAGGCTCCAGGCCTCCTGTGACCCTGTACACTATAAACGTTATAGATGATGAGTGAGTGAGTGATATATTAAGTATTACTAGTAGATAAGTTAAAGGCAAAATTTTAAGAAAATTATAAATAAAATATGCTGTCTGCAGAAGCATTCAACCATTTTATTGTCGTCTGTTGATGTCCATAGTAATAATGTGGAAAATAGAGTATCTGTAATGGAAATAAGAGGTTAGGGACAATCCACATTGGAGTATCTACACAGTTTAGTCACAGATAGTAAAGATGCTTTTTTGGCAAAGGTAAGACAAGCATTTGTGTTCTTTTTGGTTAGCAGTGGCTTTCAAATTGGAACTCTCACATTGATGCCATTTTGCCCAGTCTCATGATTATTGAATCATGAATACTGACCTTAATTGAAGTGCAGTTCTTTAAGATCTTATAAGCTCCTGAATGCTTTGTGTTCTTGGAGTAATTTTGGTAGGCTGACCACTCCTGGGAAGGTTGACCACTCATCCAGGTTTTCTCCATTTGTGAATAATGGCGCTCACTCTGGTTCCTTAGAAATGGCTTTTGTACCACTTTCCATGCTGATAAACGTCAATTACTTTGTTTCTCCTCCGGTAGTTTAGATCATAGCATGATGTGAGATTTTTTTTAGCATGACTGACTGTCGGATAGGCTCTAATGAAGTGATTTCTTGATTCAACTGGTCTGGCAGTAATCAGGCGTGGGTGTGGCAAGTTAAATTTAACTCAGCTTTTAAAAAAAAAATTGTAATGTGGCTAATCACATTTCATTTCTGATTTAGCAGGTGATATTTTAGATTATCAGAAAGTATAAAAATGATTTTTCATGGCACTGTATGTGAAATCATTGCCGAGTCCACTTCAGGGAATGAGGACAAAACTAAGCATATGTGGTCTTCACAGCTGGTTATTCTCTCTTTCTTTCTCCTCCAAATGTCAACCAAATGTTAATTAATTATACATTCTCTATTTGGTTGTTAAAAGGTTTCTATGTAATTTCTTCATAATGCCATAACATTCTTTTAGCTGGATATTGGATTGCTGTGGGCAATGCAGAGAGGTAACTTAACTTTGACCATACTTCTCTCACCTAATTCTGGATGTTTTCTCTCAAAACACTTTTATATACAACCATCTATAGAAAAAGACATCTAAGATGAGTCAGGGTTCATTCCAATTGTTAATCCACTGTCGATATATATATTGTAAATATAGCATAAAGTCCAGATTTGATCATAATAAGAAACTGACTATTGGGGGCAGTAATTCTGCTGATTTAACTAGATGTCACTATATATTTTTAGAGAGATCCAGCCTTCTGACAATACCTTCTTGACTTCTCGATAGAAGGTTTGGTGAGGTTAATAAGAGATTAATTATAAGACTTTCTTATATTAAGATGTATGTGTAAAGTCAAAACGATGCAACAGTGTTGAAATGTGTCAAATGAGGTCAAATACCTCATGCTCATGTCTAGTGTCACTTCATTGTGCTGCCACAGAATTGTGACTTGTGAGCAAGGCCTTAAAAACAGGTTTATATACCAGGGCTGTGAGAAAAGTTCTAGATGATTAAAACAATGTTGTTGTTAATCTTTTGGCTGCACCCATCGAGCAGTCACCAAAATGGACCATGTGACTTGCATACAACTTGGCAGGGGTTTTAAACCGGTTGCCCTTCCTGATGAACCCTACCATTTTATCCTGGATTAGGACCAGCACTGCATGCAGCAGCTGGTGTTTTGGCATTGGGTGGGAATTGAACCCGGGCCTTCTGTATGACATGCGAGACACCTACCACTGAACCACCAAAGCCCTTATGATTAAAGCAATGAGGGATATACCTAGATACTAGATATAGGTGAGATTTTATATAATGTGAAATTATATAAATAAAACATGCAGTTCCCTTAGGGGAGATACTCTGTAGGGCCATGGAAGCAAAAATGGAATGGGGTGTGTGCGCGCGCACGTGCTCACACAGGAGTGTGCAGGAGAGGAGCTGTGTCTATTTGATAAACGATCATTGTGTCTGAACTCATACACTGTCGTAGTCTCTTACATTAATTTCTTGTGGTAATTACTGGTAATGTTGACCAAGAACACCAAAATTTAATTTAAAAAAAACAATGTTCAGATGTCTGATGTGGACATAGCCATAAGAACTGAACAATAAGTTTCTATTTAATAAAATGTATATAGTGCTCTTATTGGTCATTGTCACAAAGCAGCTATACAGAATAAAATTAAATATAAAAAGCAGTTTGACAACTATGTGAGAGAAAATATGTACAAATCACCAGTATATTCCTCATGAGTAAACCAAAAACGACAGAGAAAAAAACTAAGAAAGCCTTGCTACATTTTAACCAAATATTTGACTATAATTTAACTATATTCCTAAATAACTTCGATCACACGCATGCAAATCCCAACACAAAACCTTAAACATTACGTACTATTAGACACCAACAGAACATTCCTCCTGAAAAAAAAAAAGCTTTACCGAAATTATTTTACCTTATTTTTAACAGTATAAGGGGGTGCACCGTTCCCGGAGGTACTGCAATACCGGGTCGATGCGTGGAGTGGACGGAACAAGCCCCTATTCCATCTCCCTGTTCCAAAAATCAATTTAATATATGGTCCCCGGGTAGGGGACGTATCAGATATTAAACTGATAAGAACAGATACTACACTTGATCTTAGCCAAAAGGCCGAGAAGCGATACTGATTACGAGGCACAACGAGAGGAGACATCTTTCAATATACATCACCCGAGGACGGCAGCTACTGCATTGTTCGCTAAATAGTTTATTAAACAAATAAGTCGCATCAGTGCAAGTTAAAGAACTGAATATAACGTCAATACATGGGACCTGAACAAACACAGGAATAAAATAACAGTTTTTAACGGACACTCTATCAAAAAGGCGGAGGAAATGCTAATGAGCTCACAAACTGACCAACCAGAATCTATTTCGTATTACAAACGTACCTTAAACCGATTTACAAGCATATTAACTATAATTAAATGGATAAAAGTTGTATACATAAAAAAACTATTACGCGGGTATTTATAAACGTAGTATTTCATGTTGTTTATGTATTTCTTTTGTTTACATTATTTAAAATTCACAGTAATACGTCGCCTCTTGATGGTCAAATGTGGTACTGCAGTTAGAGGTGTAGAAGCCATTTTAAATTTGAGACACAGCTCCCAGTAATTAACTCGAGCCCCCACAGAAGAGGTACATGGTCCGAAATAAAAATGTCAGCGTGTACATAAATAAATGCCTTTTATGGATAATCACACGGGTACAAAACTAAACACTAGCTTTGCTTAAACTTGACACCAACATTGTTCAATTCTTTATAATCAAACGAACGACAAACAAAGCACATCATTTCTAAGAATAATAAATTCATGTTTAACGCATTTGCTAATTAAAAAACTATGAGCCCACAAAAATATGTATTTACCTGAAAAAATTCACTCGTTGCAAACTTCGACCAGTAGATGGCGAGCGAGCGCTTCAAATCATATACTTTTTTCCCCCTTTTTTTTTTTACCTGAACGTAGATTTGTGACGACTTTTCATTTAGCCTCGCTAAACAATATATCTGCTAATAAACATCCACTTACATTTTGTTTGTTTGTTCCTGAGATACATCCATGGTATCTTCATTTTCATTAAAACAACAACAAAAAATACATCAAATAAATGCATGAGAATACACGAAAGCGTTTGTAGGTAATATTTTTTTTTTTAGCTTAAAGCTAGTTTTTCAAGAGCATAGCTAAATGAATAAATAAATAAGTTCATACCTTCCTGACAAGTCTACTCCTAATTCCTAATTGAGACTAGTCCTAATTCTAATCCTAATTCAGGTAATTTGCCAACACCCCCAAAATTGTAGATTGGACACACCTGCTGCACCACACGTGCACACGCCATATTGAATAGTGCTTTATAGACGTGGGAAAGGCATTACATTTGACACGTGAGCAAACATGGGGCATTGGTGAAAGCACACCAGTTGATGGCAGTCGCTTGTTAGCTTGTACTATGCAACATTTTCAAATTTACTGACCATAATACAGTTTCAGATAAATCCAGATTAAGTGAGAAAATACGGACAGAAAAAAAGTAACATCTTGTCATGTTGTTTGCTTTATTTCTAGATTTCAGGGTTAATATATCGTTTTATCCTCTGTAAGTAGTAAATTTTTCCTACTTACTCGCAAAGTGATACTATTTGTAGCCCAGAACCACATCAGCTTCAAGAAGAGCTGCTGAAAGTCCAACGGCACCATTACTTGCTTGAGCTCTATATAACACAAGTTTGCATGTTCTCCCTGTGTATGGTGGTTTCCCTCTGGGTATTCTGGGTTTCTCAGTCCAAAGACATGCAGATTAGGTTAACTACATTAGGTTAGATTAGGTTAACAGATTGGCATCCTGTCAAGTGTGTATGCCACCTCGTGCCGTAAGTCTCCAGGCCCCAGTGACCCTGTATACAGAATAAAGATGTATAGAAGACTTTGTGATTAACTGTGCTAAACAAATAGTGTTTTTAGTTATGCTGTTATAGTTAGTCCTGCCGGAGTCCCTGCTTGCACTTTGCACTAAATATACATTCACCTTATACATGTTGACTGTGACCATAACTAACTGCCATCTCTCCTTATTTTCTGTTCTCTCCTCTTCTGCTCTCTCCTCTCTCTCTCTCCCTCTCTCCTTCCCTCTCTCTGTCGAGCTATACATGTCGCTCCTGAGTTGTCAGTGATCCAGACCCCTCTGTTCTTTGGACCCATCTAACCCGTCCTGGAGTCCTGCTTCTGGTTGGAGATCTCGTCGCATGGATGCCCCGTGTGGTCTGCTTGGATTCGTGTGGTGGCTGGGGATGGTTTCCATGAAGACTGTCCTGTCCTCGATTGATGCTGACAGCTGTTCTCTGGGGACCTGTGACTTCAGTTGTTCGATAGCTCAGGACTGGAATCTCCTACATTCTACCTGAGCCTCCAGGAACAAACTGGACTCCTTTTAATTTAAATTTTAACACATCTCCTGTTATACTGAACTTCCAGTACACATTATTATGCTGATCAATCCCTGCTATCCGTTATCACCCAGATGAGGATGGGGTCCCTGTTGAGTCTGGTGCCTCTCAAGGTTTCTTCCTATTACCATCTCAGGGAGTTTTTCCTTGCCACCGTCGCCCTCGGCTTGCTCATCAGGGACAATCTTATCATTTTGATTCATACACATTGCATACAAACTTACTTCTTTTTATTGTGTAAAGCTGCTTTGCGACAATGTCCCTCCTTCATGGTCTAGGATTGGCTCAAGTTTCACAATAGCCTGAAGATCTAACCAATCACAGATGAGTACAAATTCTTATTTAGGCATTTGGCAGACCTCCTAATCCAAAGCGACTTACATTTGATCTCATTATACATCTGAGCAGTTGGAGGTTAAGGATGTTGCTTAAGGACATGGGGGTTTGATCCAGAGATCTTCCCAACTGTATTCCAATGCCTTAACCATTGAGCTACCCCTGACACGCACTTGTACTGAACCATAACACAGAAGGCTGGACTTCAGGCCTGGAAAGGATTATTTTGTTACACCTTACTATATCTACTAATGCTAGAATACACCTAATGCCGCCAAACTCAGATATCTGATGTAGGAATTATTGGCTGTCCCAGTCACTTTTCTGGCAGATGCCAACACCTAAAGCCATAAGGCAGCACAAATGACACTCCCACCTTCTGACGTTTATGCAATAAGCTTGAAATATTCTAGGCACTCTTAGTTACACTGCCGGGCCAAAGAAATCTGCACACCTTAAGATTAAATTGAATCACCTTTAGCTTTTATTACAGCACACGTAATGTGATGGCCAGTCCATGTGTGAAAATGATTATTCCTCGTGCTCCCAGAACCACTCTTTCACAATTTGAGTGCTGGAGGATGGCCCAAGCCATCAAGAAAGAGAAACACCATGGTCATTCAGTACAGAGTAGTCAGGTCATCAGCTGACTTAATTTTATTGCCACATAAAATTGCTGAGCCTAGACTTGACCAACTGAAGCAGCTATCTCTAGAAGCTTGTACGGTGGCCACTATGCATAATGGCTGCATCGCTTAATCACTTCCCTTCTTACCCTGACGCTCACATCGCTCTGGAATAGGATCTGGACTCATCAGACCACATGACATTTTCCATTCCTCCAAAATTTAATTGCTGTGCTGACTAGCAAATTGAAGCATATTTTCTGACTAGTCTCACTGATAAGTGTTTACTTTTTATGGCCACACAGCTGTTCAGTCCCTTCCTTAAAGTGCTCATCACATTGTGTGTGTGTGTGTGTGTGTGTGAAAATTTATTTCACACAGCTGACATGTTGATAGTTTAGCACTATCTTTCCTGGTTTTGATAATGTGTTGAAGAGTTCTTAACCCAGTTCCGGTAAGTTGATGCAGGCAATAATTTGACTGTTCTGAAATGGTAATTTGATTTTGTTTGTTTGTTTTTGTGTGTCTTCCAACCTTTTTACAAAACCTAAAACTAATTCTTACAATGTACTACCTGTGACTGGGTCATACACAGCTCCACCATCATTGGGTTAGATTAAATAGGTTTAATATGAGTATTTATTGGGTAAACTTTATATATAATCTGTGCAATACATACAACATCTACAATAATAAAAGACTTCCAGCGATTTGGGCAACATCGGTTTACATGCATCACATGTGGCTGGAAGAATCTGTAGTATTCACTGAGACACAGGTGCAACAACATGGAGCTTTTATTTTGTAGTTACAGGACTACTCTCAAATATTTCCACTAAAAAAAATGAACACACAACCAGGCTACAAATCAAACAATAAGACCAATGTTGTTTCACCTGTGCTATGTTTCAGCTGTTGGACAGGAATCACACTGCTGTGTTATATAACTTCCCTTGCTCTGCACCCTAAACACAAGCTAATTTCCAGGTAATGATTAATAATAAAGAACTTTGTAATTTGTGCAAAAGTCAGACAAAATGTTTCTATAAAACTCTACTCGAAATGCTAATATTCTACTCCAAGTACTTAGGACATAGCCAGTTTGACCAAACCTCCAATGCTGCTTCTAAGAGGTCAAGGGTCAGCAATGGGAAAATTAAAATCATATGATTTTAGTAAAGTATAATTTTGATGAGCTAGATTGTTTCTTTCTATGTACCAGTATGTCCAATCATGTCTGAAGAACTGTTTATAAAATAAAAAAAAAATACTGAGAATTGCTATAATAATATATTCATTATCATGTATATTGTTTAATGGTTTAATAAAGTGACATCAGATTCCATCAGGGTTATTTTATTAAAAAAAAAAAAAATCAAAGCACAATTCTTTCATACAATCATGCTCACACAAAAATTTTTTTAAAGCAAATTTACATTTATATTTATTATATAAATTATAAAAATAAAACCTCATAATATAACATCTGTACATTAATCAACATGGTTTTATTCAGAAGCAAAAACAGGAAACGTAACACTCAGGAATATTAGTTCACTCTATAATATTGAATTTAAGAGATGAGTAAAGTGTGGAAGGGAAATAGTACTTCATTTTTTAATTATATCTTAAATATGTACCTGTGATTATCATGCTACGAAGTGCTGACAGTAGACCACGTTTTTCAAATGAAACACATACAGAGACCCCTGCTGTACACAGCTGCACACTTGGTCTCCTGAGTGTTACATTTCCATTACATAAAACCGTCACGCTAACAACAACAACAAAAACACTAAACTGAAGGGGGAGGTCACAGGAAGTCAAATGGCAGTGACAAACCTATATATATATATTTAAAAAAAAATAATCTAGACAACAATTCAGACTGTTACAATGGTGGTTAGGATTAAAAGCCACTACAAAATAAACAGCGAAATCTTTACGTATTCACAAACATGTACAATAATTGTTATAGACATCATTATGAATACCAAACCAGTTCAATTAGAAGTTTAGCTCCACTTTCTTGGTACAAACGCAACCTCTATCATCACTGAGTTTGGACAAAAACGTTTCTCCTTGATTTTTTTTTTTCCCTGCTTTACTTTGGTGATTATAAAGTTTCATCCCAGAAGACGACTTCTATAAGGAAACTAAAACATTCGGCAGTAAGTTAATTTTCCTCTGAATGTCATCAGTACTCAGGTAAGAGTAGAGTTTATTTTAGGTATAAATTAATATATGTATATTTTAAATTTTATTCATAGGCTGTTAGATTTCACCTGTCACTCTTATAGGATCATATTCTTGATACCCCTGCATTCAGCACAGTGGTTTTGCTGCACGTCTGAGATCTCATGTGGGCAGGTGGCAGATGTGCAGATGTGCAGACGTGCTTGGGTTCTCCGTCCCACCCCAGAAAATTGGACTTCCTACTGAACAATAAGAGTGTGTGATCTTGAAGGTGTGTGAAACTTTCCTTAAAGCTGATGGATCTTTTGGTGTTTAGTAGTCAAATATAGTTTGGTTAGACTCCTCACTTCGTGAGAGTCCAAGCCGGATTTGGATCGTTCAGTCCTGGGCTAAAATAGCTCAGCCAGATGTTATGCATGCACACATGCCACATTCAGTACAGGGAGTGTGTGATTGTGTTGAAGGAGGCGAAACACAGTGGTGAGAGCAGTTAACCAAAGCTTGCTTCTAACACTCTGGTCAATTAAACATCCATACACTTATCAACACCCTATGCTCCATACAAGCATGAGAACAGCTCCTGAAAATTCTTACTGGGTGCGTGTGTGTGTTTGTCTTTGAAGGCCAAGACATTTGCCTTCACACACCTCCTTAAATGTTTGCTCTTCCAGATTTGCTACAACCTACCACATAACTGTATAGGTAGTGAGAAGGACGTACGTGTGTTTATGCGTACAGTTCTATGTCAGTGTCCTCAGATGGAGCTCTCCTCACACTGCGCTAGGGGCGCACCTCTTAGCACATGCAACTTAGCAAGTTCCTCCTCCAGTCCTCCTAGTCCGTCCCCTAGTTCACTGAGTCCGTCCCCTAGTCCCTCCTCTTCTCCTTCTGTCCCCGCCCTCTCTCGGCCAGGAAATTCTTCCCCCGTGTGGACTGATGTATCATGCAGCTTGTGTCCACTTGAATTGGCAAAAATATATCCACACTTCTGCTCAGGAATATGTCCTCCGTGTCCATTCAGTGTCCCGTTCCTTTTCTCTGTAAAAGGGGGCGCATCAGAGAACATACTGGCGCTGCTGGGTGACTGGGGTGTGTCCGAAGAGGGCAACAGGTCCCGCCCCTTTTCTGAGGTCGATGAAGAATGACCGCTTCCTCCTCTCTTAAAACGCCGGTGAAGTAAACACACAAGCAAGGCGCCGAGTATTCCGCCAATAAACAAAAACATTATGTACCCGACCATGAATTGACGGCTGGATGCTTGCTTGATGCTCAAGGTGGCACTGGACTCCTGGAGGAGGATTCTGTACGCAGCCCTGGGACAGGCTGGCTGCTCTCGTCCGGCTTCCTCGCAGAAACACACATAGGTGCCGTTGCTTTCCGAAGTGACCCGTACCTCCAGGTCAGAGAGGTGCCGTCGCGTGTGTCTTTGGGGTGGGTGCTGCCAGTGGCAGGGACGAGGCGAGACCTGAACGCAGGGCAGCATCACATGCAGCCCTTCTGCCACATGCAGTTCTTTCATCTCAGGAGAGCAACGATCTGCAAAGAGGCGGGTGAGGGTAGGCGCAATAATTAGATATATATTAAACATGAAATAATGCTTTAAATGTGGCTGTAAAAATGGTAACATTAAATATAGTATTTGACCGCTGGAAGCTGAAGATAAAGTCTGAAACATATCAAATCGTTAAAAAAAACTGGCATGGGGGCGGCGTAACACACTCGGAGGACAGCGCTATCCGCTCCTTCCGCTTGCGTGAGCTCACAGACGCCCCTGATTGGCTGTAGAGCAGTGATTAATGTGGGAGCACCGAGTACCTCTCATCCCTCCCCTCTGAGAGAGCTCGGCCAATCAGCTCTCTCTAGGCCTCCGGCTGCGAGAGGTTACATCGAACTCGCGATCTTTACCACTGCGCCACTCGGAGGCCTCAGAGGTTTTAAAATTAAACAAACAAATCAGGTGTTCTCATTAACAAGAAGAACAGAATCTTACCTTCACTTCTTCCACACTGACTGATTGAATCGTCACCAAGTCTGGAAGGGAAATTTAACACATTAAGTGATGAAGAGAGGCCATGCGATACAAGTGTGTATTGCTCATGAGTGTGTTTGTGACTCACTCTGTGATGGCCAGGCTGCAGGCAGCCTCTTTCTGTCTCCACACACAGCCGAGTGACCGTGCACGCGCACACACTTCACAGGTAGTGTAGAGAGAGCAGCCTTCTGTACGCAACTTCACCAGAGAGTAAGGAGACCCGACCAAAGCCTCGTCCTGAGAAAAAGGAAATGGGTTCAGGTACTAATCTAATAACTGATCTAACTTGGACAGTATTGAATAGTTTTCTCTGATGTTTTATAAATCTGTAGAAACAGCAACATGATCAGTCACTCTCTGTCTATCCAGGTGTATCCGTGTGTGTGTGTGTGTGTGTGTGTGTGTGTGTGTGTGTGTGTGTGTGTGTGTGTGTGTGTGTGTGTGTATTTGTGTGTGTACCTTGTATAGAAGGATGTTGTTGATGGGCTCTGAGGCTGGAAAAAGAGGGAGTTCTTGCAGAAGTGTTGCATTCGGGCCCACTACTGCAATTCTGTGAAGCTCTCCATGATCTATACAAGAACAAAGTATAATATATAAAATCCATTTCACAGTATCATGCACACACATTCATACACTTTTTTTATTTATTTTTTTGTTACCTGTCCCAAGATGCAGAACAGTAGCATTAAGCTTGCTGTTGCCGTTAGAGACGGGGGTCAGAGTTACAGCCAGTTTGGTGTACGTAATTCCACTCCTGACCAGTAGGGGAGCTGCCACTACACTGTTCTCCATGAGGGGGTGGTCCCGCACGAACGTCAGCACTTTATCAGGCAGCTTCAGGGACGAATCGTACCCCTCGGCTTTAAGAGCACTGTTCAGACACTGTGGCCGGAAAGTGCGAGAGAATGAAAACGTTAAGTTGTCTTTAAAAAAAAAAATACAGTAGAACATCAACAACAAAAAACAGAGACAAAGTATTACTGGAGATGATGTTGCACACCTTGGGTATCAGGATAATGTTAAGTTCACATGATTATATAGGACAAGGATCATAGGACTACACAGATTATATATCTACGTAGTTTAAGGAAACATTAAATATAGATTAGCGTGAGTGCTCTTATGTACCTGGCCTGGTCTGGGTGTAGGCACTGGCTCTGGGTTCATCCAGTTCTCACAAGTCTTTTTCAGCTCTTTAAAGGGGCCATCCATCACCTTAGTGATGTCCTCCAGACTGTACACACACACTGCAGACATTTCCTCCCTCTCCCTACACCCAGCAACACACACACACACACACACACACACACACACACACACACACACACACACACACACAGTTTTATCGCATCAGATCGATAATAAGTGCAGTTAGATTTAGATTTGATAGACTGATGGACTTTACTGATACTGCAGCATTACAGTAGTGGTCAAGACACAAAACATTCACAGAACCATATATAAAGTAAGACAGCACAGAGTTTAAAAAATATCTCTCGGGATGGGGTGTGACAATTCGTCAATTAGAATGAAAATTAGACAGAGTCATGCTAAGTAAAATAATATAAAAAAAATTAACATTAGAATCTATAATAATGTAAATGTAAAAACTTTGAACCAGAAAAACGGATTGTAGTATGCTATTCTAGTAGTACTCGGTATCCAGAATATCAGAATATAGTTCAGATTAAGCTTAATGTGATGGGATTTGATCAGCACTTACCACTGCGAGGTGAAGATACCGTAGAAGTGTGTGCTGCTGGGGTCTCCTGGCGTGTGCTGTTTGGTAAAGACATCAGTCAGAATGTTAAAGCGCTGGCCACTCCCTCGATCCTCGCACACCAACTGAGCTTTAAGGAATGTTGTCCAGCGTCTCTGTAAGGTCTTCATGCCCCCGACATCAGACTGAGGAGAAGCATGAGGTAAGAATGTAGACACGACTAACCAAAAAAGTAAGGAGTCTTTACGATTTCGGTTTCCTACCTTACACACTCGAGCCACCCTGGGCACTTTGACCTTGGTGTAGAGGTCATATTCTTTGGCCACCTCAGTAAAGAAGAAATAGATCTTGTCATCTTCTCCTGTCGGGTTGTTCCTTTGATCCTCTTGGATGAAGGCTGAGCTGACAAACTCTGGATCTGCACCAGATTAAACAACAGCGCGTTATACTAAACAGCACCTGTAAAGTTCATTCATCTTCAGCAACTTCTTTATTCTGGTCAGATATACCAGAGCTGCTAACACTGGGTCCGATGCGGGGGACATCAGGCACAAAAATCAATTATTATAAACCGGTGGAAAAAGTTAGGTGCTAAACTTTTAAATGTGCCTCAGTTTTCAATTAATTCAAAGAAAGGCTGGATTCGGATCAGGTACAGGAATTACTATACATCAGTTTCCACCTGTGCGACTCTTTCATTCTGAATGCACCTAAAATATTATGCGGAATTCACATTTTAGTCAGATCTTAAACAAGCCAATAAGATTTTTCCCCAATTGTGCCTTACATAATGTAGAGGCAAAAATTATACATTTGGAAGGGGAGTGAAATGAAAGAATTTAGAGGGAGAAATTATTCAATTTCTGAGGGGTACACATACTTTATAATAACTTTGTAAACAAATAGTAATACATGGAATCTTTAAATAAAAAGAAAAAAAAAATCCGGACAAACAACAACCCTTGCTCACAGCAGCATCGTTCTGTTCTGGTACTAATGTAAGAGCATCCTGCTGTGTTCAAATGTCATTATAATTCTACAATTTTAAGCTCTCATATTTTTCATGACTGCATCATCAGTTCATTATGCATGTAAAATGAATAGGAAAAGTGATGAGTTTTAGCTTATGGATTCAATCATTACCATATCTTAATGAAAAAAATTAGGGTAGTAGAACTCCTGACCATAAGTATTTTTTTTCATATGCTGAATCAGCATCAAACAATATTCAGCCTATCAATAATGCAGGAGGTTTTTCTGAATTTATTTATCCACAAGGATGGTGCAGCAATTCCCCACCATGCTGGAGGCAACAGTTGCAGCTGACAGGTTGCTCGTGGCCATAATGGCTGAAGGTCTCTTTTGCTACGAGCTGCTCATCGTCAAACCCCTAGATTACTATTAGCTTCACATTTGGAAACCTTGAACACAAGAACAATAAATATTTCTGTTGAACGTATACAGTGTATGCATGCAGTGTGCGCGTGTGTAGGTCTCACCGCTAAGCCAGTTGATGGACCGCTCAGTCCGGATGCGCTCTTGCTCAATGCCTGTTACTCTGGAGATGTCAAAGAGAGTTCCTAGGAAGTTACTAGTAGTAGCAGTGTACAGGATTCCCCCTGAGAGAGAGCGCAACAAAAGGGAACTAAACAAGGGATGCAAAAATAACACGGAACAAAACTGCCAGTTTGGGTTGCTGAAATGGACATATATTTTCTATTATTCAAATCATAAGGTATTACAAAATGCAAAAATGCAATACATTGTCTTAGTCCTTTTTATACTGGTATATAATACTGTGGAAAAGTCTTGAGCCATCCCTCATTTCTTCATATGAGCCAGACAGCCTTGTATTTTAATGCAGTCTTGATGAACAGTTCTCAAGCTTTCCTGAAAGACTTTTCTTGTCTTTCATTTTCAGTCCAGTCCTTGTAGTTGTGTGAGATTAATGCTTTTGTTTCTTAAGCCCCAAAGTGACCTACTGTATGAATCATTCAAACATAAAAGAACCCGCCTAACGTAAGGCATGAACCAGTGAGAAACAGGTGACAGTAATGACAGATGATCAGGCCATTGCTTGGTGTACTGATGTTGAAGCTTGAGTGGTTAGACCAGGTGAGAGGGGAAATGAGGTTGCTGCTGAGATTGATGGATAAACAACCAATTGTTTTAAACATTTGCTCCACTTTCTTTAATTTAATCTATATACTTTATTTTTTATTTAATATGAAGAAATGAGGAGTTGATTCAAGACTTTTGCACAGTACTGTAGCTCTCACCTCATCATCTAATGTTTGTTTTTCATACCTGCCATGACTGCAGTATAGTGTTGGCTGGGCTCAAAGGGGCATTTCCCTTTTCCAGTCTCCATCTTCTCCTTGCCGTCCTCTAATTTTTCCAGTGTAAATGTTGAGATATTCTGAATGAGACATAAAAATAGATTGTATAGAGGAAACCACATCTACGTAAGCACTGAAGAGGGTGAAATAGTCATCAGTCCTGCTGCCACCACACTTTAGAATATTTTTTCATCATGAACAAGCCTGTTAATATATCTGTATGACTGTCATATCAGTGCCTGGTTGCTGATGTGCACCTTTTGTGTTTGCAAGGTGATGTCGGTCATCTCGTGTTTGAATGGGTGTGGGAGCATGCCAGTAAATTTATTTGTGGACAGATGAACATGCGCACAAACACAATAGCATGCAAACACGCTAGCACGCAAAACACACACTTACCACAAAGGCACACTGGGGGTCGAAGGCATATGTGCCACAGGCGTAAATGCGTCCATCTCCCAGGAACTCCAGGAGGCGAATGTAATTATTGCAGTCGGCCTGATGGGGACAGCAGAGCACAGACTGAGCAACAGACTACAACGCCGGGGAGTAAAATGGATTACAGTTTTATAAAGAATTTATATTTATACAGGAACGAAACATAATTACATCAGATGCATTACATGTAATAAATGAAAGAACAAGAACTAGAATTAACATACACTCACCAGTCACTTTAACAAGAACACCTGCACACAGCCTCATTTATGCAGTTATCAAATCAGCCACTCATGTGGCAGCAGCACAATGCATTTAATGGTGCAGAAACAGGAGATGTACTTCTACACACTCAACAGAATGGGCTTTAACTATGGCATGCTTGATGGCACCAGAAGATACAACCAGGCATGAGTTTTTAAGAAACTACCAATCTCCAAGCATCAACCAAATTGTCTTTAGAGTTTACAAAAAAAAAAAAAAAAAAAACACCCAAGCATCATGTGAGTAGAGGGACCGCAGGCTAGAACACCAGAGGACAATGAGCTGACTAGTGTGAGCTGACAGAAATCCTACAGTTAAAGCGTATAAAAAGGGTGATTTGCTTTATGATCTTAAACTGCGCAGTTTTGGTAAGTCTGGCCCATTATAGCCTCAGATTCATGTTCTTGGCTGCTCATCCCTTCCACTGCAAGCTTTGAGGTTTTGTTTCTCTTCGAACTACAGTTGTAAAAACGTGATTACATGAATTACTGTATCTTTCATGGCAGCTTGATCTGAATCATTTTTCTCATGGCAGCTCGTCATTTTCCTCTGATGGCCCTGAAACACTCAAACCAGCCCATCTGGTCCAATATCCATGCTACGGTTAGCGCCACACTTTTTCTTCATTATATTTTTCACCTGAACATTAACTGAAGCTTTTGACCTGCATCTGCATGATGTTTTGCATTGCACTGCTGGCGCCCCACATAAATGGCTGATTAGAAACCTGCAGAAAAGTGTGTTCCTAATAAAGTGGACGGTGAGTGTAAACAGCATAATAAAATCAATATGCATAGCATTACGTGACAAGATCTTTAATCCCATTAACAAAACACAACTGCTGAGAGGCAGTATATATTGATATCCCTAAATATATACAAAACATTCTTTATGCTTACATCTTATAATGTCTTACAGTACATATTACAGTATGCACAAGTAAAAATGCATGAATAATATTTTTTATTGTGACTAGTGGCATTACAAAGTAAGATCCAAAATAGATTACATATATTATATTATAACACACACAGTATGTACTATATGTATGAACACGGTGGAAATTCCCATTACTGATTCGGATTATACTGATTGGCTAAAACATGCTTTTTCATCCGATGTGTATCCATTTCCAGCTCTACAACGTGTCTGAACTCTTAAAAGCATTGACGAACGTCACCATCACTGGAACAGCGCAATGTTTACTCACCATTCCTAAACTCAGCTCCCCTGAGGGTGGTGGCCCTGGCAGGAAGGGGCTGTTTGTAATCACTTACCTTGAGACGGTTTTTCATTTATTTTTTAAGTGCGGAGGATCAGGTGCGAGGAGCAAAGAGAACAAACCCAACGTGGAGACGATGGTAGTAGTGCTAAACTACTATGAATGTTTTAAATGAGAAACCAATCAGGGTAGAGCAGTTCCTGATTTTAATGCGATTTGAATGAGGTGTGCGTGTATAATTCAAATGAACAGCATGTCTCTCTCTCAGTCTCCGTCTCTCTCTCTCTCCTTTCTGTGCCTTATATGCCTTTTGTTTGCTTAATCAGACCCTTTGATCGCCACCCTCTGAGTCTCTTCCCAACTGTCAATCATTTGCAGCCCCCCCAACATCACCATGGAACAGCATGGTGGGTAAGACATGGAGCCACTAAGCGGCCTAGTTAACTCCCTCACACACATGCTGGCCCCATGTGAAACTTCCCCAAATGTGTGTGTGTGTGTGTGTGTGTCTGTGTGTGTGAGAGAGAGAGAGAGGAGGGGGGGTAGTTTCAAGCCTTCTAATTATCCTTTCTTAATAACAGCAGGTAAATGATCTATTTTAATATAGCCAAGATACAGTTATTTATTTATTTACAGCGGAATTACATTTTGGATGAAAAATGATACGGTGGATACACACTTAAGCGCACACACATAAGTAAGTACACTTCAACTTATATGCTAGTGAGTGTCCTTAGGGATTACAAAGAGTACTGACACACACACACACACACACACACACACACACACACACACATATACACTCACCTCAGTTTTTCCCTTCGTCACACAGGATTTGCTCTTCTCTTCTGGAACATTCCATACAATCTATTGATTGAGAGAGACGTGGAATTTAGTGCTTTCAAACTAGGCTCGTTGTCTAGCACATGATAATTGTCCTATTTTGCAGCAAAAAGAGACACTGCTTATGAATGCATTAATATAATTAAACAGGAGCAGGCTGAGCGCATCACATTATTCATTTATCCACCACATACATAAAATCTTAAATGCAGAGATACAAATCTAAATTACTCGTACGTTTACCTGTACTCAATATCAGCCGGTGATTGTATCCATCAATTACAACTTTAAAATCCCCTTGGATACAAAGTAAAAATAAGCAGATATCGCAGATGAGAGCGCACATAGGCGTCCGCACTTGAGAAGCAAATCATTTGGACTAAAATTCATTGGATTTTATAAATAAATAAAATAAATAAATAAAACATTTACATTGCAAAGCAGCTCTGATGCATTACATCATTTCTTAGACTCACCAGTCGAGCTGCTCTTCCTCTTTGACTGTTTTTTTTCTCTGAAGGACACACTCTAACTTACTGTGCAAGACATAAAACAGTAAAGCAGCCTTTGTGGTGACTCGCCTATAATGGCACTGTTAAATCTGCCATATGATATTTAATGGAACATGATATCTGAGCGAGTCATGCTGCCACGAGGCAACAAGCTCATCCTGAGCTGAGCCATAGAGATACCAGACTTTAATAAAACAAGAGCTGTGGTTATGCTTGCATGTGTGCACACACACACACACACACACACACACACACACACACACACACACACACACACACACACACACACACACACACACACACACACACACACACACACACACACACACACACACACACACACACACACACACACACACACACACACACACACCATAATGGGAGAAATCAGGGGTGGTTGATGGAGGTAGGGGTGTAATTTGGTTAGTGAAATGGACCAGAAAGAAGAGATGAGGTCATTGGTAGAAACAAGCACACACAGTTTTTTTTTTTTTAATGAAAAACAATTTGCCTTCATCAGATTAGTAATCTCTTTTTTTAACAGTATTCTTGCCCTGATGATTATTTGGAAACACAACCGTGTATAATGTTCTTTACTGAGAATCAAATCATTTTGCACCTGCATGTCAACACCTGGAATCAAAATAGACTGGTTCAATCCAGTTCAAATGGGAAAAAAAATCTTGCAATGTTGTAAATAAATAAATAAATAAATAAATAAGCACTCTGGAAATGATCTCTGCCTAATTTCATGTGGTATTTGCGTGGCAGATTTCACAGTTGCTCTTTTAGCCACATGCCTAATGCTCATACAATCCAACAAGCAAAATGAAATTCACCTTAGGAGACTTTAATTTGTTGGTAGTATCCACGGCAACAATCATGTCTCGTGCCCCCAGGTAGAGTATCCCAGACTCCCGGTCCAATAGGAAAGTGCTGATGTTGGCCACGTCGTCCAATTCCCACTGGGTCACCATGGAGCTTGCCACTGAGACAGTGAAAGAGAGAGAGAGAAAGAGAGAGAGAGTGAACAAGAGATGGATAAATGGAATAATATTTCATGGCAACCCTATAATAACTGCTCCAAACCTAAGGTAAACAAACACACATTATTATATATGTTTGACTTCAACCATAAGGCCTAATCCCCTACCTACAACGATGAAATACACACCTACCAACTGCATATACAATGAGAACAATAGTTACACATTCGTTTAGCCAGTGATACGTAATTCTGTGGAGACGTACGGTTTCAGCACAAGTGTTTATATTGTGAGTACATTAGAGAAAGTGTTGAGAGTGTGAATAATTAACAATGTTTAAATTGGAGCTGCATTGTAGTGAGCCAGCCTAATGAAACAACTCTACCAAATCGGCGCACTTCCATTAAAAGCACATAACACTTCAATCAGTTTAGAAAGATACGCAACAGTGACCCGATCGATACAGATGGACCTTGTGAAGTAACGATTTCTCTGATCACCAAAAATGTTTGAAATTCAAGAAAACAATGGTGCGTTTATTTATTTATTTATTGGTGCAATCATTTATTCACATTTTTCCCAATATATGTGTATATGCTTTCCGTTATTGTACAGTATATAGACGTTCTTAAAAGTAAAAGTGAGATGGAGAGATTCTTAATCCTTTAGACTTTTCATGATATTTCCAGATATCATGTGAAGTGTGAGCTCAACCTCTCAGGCCAGAGGATTTAGCAACATAGCATGTATATGTGATTAAATCATTCAAATTAATAATTGCGTTCAGATATCGTGTGATTTCCTAATGTTCATGTTTGTGTGTGGTTAGTGAATGTCCTGGGTTGTTGTTGTTGTTTTTTTTTTTATACATTATTGAGGTTGCGCCTTAAATTATGGTGGAGCTCCGCAGAGGAATCTGTAGAAAGTACTGGAAGTCAACGGAGCAATTCACAGCCGGCAACTATCTTTAGACATCTGCAAACACAAACTACCTCTCTTAAGGGAAATTTCGAATGCTACACAAGGCTGAGCATTTTATTCCCGTGGATGTTTTTTTTTAAAGCAAACACAATGTTAAAGTACATGAGGGAAAAGATGGAAAAAAAGAGAGAGCACGAGGTGAGATCTTGCTCATTTATTTATTGGTGGGCTGAGCATGACGAAAACATGGAGAAAACAAATATGCGCGTCATTTCGATATAAAGCCGTCTTTTGTCTGTTCGTTTTAGCAAGACTGAAAGTCGATATCTTGCTTACAAAGTGTGGTCGGTGTGATTTATGCAGAAACATCGTGCCAGATTAGTTCTCGTTCTCGTGTTCTCGCTGTCTAGGTCCGCTTGATCTCACGAGGGGTCACGAGGAGGAGGATCCGTCTGAGGCTCAGCCATGTGTGCTCTAACCCTATCACCCACAGGCTTAGAGGAATTAGGTGTCTGTGTACAAGTGAGTTCCCCATCACACTATAATGAACACGGACAAATACGGTTCTTGTTTCATGTCCCTACTTCACTTTATTGATCCCTTTTACTTATAGAAATAGAGAACTTGTTGAAATTTCTTGTTGTTTCCCAGTCTAACATTCTGCGCCGCTTGTAAAAAGGCCGGCTGTGTACATTGCTACTGTGCGTGTGTGTGTGTGTGTGTGTGTGTGTGTGTGTGTGTGTGTGTGTGTGTGCAATAATCCGTCAATTCACAACGTCTGCCATTGCACTCCTTTCTTCACCACATATGCACATATACATTTAAGCAATGATGTGATAAAATTAATTCAATTAATTTGAACATCATGCCATAATACAATCCTCTTGCTGCTGTTATCAGTACACGAGTGCATACCGAGTTTGATGTGCCATAAACATCCCTACTTAGTACCATAGAGTGACTCTAGCGCACACAAACATGCGCACACAAGGATATGACAATGTATCTGTCAATATTTGCCAGCAGCGATGAGTAATGGTTATACAAACACAGCTCTCCCTGAGCACTAGGAACAGCAAAGCCTACTATATGATGGTCCTGACTTTTCATAACACGGCTACATGAGTCGGGTTCCCTGGGTCGGGCGGGGGTGCACTCCCAGAAACATTTTTTTAAAAGGTCGCATCTGCATGTTATTACCTCAACAGATGAACTCGACACATTTCCCTGAAGTGCATATACAGAGTGAATAACAGAAAACCTTTCCTTTCTTAGATGATCGTCATCGCCAACAAACACTTATGTGATTTTTATTTTAATGCTCACATTGACCCGGACAGCTATAATAATACCTGAGCCGCGTCTGGCTGACGTTAAATTTACATTCAGTACTGAGGAAATCTGCTATTTAACAGGTGCTTGCATGACATTACTTCTGTCCAGATGAGCCATGTCGGTGTTTTTCTCCATCCTCCTGAGAAAATTACAGACCAAATTACCTTTTTTTTTTCTTTCACCGAACAGCAGTCATCTGATAATTTTAGTGCACATGGACACGTGTCCCTGATTTTCTATGCAGATGCAGATTTTTTTTCATGTTGAGGGGAAAAAAACAAAGAAAAACTGAGGTTTGACTGTTGCTACCTGCCATGTTTAGTCTCTTTTCCTACACGCTTCCTGGGGAATCATATTCTGGAGGACTAAGAAAATGAAATCATTTAACAATATAAAACTGCAGGTTGATTAAAGGAGCCATTATAATGCGAAGTACAGGTGCATATGATTGCTTTATATTTACAGACGCATAACATCATGACTTTCATTTTCCGATAAATGGTTACTAACTCCATTACTGCTAGTTCTTTAAATATGTATAAATGTAATGCAAACTACTAGGGTCGTAAAAAAAAATAAAGACATAGCTGTGATAATCTGCTAGAAACATGTTTGTTCTGTGATAATTATATCAGTCAGTCAGCTACCCTTCTTTTTCAAAACTATAAAGTTTAAATAAAAGAGTCATAGTGTTGAATGCATATGTCATATACATGTTAAAAATCTGCCATTACACTTGTATTATAAGGTTATAAATTAACTTCTTTTTTTTTTGGCGATGCCCCTCCCCCCCCAATCGCAAAAAAAAAAAAATGTATATTTATATCCTTATAATTAGTATAATTAGTATAGGGAATGCTTTTTGTTGAAGTTGTAAACTTTGTAAAATGCACACACTACGAAAAACAGGACAAACAAAAAGCATTGGTGCTATTCTTCAAAGGACTTACGCACCGTGTGTGATTCATTAATAGAAATGCAAGGTATTTACTATGGAATGTGCATTGATATGCCACAGACGTCCTACAGTTTCTGTTTGAGGAAAGAGAAATATACAAATAACCTTTATTTTGACTGAGTGTGGAGAGAGCGAAAGAGAAAAAGAGAGAGAGAGAGAGAGAGAGAGAAAGAGAGAGAGAAAGGGGGGGGGGGGGGTTCACAAAACAAATTAAAGTAATGATCCATTTCAACTGTGTCGTTAGAACCTTGTTTGGATATTAATCCTAATATTAAAGTGCACCGACACATTGAAGGATCTTTTCATGTCAATTTCAATCCCAGATTGTTTTCTTTGACTTCACTTCTGTTTTTTTTTTTTTTTGCATCCATCCATCTGTCTCCTAAAAGCTTGCCAAATGGACCCACACTTTCACCCTTCTTCCTTTTCCCACCCCTCAATCCCGGACTGACGTTTCAGATTCGGGTGGAAACAGACCGACAGAGTCAGACGTCAACTCTGTCCCTGAGGAAAGGTCCTCTTAACGCCTTGTGCAAGACGCATTTCTGCCCCTCTAGGAATGCGTGTGTGATTTTAAGTTCTTAGGGCTACACCATCTTCCACCCATACTTCACATAATTATACGACTTCCTCCATTCGGCAATCTATCGGTCATGTGATGGGACTGCGAGGGATAAATAGGGTTCGAGTGTATACAGAAAAGCAGGAAGAGCTATATTTTTTCTGGGCCCTATTAAAACATGGAGATACTCAGCAGGTGGGGCACTGTAACAAATAGCGCCAAAACTCTCACAGTTTCCAGCGAACACACACACTGCTAAGTCCGGAGCAGGGGTCCGTGATGGCAGAGGAACAGAGAGATG
Source organism: Clarias fuscus (assembly GCA_030347435.1). Classification (NCBI taxonomy): domain Eukaryota; kingdom Metazoa; phylum Chordata; class Actinopteri; order Siluriformes; family Clariidae; genus Clarias; species Clarias fuscus. The sequence goes on from CM059205.1 coordinate 19,680,005, forward strand.
ACACTGGAGTGCTAAGCCCAAGTACTGGCCTGCCATGGAGGGAAAGGCAGCCAAAGCCTACTCCACTCTGCTCATTAATCATTTATTCAGTCGCACTCCATTAATCATGAATGAAAAACAAGCAAGAGACAGAGAGAGAGAGAGAGAGAGAGAGAGAGAGAGAGAGAGAGAGAGAGAGAGGTGGAAGCGTAAACATACTTGGTGTGACGGCAGTAAATAGCGGTGGGATTTTGGCTTCTTTTTTTTTTTCGTTATACATGTTTCCTGCTGCCATCTTCCATCATACATCTATAATAAGTAATAATCATCTCTCTGATTTTGCCCGACTTCTCCTCAGCATGCTGCTCTTTATTCCTCCCCATCACGTCAGGATCTCATACGGATGCCATCTTCTTCCCTCTCCGTCTACAAAATGCACCCTACCCCCACACGCCTGCTGCTGCATAAAGCCCCACAGCAAGTTGAGTGTGCTGTATAAATGCTTTCTGATTGACTCTGACTGCGCAGGGGCTGTGGGAGCTGATATTAGAAAGAGAAAGAGTACAACATTTATGAATAATGCACCCCAAACCAAAAAGCTGTCAATCACAGAGTGGATGGGAATAATTAACACTGCAGCACGTTACCCAGTTTAATCAGCGCAGCATTTTTTGATCAAATTGTCACCAATTCAATTCTAGGCACTTTTGGAGCGACAGGACGTGATCGAATTTGAACGTAGAATTAAAGAAAATTATACAACCATGTCCGCCATCAACCCGGGAGGAAATCCTGACTGACATCCATAAATATGCAAATAAGTCACTCTGTTGCCGTGCAAGTCGTTGGGAAGCAAAACCGAGTCTCTGAAGGTATTTAAAATCCACATATAAGGACGGTTTCCTGTTTAGCCCAGGTGCTGTTCGGCACTGTAACCCACCAAATCGAAGCAATTCCCCAATCGGCACCATTACAGCGACTAACCTAGATAACAAACAGTTATTTAGCTACAGTGACTCATGTCTCTACAATAGGTTGCATCTCTCACCACGGGTCACTGAGAGCCACCTGCTACTCCTAATTGCTCACAATTCAATTCAACTTCCTGATTTAATCAGCACTACAACATAACACACACTGACAAAGACAACTGTTTCGTGGGAAGGTGATCAGTCACTGCCTGTCATTTTACTCAGAGCCCTGGAAAATAAATAATGCATTAACTCGAGCTCCATTTTTTTTTTTCCTGGAACATAAACCGAAACTGGATGCAGCAACCAACACAATAGGCTTTTGGTTACCGTGGAAACGAGGGATGCTGCTGACTAAGGCTGAATAGAAGATGTATGAGGCAAGAAAGAATAGAGAATAGTAACAAGGGGTATTTGAGAGAAAGTGGGGAAAAAAAAGATCAAAGTCTGGCAAAGGAGCAGAGGCACAAATGTGACGTCTCATGCGGGCACAGCTCTCAGACATGCTCCATTCCTTGATAAAAGTATCAAGAGGCTTTTGTGCAGGATTCATGGGAGGATTCATATTTCGCTCTGGCAGGCAAAAGAGTGAAATTAGCTCTCTGACTGTTCTAAAGCGACAGACTTCAAAAGTGTCCGATTGAACTCAATTACACCGTAATCACCTCTGAGGCGTTTAAACTGCTCTGGATTTTACAGTGAACGACGGAGGTGCAGACATTTTTCATTTTTTAACCAATCAGGCGCGAGTATAAATGCACTGCCACTTGGGCATTTTTAACACCGAAACGTCCAGCGGTCTTCATTAAAGTGCCATTAGCCTGTGCTGTCTTTCTGTTCATTGTAAATAAAAACTCTCGACAGGTGAGTGTGATGTGTCCCTCCGCTCATTTACAGTGAACGTGAACAGGTAGCACGATGAGTGTGCGCATGCGTGTCAAAACGAAACCCAATCAGGCAAGACAGAGACTGTGGCAGGAGTGTCAAAATGGGTTGAGTGGGTGTGATGGCTGCTGCTCCACCTCTTTCCTTCCCCGTATGCTGCAGTCACATACTGTACCTTTCCATCTTGCTGTCGGCATCGCGATCTTTACAACTGAGCGTAAAAGTTTGATTTTTTTATGACAGCTGCATTTTGACTTTCACAATATAGACATCCAATATGGACAGATAATGTTTTTATTGGCCCTCGTGCATGACATCACGAATCCCTATTCATACTGTATATTCACAAGTCCATCTCAGCACACTACTCCTTAAACATAACTTCTTGGACAAATGCAGTTTCATTAATTTGCGTGGGTACAAACCACTATATATAGTAGGAACGTCTGCATACTTGATCTCAGTCTAATGTGTTTGAAGATATATGAAGAGTTTAAGAAGAATATATTTAATGAATGTGACTTTGGAGCAGGATTCCGCGATTCCGAACAGCCCTTATAATATAAGCCCTTTTGTTCACAGCGGTGGTTTTCCAATGGTCTAAAATGATCTACTACCTATTAGCAGCTATTGTGCGACTCTGTTGAACTTTTCTACGTTTATCGCTCCAGTGCCACCCTAACACATGGCCACAGAGAGAGAATAAATAGTCTACAATTAGACGTGTCAGCTCACCCTGCGCATGCACACATCCACTTCTATGCTTCTTTGTTTCTCTGATAACCTGTACTGACAGCAGGTCTCGTAGAGGGGAGACTATAAAAACAACAAGGCACTTATAAGGAGAGCCATCACTCTCCGAGCTAGTCAGTCAGTCTACGATCACAGGGTGTGTCAGGAGCTACAAATTAACCTGTCTGTGTGCGTTTCTGTAAAACAATACATGTTAGGGTCAGGGAGCAACGAGCGAGAAAGCAAAGCACTGTACAAAGAGCAGGAGGGCAGAAGGTACACCCGTTTTCTTTTGATTTCACTTTGTCCTCTCTGTTCTGTTGTTCTTCAATTTGATTTGCATTATTATATACATATATTATTATATATACTGCTGTTTTCACTTATCTGTATAAACAGCTTATACACGGGTAATTTGTCTAGGGCTGCAGCATTGGCTAATAAATAATAAAATAAATAAATAAATAAATAAATAAATAAATCCATCCTTGTACAGTATCTCTCTCTTTTCTCTCTATGCATAACTATTAAATGCACAGTTTTGTATCAAAACATTTCTTTGGCGAAAACCAATTATTTTGACATCACCAATCACCTCATTAAGATGACATCTGCCAATATTTATTTATCATCTCCAAAGTCACACAAGTTTCAGACTATGCGTATATGACGGCTTACAAATTGCAGCCTTTTGCGATTCAAAAATTGCACAGGTCCGTACGGCGATTTTGATTTTTATGCAATTCGTCGTGCAGCTCGAACTCAGTCCAATAGTTTTACTCGGGTATGATAGAATAAACCTGGAAAGACACTGAAGAAACCACTTATTCAGGTGTATTTCACTAGAAAAGATGGCTCATACACACGGGTTTAGGCCTCTAAATGAACATGGTAGAAAAATCTTGCTGTGCATGACTGTCAGAGATTTAAATGGTCACAAAAGACTCACTTGTCTACTCGTCTACAGTGACCACTTGGAGAATTCTGCTCGTTTGTGGCGTGCTTCGGAGACCGTGCATTTCATATGCTGAACGTTTGACATTTTGCATATTTGTTCAGAATATTTAGCAGTAGAGTGATTTTGTTGAAAATGGCCATATTTGGCCTGTGAGACTTGTACAAACGCTTGTAGCATTTGTGCATAAACAGACAAACACACACACACACACACACACACACACACACACACACACACACACACACACCTCTGAGGAGAAGAAACACTTGATGGCACATCTGATGTCTTTAGAAGTACAGCAGAGTGACACAGTGGTTAAATAGCAGCTTCAGCTGATAGCACACCCCAGATAATTGTGTCACCGAGACAAACTGGACAACAACATCCATCTCATTAGGGAGCTCTGTATCTCTGTTGTGCAGATGAGGGTGTTTCCTGGAGACGTTAACCCTTTATCGCTGTTGAAGCAACCTGGATTTACTTGGACTTGTTTTAAGGGGCTACCTCTAGTCCTATTGTGTCTTGAGACACAATTTCCTTTAGACTATAAAAACACACACACACACGTTCCCATTTACTACTCTTAGCAGACTTGAGGAACTGATATACAATCACCCATCCTGGAATGTCCTCTATGAAAGTGTGTGTGTGTGTGTGTGTGTCTTTCTACTGTCTAAATCAAGACACCACAGTACTAGGTAGAGTAGCCTATAAACATACAGAGTAAATCCAAGTCTAACAGACATATACAGGAAGATACGGAAATAAAAGTGACCTTCACTGCCTGCTATTAGTACTGTGACTACTGTACACACACACACACACACACACACACACACACACACACACACACACACACACACACACACACACACACACACACACACACACACACACACACACTAACAGGATGTTCTTTAGCAGCTGGCATCTCATCAGTCATTAGAAGCACAATACAGTGCAGCATGACAAAGAGAGATGTTAACTAAACACGACACACACACACACACACACACACACACACACACACACACACACACACAAACACTTGAGTGTGGGCATGAACACACCAGGACATTGAGCTTGAGATGAGGGTTGAAGAATCTGTGTGTGTGTGTGTGTGTGTGTGTGTGTGTATGTGTGTGTGTGTGTGTGTGTGCGAGCGAAGGAGCAAATAACTGTTTCTCGTTATAAGATTATGTTATTAAACTAAAGCTACTACTGCCTACTTAAAGCCGTCACTGTCCAGACTGCATTTTCTTTCAGGACAAGAATGAATGAATTTTATCTTGGTTCACAGCAGAGATGAAGAGATGATCTGCAACTGCACCACGGTGTTGTGCGTGGACGTTTGCGCAACCGTCTGCTTCATACGTGCATACTTGAAAAGTGAAGTGTGTCGTCTTGCAAGCTGAATAATTCTCCATTACACTGACAGCTACCGTAGATTTACTGTATTATTACACTTTATATTCCAATATGCCACGACGCGTTCCAAGATGTAATAATGTGATGATATTGTAGTCTGAGTAACAGGCAAGAAAGGCTGCAAAAGATAATGGACAGATACTCACTCGTGCTATTAATTTACAACTGTCTGGCTGTGAGATTATCCTAGAGGAGGCATTTTATTATGAAAAGCGAACTAACACCATAAAGTGACATTTTAGAAAGCATTATTTATTAGTTTGTGTCACCAGCCATTATGTACAACCTTTTTAACCAGAATAGACTTAAAAAAAAAAAAAGACAAGCCTCTGAAAAAAAAAAAAAGCGGAAAATGTTATTGTTTACACCCTGCACTTGAGAGGGGGGAATGGGGCGATGTTTCTTTTGACGAACCTCACGGAAGATGTGTCATAACATCTCATCAGAATAGGACATAACTGGACACATCTGCCTGCCTCGATCAATCATCATTCTCCTGGAAGCGGACTGGTTTTAAGGGACGACACGTCAGTCTGTCAGTGCGCCTTCAGAGAGTTTATGCACTTCACACTTCACCTGTGCGCGTCGGTGGCGGAAGGAATCATCACCTTAGCAGGTTTGCTTTCAAACATACGAATTGGTTCAGCTTCACAGATTAGAATTTTATATCTCACCGCTATGCTTGCAAATTTTTCAGGCTTCTATATAATAAAATGTGTGTTTGTTTGTTTTTGTTTTTTTATTGTGCCATTTAATTCGCCTTTATTTCTGCCAAAAGAAATCACTTTATACGCTGCCAAGTGCCAGGAGCTGATTGCCTTCACATATGGTAGGGTCAGGGTTTAAAGTGGGCCGTAACAGGGCTCCAGCATCTTCAATAAATAAATAAAAGATTCGACAGTGCTCACTCAGCGTCATAGTCACTTATTGTTTATACCATTTTACCCTGTATACAGGGTGGCGGGGGTGGCCTGGGGCCTATCCCAGGAGGCTTAGGGCATGAGGCGAGGTACACACTGGACACGCTTGGACATCCTGGAGGGAACATTTCCCCCCCCCCGCCCCTTTTTTTTTCCATACTCTTTCAGAATCAGATCAGGACACCAACCATGTGTTGTTGCAGTTTGTCATTTTAAAAGACTCACAAGCACTCACGTCAAATGAGCACATACACTCCCTCTCTCTTTGACAAACAGAACTCTCTTGTTGCCGTCCCTAAACCTCTACTGTTATCTGCCACCATCAGTGAGACATTCATTCCAAACACCATATTATCATTCCTCCAATTGCTGCACCTATAGACCACTTAAAGCTATCCCACTCACTCCACATTATGCGTTAGACACATGCAGCCTCAGTCCGACTATGGAGACTTTAAAAGCGCAGCGCTCTGACACTGAGTGAGCCTCCTTTGTATTTACTGCTAGTCGGGGCAGTTAGCGTCTTCTCCAGGGAGCCTGGAATTAGCAGGATTTGGACTCGGTGGGAGTAGTGGAGAGGGCAAGGGTGAAGGCAGAGTGAGAGACAGAGCGACTGCAGACAAATGAAGGAGTGTCTTTGTGGGGAAAGGAAGGACTCCTTCTGCTCCCCTTCCAACGTGCCTGGATTTCCTTTTCCTCATCTTGATCCTGCCTCTGTTTTCAGGATGTACTGTGGACTTGTGGATGTGATAAGCATGAGGGCCATCACTAATCACACTTGCCCTAAATTCTCCCGTGCCCAAGAGGATTACAGCAAGGAGCTCAGCCGACAGCTTTCATCTGTCCCGTCTTAGCAGGAAAACCTCGCCTTTTAAGGCCACCTTGTGTGTTTACTCTAGACAAAATTTCCAAGTGATCAATTAATGTATCCGATAACGCGTACTTTAAGAGCATAGAAATTTCAAAAACTTTTTTTTTTTTGGCATTGATTTAATTTTGGATTTTTTAGCCGATATATTAGCCGATAATATTATTAATATTATTATAATTAATATTATTAATAATATTAGCCGATACCCATCCCATTTAGGTGACAGCTACAAACCAGGGAGATCACGTGCTTCCTATGAGACATGCAGCACTAGCTGATGCTTCTTATGGAACTTCCACTCATACACAGTTGGGGAGTGGAAAGTGCTCTCAGCCCCCATTAGACCCCATGCAGTGATTGACTCAAGAATACGTGCGCCATCCCTCCGCCATCCGAGAACACGGCCAACCTGCTCCCCAGTTCTCCCAGCTACTGATGGTTGTAGCATAGCATCACTCAGGGGTCTAACTCGCAATGTCCGAATGACTGACTCATGTTTACATACAAACCATCGTGATGCAGAATTGATGAAAGTTAAAAGGATTACATACACAGAGAAAGTGATATCGTCCAAGCTGAATTCTGAACATCTACTCTGACTTAGGCATCTCAATACAGTTTCAATACCTTTAAAGTAATAAACCTTACATAATTCAATAGTTCATTTATTCAGGTGGAGCCAGAACATTTGGCATGAGACGGAAATTTGCTGGAAGGAACATCGCTCTATTGCCAGGCATCATGCGCACTCAATTCTCACACTCATTCACGCGGACGAGCAATCTAGCATAGCCAGGCTGTTGTGAAACTTACGTTTTCCTAATAATGACAACAGAGATTACATAAGAATGCATGGAGCTTACAGCGCATGAACTAAAACACACTGAAAAAGATATGTATACATAAATCAAAACGTGTTGTTAGCATAATACCCATAATGCCTTGGGTGTGTAGGAATAAACGGTAACTAGGTCATTGGAAAAAAAAAAAGGATGGGAAAAAAAGAGCTTATAATTTCAGAATCTTCCTGGCAAGATTTAAACTGACCCAGTTGTTGCTCTTTAATCTCACAGGCAGCACTAGATCTGCTGTACACACAGCATATATCCGTAAACAACCTTGCATAACCAAACAGTCGCTCCTTTCCAGCTTCAATTATGCCAGGTTCTTCACAGATCCCCAGCAGGCCTGATGATCTCCACATGTGACCTGATTAAAACACTTTAATGACAGCAGGCTTGATGAATGAATGTGAATATAGGGCATTTATCCTCTAAATAATAAGTAATTTGATATGCATGGACATGCTTGCTTGCTATGTTCATCGGTGTAAAACTCAATAAAGAAATTTTTGACACATATCCACATATCATTTTTGACAGTTACTTGTTCTTCCAAGTAAGCAAGAGCCACAGGTTTATAGGGAACTTTTAAGATATTTAAAGTGCATTTCATTCTCCACTTTATTATTCTTCAGTTTGTTGGTAGAAGAGTTTTAGTTATGGATCGATCAATAGGTCGTTACTGGTGAGTTTGTGTCACTGGTAAGTTTTTCCCATCACTGCATCTCACCACAGACCAGACATGACAGATTCTATAATGTTTTGATAAAAGTGCCTAAAAAGGAGCACTACGATCATGTCTGACTTATGTAACCTGACAGCTTTGAGATTGAGAGAATGTCTTCAGCTTTTTGGAAGAAGCATGTGAAATCTAAAAATAAGAGAGCAAGAGAACAGAAGCTTTTGGATGATGTTCTAGTTTTTGATGTTCTCCTTCGGGTAAATGGTGCAACAGGCAACCAACAGATCTTCACTGATGCTGTAAGACATGATGACAGATGACTGTCAAAGCAAATGTTCTTATATTTTTTATTTAGCATCGCTGGGTTCAGAGTTCAAAGTCTCACAAATCTTTAAATCATCTGCCTATGTATCGATATTTGGGTTAAAATTCTACATAATCTTAGACTCAAGCTTATAGCGCTCAGGCTCAAAGGCTTGCATCTTGTTACCTTTAAAACATACCATAAATGTGTGAAGACAATGTGCTTTGAGGAAATGTCATCAAAGCTTATGCCGGGAAGAAACATGCGGGGAAACAAAACGGTCAGCTGACCTGACGACAATGTCAGTAACAGAAAGCATAAACCCCTAAAAATTGTTAATGTTCCACTGCTGTGTTCAGCTAAAGCATACAACACATTTCTGCTACCATAGTCCTGTCTGAAATATAAAGATGTCTGCAAAAATAATTTAAAAAACTGTCACAACTGGACCCTCCAGAATTACTGCTGTCCCAGTGACTTTGCAGAAGCTTTCTTTTGTGTCTAAAATTAGACAAATGGCGATAATTACACTATTATGTCATAATAAAGGGATTAAAAGCTCTAATTGTTCCTAATGGTATTTTTTTTACTAACACACACATTTATAATGTGTTTTCCCACACTGATGAATGATGAAGACTATAGGGCCAAAAGTTTGTGGACAACTGACCATCACACTCTAGTGATAGGAAGTTTGAATCATTTTAGTGACTCGGTTCTTTGAATCTCATTCATAAAAATGAACAAATCTTTTTTTGAGTCATTTAGTTCATTTTGTTCTTTTGACCAGAAATAAAATAAAATGTTACATTTTCAATAAACAGACCCCCAACACATCTACATACACAAATTTTTAGTAAAGTAAAGCCTTTATTTTGTCACATACACATTACAGCACAGTGAAATTCCTTCTTCGCATATCCCAGTGTAACTGGGGTCAGAGCGCAGGGTCAGCCATGGTACAGCGCCCCTGGAGCAGTTAGGGTTAAGGGCCTTGCTCAAGGGCCCAACAATGGCAACCTGGATGAGCTGGGAATCGAACTGCCGATCTTCCGATCAGTAACTCAGTGTCTTAGCCCTCTGATCCACCACTGCCCTTTTTATTTTGGCTATAGTTCCAGTAATGAAAATATTACAACACAGCTAAGGACATATTATAAACAGAATGAGCAGCTCACCTTTCATATCTTCTAGTCTGAGTCGTTCGTTCTTTTAAATCTATTGTACTTTATAGCGTCTATTGGAGTCATATGACAAAAGAACGAACGACTCGGACCAAAGACTCAAAGGTAACGACTCATTTCTGTTTCCTGTACATAACCTACGGAGGTTTTGCGATGCTTTGCGTACGCGCGCCCAGTAGAAAATGAACGAATCACTCTCTGAGACTACTCGTTCTTCTGACTCACATTAAAGATTCGTTCAAAAAGAATGAATCGTTCACGACCCATCACTATCTCACTCATACTGTACTGTATGTGCTCATTCCAGATTCATCTACTTCACAATTATAGAAACCTCCACTCCCCTGGAAAGTCTTTCCACTAGATTTCAGAGCGTGAATGTGGGGATTTGCCCATTCGGCCACAAGAGCATTAGTGAGGTCGGGCATTGATGTCAGGTGAGAAGGCCTGGGGCATGGTCAGCATTACCATTTAATCTATGTAGGTCACATGGGTTTTTCCACATCAACATTGGGGAAACAATTCTACAACATGCAGAAACATCCTATACGATTATGTAGTCCCATCATTATGGTAACAGTTTGAAATCACATACAGATGTGATGATCAATTGTCCACATACTTTTGTACATTTTTGTCACATGCAAATATATAGTTAAATGTATATATTTTGTTAGAGAAAATAAAAATATATTTTTTTTTCTCTCAATTGTCCAAGTAATAATTGTGAAGTACCAATAATTGTTGACTGTAGGTATAAGTTTCATAACTGTAAACTATAATCTAACTGGGGGACTAGCGTGCTTTATTTTGATGGGCATTCTTTCTCTTTCTCTTGTGCTCATTATATGACACAATTACATTGTGCATGTCACATAACATGACATGATAACATTTTAATCAACGACTCTTCCAAAGTATGCATTTCATGATTGTTGATAACGGCAACTTGACATAATAGAAGTATTTATCATTATTCTTGGAGGGACTTTTTCCCCCCTTTCAAAACACAGATAGGAATTGTACAGTAGTTATTTTTGGTTATTGTAGTTACTATAGAAATCAATTCTTATACACCAAAGTAAACCATCCATGATGCGTCCTGCTTTAAAATCACATATCAGTCATAAAAATTTAATTTCCTGCAAAATGGAGCTGTCCAGGGAGCTATATAGACATATTTCCATGCAACCTGGGGCCATTTGTACAGGGTGTCATGATAATATAGAAGACACCACATCTACAGAGGAATATTTTCTCAACTTATGAGGTCATTAAGGGAGGGCAATTTACAACGTACACCTTGTCTGAGTGGTGTCTAGTCATTCTGCCCATCAGCGTGAATTATTTACCTGCGTCTGTTCCACCCACTTCCTCAGAGCCGATGACGTTACTGATAAGAACCCACTCCCAAATGCACACACACGCACACACACACACACACACACACACACACACACTCAGCAGATGGACCTTATTGTGTGGCAAAGATTCGTTTTCAGGATCAAGGCCCCATTATATTGTCCCTTCCCCCCACGTTTCTGTCCTTCTGTCCTCGCCCTTCCATCTGATGCCTACTGGCAGTCAGATGGTCTGGTCGGCATACAGATAATCTTAAGAGCCACACATTATCTTCAAAATACAATCTCCAAATTGTGTTCCCATCAATGATCCACCTCGTCTCCTGTAACCTTGTTTATTAAAGCAGGTATCAGAGATGGTTGGAAAAAAAAAAAAAAAAAAAAAAACACACACACCCCAAAGCTGACTCATAGCTTACAGCCTACAGGCTTATGAACCCTACAGTTTGCATTACACTCTTGCAAGAGTTATCTGCTACTGACAGGGCTGGAAGGAGGAAATGGATTGGGGAAAGAGTGAGTTACACTTTTTTGAGATACACAAGGATACTCAAGCACAGGAAGAATCAATGAGGCATGACAAGCATAGAGATTATACACAATCAATTTAAAGTTCATATCCTTACTGGTGTGTGTGTGTATATACAAAACATTCTCCAAGACACAGCACACTGGGAAACCTGTTTAACAAGTTCGGTCAGGTGAGATGGTAAGAGAGGAAACTGAAATCATTTCTATGCAGGACTGACCTAACATATCTTTTGCAGCTTTGTACTGTTCTCCAGTCTGAGGCCTGTAGCTCTCGTAAAAAAAAAAAAAAGTGCCTTATGGATTTATCATGTATTGACAGACAACCTTTTAGGAGCACTAACCGACTCACTGACATTTCCTGCACTCTCATATTAACGTTATTGAATGTTTTCGAATAATTTAAAATTATTGAAAGAAATCAACACGAGTTATATGCATGCCGAGTGACCCTCAAGGTCATGAATACAATTCGATTGTTCACTTACCCATGTTGTCTAGAGTCCAGAAAGGTGCATGCAGAGGAGAGAAAAAGAAAGAGACAGAAAGGAAGATATTAGTCCAGTGAAATACACACTCATCCACATCTCGGGAGAATAGATTGTTCAAGCGGATAAAGACATTTTCACACTGCTTGGTCAGGTATATTTAAGGATTTCATAAAGCTGACATGTCAAAAAAGGATCTAAAGAAAAAGAAGAAAGATAAAATTTTGCCAGGAAATCGATTTTATTTCCATTCTCTGTTTAATTTAAAGCAGGAAAAAAAAAAATCAAACGGAAGATTACACACTGTGTAAAGTTTAGACTAATAACACAGGGATTCTTTATTGGGCGGAACATTCCAGGTCAGGTCTGACACACACGAAGGTGACTGCACACCTTATGCTGAGCTTTAAGGTTGCACATTATAAATAACCTAGTGGAAGAGTCAGACAGGCATAAAAGCCACACACACACACACACACACACACACACACAAAAATTGCTAAAATAATAATAAAAACTTTTATATATATATATATATATTTTTTTTTTTTTTTTTTTTTTTTAAATAAAATGTGGTCACATCTGCAGCACATTTGTGGCCTGCTTTTGTATGTGTATGGTAAAAATATGTGGGTTATATTCTCAGTTCTCCAGGGACTCTGGGTTCTTTATAAGACAACTACAACAGCGATTAATCCAATTTGCGCTACCTTATTTCTCCATGTTAAATTTCATAGTAACGACAATAACAGGAGTGAGAATTGAGTGATAAACAATGACCGTGAAATAATGAGAGAGCACGATATAGTCTCTTGTTCCACGGCAACAAACAATCTCGTATAACGTCGCATGGATGGCTCTGTAAGACATTGGCACTGTGCTGTGCTTCTTGATACTACTATACAAGATGTTTTATGACCGAAGAAAACAATAGTGTGTGTGAAGGAGTGTAACACTACACACTATTTTCTAGAGATTTCATGGATCATCACTTCGGCGGGATCGAAACTCGTCACACTTCAAGCGATAAAAACAGAGACACGTGTCTGTGTGTTTTAGTTTTTATATACATATGTATGTGATCACTAAAGCATATTTTATTTGGTTCCAAACCATAAAACTTGCCCAAACCATAACTAATCTCACGCCTCGGGTGTTGAGCAAAATGTTCCCTTCCATCTGCAAAACAACCCGATGCCTGCTTTCACAGCTGGTCTGCGTGTAATCCAGGGGAGGAGCGGTACGCAAAAAAACTCATGGTTCTGTACTCACCTAAGTTGTGAAGTTGTCGGCACAGTGAAGTGAAAAAAATATTGTTTTTGATATGATTTTTTTCTTTCTTTTTAATTATGATGAATTTAATTTGGGAAACTATAAACAGTGTCGAACTGGCCATAATTACCTGAACACATACAGGCTGCACAAAAATATGCATGCAAAAACTCCCTATCTAGGGCTGATCTTAAAATTAGTTTAAAATAGTCACAACACTGTCTATAGCTATTGTTTTTATTATTATTATTATTATTATTTTATTATATATATATTTTTTTAACCAAGATATTTAAAGGATATTTTAAAACATTATTTGCAATATTGGAGATAGCACAGTTACTGTTTTTGCACAACTCCTTCTTTCTCGACAGAGTAAATGACGATCATATCGATCTGGATATAAAATACTACCGCAGTAGAAATCAAGTCTTGGGGTATTATTCCCAAATCCAAGTTTTTCCCAATTTACATTGCCCAGAGCTTCGGATATAAACAGTAAAACTTTTAATCTTTAAAAAAGGCTATACTGCGTATATATAAATATTAGTTGTAGATTAATCAATAGACTTTTTAGTTTGTTAGATCTAGATCACTGACTATGCAAATCACTGCTTTTAGGAAGAAAATAAACCTCACAGCTGACTCGCCTGCCGGGCATGTTTCTAACAAAACCTGTACGTCCAGTTTCCTGTTTAGGATGTAGGATGGAATGCTGAATTATAATTTGAATAAACTTCTTTTTAAAGCTATACAAATTTAAATATTTAATCCTCAGGGACTGCTTTCAGTCTGTTCCATTAATTAGGATTAAATGAATTAACAGAGAAAAGCCACACTGTGCAAAAAAGCGAACCGAGTGCCCTGTACTGCCCTGTATGTTATAAAATCAAAAACATGTAGATTTTACCTGAGTATCATCATATACTGAATAAAAAGCCCTTGGCTTAACACAGGCTTGCGGGTGTGTTTTAGAGCTGTTCAAACCTATGCATATAAAACATGATTTAAAGATCTGTTAAAATAACTACTCTCTATTGAACCCTATACTCACTCACTCATGTAATACTATAACTCTTATTTGCACAATCCTTTCAGCAAATCCCTTTAGTGTCACTCTATTTTCACTATACGTCTCAGCTGCGCAACACACTTTACAGTACACTATTTAGTTTCGTGCGTAATCATAACCTGCGAATATGTAATTTATCTTGGATGTTACTGCATTTGGATACACAATCTTACCATATTTTGGCACAATCCAGAATGAAAACCACAATACACGTAATGTCTGTCATTCCCCTGTAAAGCAGCAGAAACCGCCTAAACAGATATAAAGTGAAGTGGCACAAGTGTACTTTTTATTGTCTGATGACTAAACGCTGCAACAGTTAAGTGCATTGCATAATAAAGGTTTGTATGCCACTTTAAGTGAGCTTGTGTAATTTTCCTACACATATCATGCTTTCGCATATGCGGAGCAACACCAAACTCATGCATGGGCACACGTTTAATGATGCAGTGCATCACAGTGAGAGCCCACAACAGCTCTGCGCCTGGTGAAAGCTCTGCGCTTCTGTCTCACACTGCAGCATATCCAAGTCAGGTGGCATTGACATTTGAAAGCAATGGATTCACACATGGGTGCTGAATCCTGCTTCACATGAACAAGTGCTTGCAAATAGCACCAAAAGTTAAGTTGGTTGGTTTAGCCAGGTGATGTGCTGCATTTTACATAATACAAAATGACCTTAAAGCTCATTTCTTTTCTGAGTTTTCTTTCACAGTTTAGTTTTAAAAAATTTTTTTTAAAAACATGCAACTCTAACAAGAAACATGCACTACTATAAAATGTTCGACATACTATTCAATACCAGTCAAAAGTCTGGACAAAACTTCTAATTGCATGGTCTTTCATGATTTTTATTTCTTTCTATATGGTAAAACATCCAAAATATGCAATCATTAAATATGCAATAAATAAAAAAGTTGATATCAAGATGTGGCTGTTGTTCTGCTCTGTAAAGCCTACAGCACATAACGGCTCTAATCTAATAAGGTGCTGTTAATTGGTGATTTCTGAGGCCGGTAACTCTAAACTTCTCTGCAATAGAGGCAAGTTTTGATCTTGCTTTCCTGGGAAGGTCTTCATGAGAGCTAGTTTCATCACGTTGCTTGATGGGTTTTGCACATGCACTTGATAACTATTCCAGAAAGGCTGACCTCCGTGTCTTGAAATAACAACTGACTGCTGTTGTTGTTGTTGCTTTATCACTTAATGCCACATGTGTTATTTCATAGATTTAAAATCTCCAATATTGTTCTAGAATGTAAAAACATTTAAAATATTGGCAAAATATTGGCAGGAAGGCTACAGTAAATCAAATAACCACGCTAAAAAACTTTGGTGAGCAGAAAAGCATGGTAACATTAAAATTCTAATTTTGGACACATACACAGTCATACACAGTACGATATGCAGTGAAATGCTTATATACGACCGCTTGTGACCTTTAAACACAAATTATCAATAGAAATAAAAATAAAAATAAATTAGGGAATGGAAATGAATAAAATATAGAGAAGATGGGAAGAATGGAATTCTTCGGAATTTAATAACATTAACCGAAGCTCTAATTGTCTGACTGGATAACTACATGAATAAGTGTGCATGAATGCACATTCCCATTAAAGTGGATGGTGAGTTTATCATTAATGGTAAAGTATCTGGGGTAACCTGGATGAGGCCTGATGTACAGTAAAATAAGCTCATCAGGAGCTTGCTTGGTTTATTCTAGTAAAAGGTTTAAATCAATTTAAAAATATTCACTAAGCAAACGCGATCTGAACAGAATTCCGTAACAGAGGTTGGGACCTGGGACCGCATGTGAATCTCAAGTGAATCATAACCATGAGAGACAATTAAACCTTTCATGCATGTTTGAGTTAGAGCAAATTAGCCATTAAATACGATTTTTCCAGAAACCTGTGTGTATTAATAAGACATGAACCACTGAAAACCATCTCTGTCTGTTCTTTCCATCTGACTTACTGATTGTCATTCCTTTCAGCACTTTGGTCGTCTCCCCTCTCTAGTTCCTCTCCGCTTCTCTCAGTCGACGGCATCCACACTCCACTCCACACTGCCTCTCATCTCACAGTTCCCTTGTTCCCTCTTTCCCTACAGCTCTGAGAGGATCCATTATCCTCCAATGTCTCGTCTCCTGGCAGGAAGCCTTTCCTCCCAGGACACTCGTCCCTGTCCTTCATCAAGTCATTCACCATTCTCTATACAAAAAGCTATGGAATACCAGCTGGGATCAGTAGGGGATTAGCTATTAGTTCCGGACTGTAAAAATACGAAGTTGTGTCAGTAAACTTTTGTCGTATTGCCCCTGCAAACGCAGGTCTGAAAATGCTCTCAGCCAATCGTATAGTGGCAGTCATTCAGCACAGTTAGCAGCTCGGAGGGGAGAAGGAGCATGGTGAGAAGAAGAGCAGTGTGTGTCACTCAAGAGTAAAAAACCAAGACAATAAAGCAAGAGGGGTACGATTGTAAAGCATTTATACTAGTTTTATACTGCTATAGGCTACATTTTAAAGTTCTGCACTAAACCTGTCTCAAATAATCTAAAATGCTTTAATTTAAGTTGTTCTTCAGATACATGAAAGGTGTAATAAGTTTTACACCATGGTACAAAAATACAGTTTCCAAATAACAGGACCTTACTTTATATATATATATATATATATATATATATATATCGATTGCTTCCCTTCATGCCCCAACTCAGCGAAGCACAGAGACTGGTCTAGCTGTGTTAGAATTTGCCATGGTACAGTTTGAGATGTAGACAGGAAATTAAACCGACACTATTAATATCTCAGGATGAAAAACTGCATCCGCATGACACCAGATCTCTCGATATCTCAAATAGCCATCAAATACATCAATGACACTTCCTTGTAGTTCTTTAAGTGGTACTTTTTAAACTGGAGCTAGTTTCGTGGCAAGAGAGCACGAGAAGAACAGGTACAAATGAATTCATGCAACAACAAAAAAATACATATTTAAAAAGATCAACCTTTGTCTTCACATGAAGTGGTGGAACATTAATTAGAAGCTGGTGACTGCAGGATCTTTTCTGGTTTGTTTGTTTGCCTTAACTTTCCTTCCACCTGCCAGCTCCCACCCACTGTCAGCTCTCGCCTATTATACCACGTCTACAGTACCAACCAGCAAGGGTGAGGGTTTTTTTATACGTACTTCCTCAGACATGTGAATCAAACAACGCATCTTTTCCAACTGTTTCTAAGGCGACATCAGAGGACAAAGCTAACTATCATCTTACAAACAATGTTCACAAAATAAATCTCCTGTCATAAGAGCTGATGGCAACCACAGTCAAACGCTACCTCTGTTTTCTCCATGGTCTTCCAAAAAAAGCCTGGATTTATACCTGGACTCTGAACCTAAACAAACAAAAATCCCATAAGATACAATTAGCTACATAGCAAACACTCTGCTTAGCTATTGTGTTACATGAATACAGAAAAGTGACACTTTAAAAAGTACAAACTTCAAGAAAGGCAAAAGTGTCTGTTTGTGTGTCAGCGCTTTTAGATTGACGAGATCCTCAGTAACTAACAAGGGGCGTTCAAGTCAAACCAGGACATGGGAGGTTTTTTATGATTAAAGGCATAAAACTGATTGACATTTAAGGAAGACCTCAAGCACAGGACAGTGATGAGACTTATTTGAATGGTGCAAACCTTTTAAACGAGGCTGTACATCCTTGAGTAACGATCTTGGCCGAGGTGGCTCAAAGCTCACCGCCCGATCCTTTAAAATCGGTGAATAACTTGATACAAACTTTTGGAAGAGACACATCCGTCTGTGTGAACTGTACACACTATCATTCACCGACACCACTTGCATGTTCCAGAAACTTGGCTGAGAGTTATTGCCATAGCACCTGTACAGTCCTGACCTCGATCCAAGCCATTTCCACATGTTTAGGCCACTGAAGGAGTTCCTGTGAGGCCAGCGTTTTAGACATAAAGAAGGCAGACCGATCATGGCACCAGCGTACTGAGAAAACTTTTCACCTTGATGGTATCTAAGCACTGGTGAAATGCCAGGATGAATGCAATAGTGCAGCAGGGGATTATATAGAGAAATGAACAGAGTTTTTACTCTCATAACTGTGTTCTGTTATTCGGTGCAATCGGAAATCCCGGTATACCATTAGTGAGAGAAATAGCAAGCTGCAAGCCGGACACAAATTACTGTACATCTTTAACCTGTGATGCAAGTAGATCGTATACTTCCGTTTAGACTGTAGCTACCATTTAATAGACTAGTCCGTTAGCACAACTTTGCAAGCACAAAAGGGTTTTTCTTTGTCCACGGGGCTGGATAATAAATATTTGATGCGTCCAATCTTGTGAACCAATTTAGAGGCAGTAATATGCAATTTGGGACACGTTTTTGTTTTTTTTCCCCACAATACTGGATCTTCAGATTTTTGTGTGTTTTTATGATCGCTAATATAGACATCCGGGAGTTGCTTCCATTCAAGCAGCACAGAATGCAAGAACGGCTGTCAGCTGGAGTGTGTGGTGTGGTGGAGTGCAACTGTTCACAGAAGACATGAGGCAACAGAAGGCGATTATCAGGCTGCGCTAGCTCTTTGACACCGCCTTGGCCTGTCACAGCCCTTAAAGACACTACTGAAAAGGCAGAACCATCAGACCTCCAACAGTGTCACCTGAAAGAAAATGTCAAGCTTCAGTCATGGTCTGTAGATGGTTAAAACGGAAAAACAAAACGGAAAAATGAACCCGTTAAAAATGTTTACCGCACAAACAGCTTGAAGCATGAGGGAATCTCTTATGCGAGAGAGAGAGAGTGATGAGCAAGAGAAGGAAAAAGGAGAGCGCTAAAAACTGGAGGTCAGCAGGGTTTACAGATGCAGTTGTGAGAAAGACAGTAAAAGTGCAGATAAATGCAGCTCCTGAGGCATGAGCTCATTGTCCCTGAGAGAGAAATAAAAAAAGAGAAGAGCGTATTATACAGAGATGTGTGAAAATAAACAACAAGCTTAAAAAAAAAAAAATCAGAACTCAATGCTGTCGGCTATTTTAGATGACAGCTGCCTTGCACAGATTTATTTATGAAAATATTTTACTGGTTACTGATTTGTGCAGAATGAAATTAAGTCTTCTCTAAAAGGCTTAATTTAAAGGAACATTCTGATTTTATTTAACCTTTCATCTATAAACTTGGTATCTTCCTACTAAAACAATATAAAAGGGAGGCTGATGATCACGGGTTGTTTATAAAATATATCACATGAAGTGCAGGTGCATTATCACAGGGCTTCAAGAATGAAAACATCCCAGAGGAGCAGGAAGACACTGGAGTCTTTGTAGAAGCTAAGCAGAAATTGTGGTGCGCACACCCACACACACACACACACACACACACACACACACACACAGACACAGACACACTTGGACACAGAGGCGCACACACACACACACACACAGACAGAGACAGACACAGACAGAGACACAGACAGAGACACACACAGACAGAGACACACACAGACAGAGACACACACAGATACACAGACAGACAGACCGACACACAGATACACAGACACACAGACAGACAGACCAACACACAGATACACAGACAGACAGACCGACACACAGATACACAGACCGACACACAGATACACAGACCGACAAGCAGATACACAGACACACAGACACAGACAGAGACACGCCCACACAGACTGACAGACAGATAGAGACACTCCCACACAGACAGACACACGCCCACACACAGAGACACGCCCACACACAGAGACACGCCCACACACAGAGACACGCCCACACACAGACAAATAGATAGATAGACACGCCCACACAGACAGACACAACCACGCGCAGGCACACCATACTCTGCTCTACGCTAGCTACTACCATGTACACATTAGTCACGATAAAGATTTAAGCATCTCTATACAATGTTAGCACAGGTGAGCCAATCCACATGGTTTGTCCAGGTGTTATTATTAATTAATATTCACAGCATTCTGTAGCTCCACCCCTGAATAACATTTGAGTACATTAACATGATAGAAAATCTATTAATGCATGTTTAACTTCTAATATTAGACAAGTATACACTGATCAGTCATGACATTAACATCTCCACCAGGTGAATTGAAAAACGATGAACACCAGCTATACCCCAGCAATCTAGTGACAGGATCACGGGCACCCAAGAACATCCAGTGCACCACAGCCAAATATGCACAAAAAAAAAAAAAAAAAAAACAGCCAGCCTCCAAGCCCCCCAGATCCCAATCTGATCAAGTCCCCATGGGATGCCTCCGGCAACAAGTCTGAACCACGGAGACTCCACCTCTCCTGCAACCCAGAACACCCAAAGGATCCACTGCCAACTTCCTGGAGACAGACATCACAGTGCACCCCTAGAGACCCTGTGCACTCACGCCCCAAGGGGCCAGAGGTACCCCAGGGGCACAAGAGGAACCCTTAATAACTTAGGTGGTTTTAAATGTTATGGCTGATCGATGCATATTTAACATCACTGAACTATATTTACTGTATTTGGGATTCAACATTCCTGATACAGACAGTGTAAATGGGTTGATATCATCAACACTTCATTAATGATGTTAATAAAACATGATTAAGTACTCAGATGTTTTCAATCGGCAACCCAAGAGAGAAAATGCCAGCCGCGTGGCCTCGAGACAACCGATTTGTAAGGATTATACTGAAAATGCATTATTTATTTATTTATTTGTACTTTTTTTCTGTCCACTACAGCAAAATTGGCAAGAAAACTCTACCATCTAGCTGAGCTTTGCGATTGTCTCTGCCAGCAAGCAGTTTCCAACTGCCGATAATATTATTATGCCTTTCCAGTATCATCATCATCTCAAAAATCAAACCTTAAAACCTTAAATGGTTGAAACTCTTTGTTTCTTGTACTTTGTATTTTTTTATACTGTTCCTTCCTGCTGGATAAAATGTTTATTGTATTTCATTAATAGTTAAATCATAAGCAGGGGAAAATTTATATCAAACATCCGTAACTAACATCAACACACACATACACACACCCTTGATAATCCCCACCCCACCCCCCTTCTTATTCTTGTGTTCCAGACACCCAAACACCCAGTGTTACGTGATGTACAGTAAACCAGACACAAAAGTCATAGGAAAGGGCAACATGAAAACAGAGGAAGTTAAAACAACTAGCTAGTTCTCACAGAAGATGAGCTTTCAGGCTTTATGGCACAAATCAGGTTCGACTGGCCATGTGCCGGATGTTCGGGTTTAGCACTATGAACTGAAGCCTCAAACACACACACACACACACACACACACACACACACACACGCACACACGACTTTGTTAGCCAGTGACTGTGACAGTTATTCCACTCCTCTGTATTCCTTCTCTTGTGTTAAACTGTTATTAGTACAGATGGTATGCTCAACATTTGACTAATAAGAGATTCAGTCTGTCAAAATTCCACCGCTGAAGACTACGATTGTATCCTTAAGACAGCCATCGGAGGTTTTTTTATCATCTTCTCAGAAGAACAGACGATGACTGGTTATGTTCCTTTGCTCTCAGAATAAAGCCTCTTTTCACACTCTTTCACTAGACAATACCCAGACACACACACACAGTCACAGAACAGGGGATAGTCCTGTGTCTGAATCTCTCTTCATTTTAATGACGGATCTGTGTATCCTTTTGTGCAAAGGAGTGACAAAATACAAGCATGAAAGATTAAGAACAGACTAAGGAGCGGGATATATAGAGAGAGGAACCGGCAAAGTCTGATCCATCGTTTAGTTAAATATTTAGATCTAAATGAAGTGGAAAGTTAAGATGGCGCAGTGTCAGGGTGTTCGGGTTCTCTCTCTCTCTCTCTCTCTCTCTCTCACTTTATCAGGCTCGTGCTGTCTTGCCGTGTCGCCAGATGGAGAGTCTGGAGTTGACAGTTTAGCAGAGGCCAGGACTCAGCCTTAAAGAACGAGCAGCCACGTTGTGCAATGGGAAGAGATGGTGAGAATGTCAGAGCTGTGGCAGAAAGAAAATGAAAATGCTGAAATTTGTGAGCCTCCTCACAAACCAGCTTCAACTGTGCCTGATTGGGGTTGGGGCAGACGTCATAATAGGATTCTTCTAGCTATGAGAGACAACAAACCCTCAACCGCATCTCACGCTCACATTCACACACCTTTTAATGCTCCCAAATGTGCTCACACACACAAAGACACAGAGCAGATTTCCCCTCAGGACTGATGACCTAATATTAAACAAGGATGTCAGAGTGAGACATGTACTCTGGCTCTGCCAGCTGGATACTGGCCCAGGACATCTCTCTCCACGCACACACCAATCAGCTTATATAAATAATTCATAATGCACAGTGAAGGAGAATGTAGAGAAATGGTTCCGGTAAATTTAAGATGGTAAAAAATAGCTGGGTGCAGATAGGCTTGTATATACTGTATGTGTGTGTGCGCGCGTGTGTCCCTGTTGGTGGGTTTTGTTTTTCCACTTGTCCATGCACTTCTCATCACTGATGTGCATTGCTATTTTCATACCCATTGCTATACTTTATTCATGCCAACGTATGGTAAAGTGTAGGTGTGTCGCACTATAGGAAAGCCAACATGAACCTTTTATCTTTCATATTCTTTTTTTCTCTTATACATTATAAGCTAATGATGCTATTTACGTACACTGCTATCACAACCTGACAGGTGTACAGCAAGTGTTTGTTTTATGATTATTATTATTATTATATTTACAGTTGTAAGAGAGCAGTTAAAGAAGTGGCTCTAGTTGTCTCTGGACTCTTCTCCAGTTTTGAGTTTTGGGAGAACACACACACACACACACACACACACACACACACACAAACACATTAGACCTAATAACATATAATAACATTGTTATTGGCCATAATATTTTACTGAGAGGTGAAGTGAATAACATTTTAATGCTTCCGACACATCAACTTCAGGAAAAAAAACGGGCAAGGGTAAAGCTTTGAGCAACCGGGACCGAATTGTAACGGATAGATGAATGGAACAGAGAAACTCCAAACAGCTCTTGTGGGATCTTCCCGGTCTGCAGTGGTCAGGATCTACCACAAGTGCTACAAAGAAGGAAAACCGGTGAACCCGTGTCATGGACGGCCAAGGCTCACCGATGCACTTGCGGAGTACATGCTGGCCCATGTAGTCTGATGGAACAGAAGTAACACAAATTGTGAAAAGGTTCATGCCGGCAATGACAGAAAGGTGTCCGAACACACAATGCATCGCAGCTTGCTGTGTATTGGGCTGCATAGCCATTCAGGGTCCACATGCTGACCCGCCAAAAAGTCTCTACAATGGGCATGTCAACATCAGAACTGGAACACGAAGTAATAGAAAAAGTGATTTATCACCTTTATTCCATTGCTCCATGTGAACGGCAGAGTGCATGTCTCTCACCTACCTGGGGTAGATATTGCACCAGGATGCCCTATGAGAAGAAGGAAAGCCAGCAGAGGCAGTATGATGCTCTGTGCAATGAAAACATTGGGTCCTGCCATTCATGTGGATATTACTTTGACATGTACCACATACAGTACACACCCACTGTTGCTGACCAAGTACACACTTTCATGAAAACAATGCTCCCTAAAGGCAGTCACATCTTTCAGCAGGATAATGCACCCTTACACACTGCAAAAATGGTTCAAGAATAGTTTGAGGAGCACAACAAGAAGTTTGAGGTGTTTACTTGGCCTCCAGATTCTCTAGATCACAATCCAATCGAGCATCTTTGGGATGCTTTGGAAAAAGAAATTTGATCCATGGAGGCTCCACCTCAGATCTTTCAGGATTCAAAGGATCTGCTCCTGACGGCTTGTTACCAGATACCACAGCATCCCTTCAGGGGTCAGATCAGGGCTGTTCTGGGACAAAATGTTGCCTTACTTAATATTAGGTGGGTGGAGAGAGAAAGAGGGTGAGCGAGAAATGTACTTCAGCTTTTATCATTATGTTTTTCAGAGTCACAAATGTAATTAAGGGCAACAGATGGAGAATCAACTCCGCAACAACCGAAAAACTTTGTCAGGGCAATTAAAAGAGACAAGGGGTGGACTTAATGTTTTGACCATGCTGTGGCTATTTAAGCATTTATCAAAGCTTTATTGAACTCACTCGTTAAATTAATTACAAAACATCATTCATGCCACTTTGAAAATGAAATAAATGGCAACCTTTGATGAGACTCTCACCATGGCTCCCGTTGATTAGCTCTCCATCTGTAAATAACAAGGACTCCAGCTTGGATGGAATTGTTATTATAATTAAAAATAAGCCCTTTGTCTTATACGCAGCTTATAATAAAACACAGCTCCTTTGAGTCTTGGATACCATGGCCTGATTCATTAACCAGTGCAAAACTCTTTCAACTTCCAACACCTTGAATAATAATTTTTTTTTTTTAAAGATAGACCCAGGTTGCTCTGGTTTTACTTGCAGGTTTATAATGCACTAATAACCAGAGTGACACCTTAAAGCGAATGAAAGAGACGTTCATATTTAATATTTAACTAGTTAACATGCCGACAGTCTGTTTAGTATATTATTAAATAGGAGAACAATAGCTATTCAATATTTCACCATGAGCCTTCAAAAACCGATCATGTGACTAAACAAAATCGCTACTACAATATCCAACTAACATTTTAAAGTCTAATGACGAAACGCACAAATTGCTCTTGCAGTTAGGTAAACAAGGGCATTTTGAGGATGTTCTGCTCTCAGACACTCACAAATATGAAATGGTTACTTGTTGCTCTCTGACAGGATTATCGTGTGTCTCGTTGCTATGGTAACTTCGGTTCAGATTACATGTAATGTGCATGTAAATGAAGAATTTTTGCTGGATGTCTGCAATCGAAATCAATTCGTTTGCATGTAAACTCAGTCGCTGGTACTGTATTTACATGTAAAAACTAGTTTATAAAAAGCCCAAAGATTATTTTCTCTGTTCTCAGAAAACGTGTATGGTATTGTTTATTAAATATGCATTATAATTCTATGCTGCTTCTCAGCCTGGATGTCCGGTAAGGATGAGGGGTAACTTATGAGACTGGGGAAAATTTAATTTAACATCAATTCCGATAAACGCCAAATGCTATAAAAGCTGCAAAGGACTGTGATAAAATTATTCTGAAGGGTCACAGAGAGAAAGGACAAAAGAGAGAGAGAGAGAGAGAGAGAGAGAGAGAGAGAGAGAGGGAGAGAGAGAGATGGCCTGTTTCCAGATGGCTGCACTCCTCCTGCAGAGTCATGTTCATGCTCAGATGATGATGGTGATGACGAAGTTTTTAGAGAATGGTAGCGGCTGAGCCACTTCACGGCTCACTAACGTTATTGTATATAGCTTGTAGAAGACATTCATAATTAATTGCACTATGACATATACAGCTATATTGGACAGACACAAAAAGCTTTTTTTTTTTTTTAATCTGAAGAAGTACAGAAACAAAACAAAGACGTTGACATTTTTGTTCTAGGCCATTCTGCTGTAGACTGACCAGGAGTCTCTTGTAAAAAGATTTAGAGTGCGCTGGCTAAGGCTCATCCTGCTTGGTTACACAGTGTGAAATTACAGTCTAACACGCCTGGAGAAGTTTGGAGACATGTCGGGGAATGGCTGTCTGACAAGCTGAACTACACAAGTAGTACTAAAGCTGGTAAAGACCGTCTGTTAGCATTGGTATAATTTATAAACACTACAACTAGCATTGAATTAGCTAGATTAGCCGTAGCACCAATAACAGGCCTCGATGGCAGTAAAGAAGCATTAACTCTGATAATAACAGGCTGCACACAAGACCGCCTTACTAACAATAATAATGGTGCAAGACTGAGAACATCCATCCTTTTATTTATAGGGAATTGTTGTTCAGAATCTGAGTGTACACTGTTCCGTGTGCGTGTGTGTGTGTGTGTTTGTCTAAGAGGGAGAGAGATAATGGTGTTTTCTGGAATCCTTCCCATAGATCAATACAGCTTTCCTTCAACTTAATGCCCCGTGTCACATGACCTGTGAGTGGATTTCTGTTCCTGAGCCAAATATCTCAGGAAGAGTGTTGTGGGCGGAATGATGTGAACATTCTGCAAACTTTACCACCCTCAATTTTTTTTCGGTAAAAATGCAAAGGATTAACACTTGTGCGGTTAAGACAGATGGAGAACTTCCTAAGGGCCAGTTATATCCCCCTGGACTACAATACCCATAAGCCCTCTTGCCGCCCACGCACACAAGGCCTTAGTAGTAAGACAACAGCTATTACACCATCACAAAAATACACAAACGCACAGAGACCGGTTTATTTAAAAGCATTTTGTTTGAAAGTACTTTCAAAGTATGTTTCATGTATTTGATCCGTGTTTAAATTTCTCACGCACAACTGATTTCAGATGAAAATTAACATAGCATAGGTGGTCTAACAACAGTTTATCTCAGCTACTGAGGTAAACATTAGCAGCAGAGCTGTGAATTGTAGGCAAACTGTCTTTTCAATTCCATTGTCACGGCGTGCGCCTGTGATGGGCGTGCGCCCAAATCTATCTAATCTTCGTAGGCTCCCTAAGTAGGCGGCACCCCTTCTGCAGGTGTGCAAAGGGACGGGGCTGCCTATGCGGGCCGGCTGGCAGTGATTAACGTTAATAGGATCTCGGGCTTGCTCCGCATTATAAAACAAGGCGCGGAGCTTAGTCCGGGGTCCGAGAAGAGCGTAACGCGGTGGAGCTCGAGAGTGGCATGCGAGTGGGAAAATGGAACGTGCCCCAGAGACTTAAAAGGACATTGGATTTCCGCCCCTTTGATCTTCGCGCTGAGGACAGCGCGGGAAAGAGCTGCACGAGCTCCCACGGCATCCTATGTTCCCGCGTCGAGCCCGCCTTCGCGTCCCCGCCGCCGAAGAGGAAAAGGCCGCGAGGAGGACAGCGTTAAGGCCGCCGATCCCAGCCGGGAAAGCCGCCCAGCCGAAGGACGTCCGAGCGAGACTCCCGCCTGAGGCCGCGCCCACAGAGAGCTGGGAGGGGCCAGGCCGGTCATCGACAGCGGGGAGGAACCGAGAGGGAGCGTGCAGGAGCGCTGCCTCGCGTGCTCCGTTCTGCCACTCCGCCCACCGCCGCCAGCCGCGTGCCCGCATGCCAGCTGGGCACTGCCTCGGACCCTGCACGTGCACACATCATCCCTTCCCTTTCTTTCCGTCCTCCCTCCTTTTTCCCTTTCCTTCCCTTATTTATTCCAAATAAATAACCCCTTTCCTCTAAGATCTCGCCTCGTGTCTGTGTTTCATGGTGCCGCCCGTGCAACTTTGGGTCGAACCCGTTTACACCATACAATTCAATTTTTGGCCATTGCTATTTTTAGTACACTAATGTTTATTGTCTCTATAGTGTACTTTAATGTCTGAATCTTTATTTTCTGATTTACACTCCGGTCCAATAGGTGGAAGTTGTACACCAAGCGCCTCAAAAGACAAAAGAGGCTACACCGCATAGACTGTACAAAAACAACTGAATAAACTAGGTAGCTTAGCTTTAGCGAAGTTAATGGTTATTTATATGCTACCATTACTTTGCATTTGATTGAACTCATCCATATCCTACCCATCGTCCTGTGTCAACCCCTACATTTCATGTAGCAAGTCCAGATAGCTGTTTAGTTAAAGTGATGCAGAGCAGGCAGCTAGCAGTATCAGCCACACCCACACCCACTCGCACATAAATTTATGGCTTAGTGTAACTGTAACTAATAAGTTGCATAAAAAAATCTCCACCACCTGTACAGTTCTCATCAATGGAAAATCTTGCTACTGAGACCATAACCTTTTTCTGTTGTAGAGTTGGGATTTTAACATGGGGAGATTGGTATGGGAGATTGACTTACTTTGGGAGCCATCTGGACATTAATGCAAGTATTTGTGGTAGAGTTAAGGGGGTTGTATTTTCTGACACAGATGTGCTATAGATGTAAGTTAATTTAGAGTATTTCAGACCATTTCAAATTTGCAAGTTTACCTAAACATTGTGAGTTGATTCTAAATCGAAACTGACCTACAAAAGATTGGTTAAATCACATAATCCATTAAATCACATAGCTCTGATTGCTACTCTGCACACACCATCACAAAATCCAAAATAGTTTTTTTAAATAAGCTAAAGATGCATCGTATTTGTTTACTTTCTGTAAAGCTGTTATTGATATTTATCCTGAAGAGCCTGATTATCCTATTGTTATTAATATTTACCTAGATGATCATAAAAAATAGCAGGCTAATTTTAGGCTAATCTATTCAAGGTCAAGAGAATAGATTTTTTTTTTGCTAAAAGTCAATATTTACAGCTAAACATTCATTAGTATGGAAACTGGCAAATGTCTCATGAGAAACCATAATCGTAATGGTGTCATTTGTGACAAAATGAGTAAACCGTGACTGCCTAGATTAACTATCCTCTCCTGAATTTGTTTAATCCCAAGTCACAGATGTTCATGAGAACAAACTACAACTCGTGTGTGTCTGAAGGATAACATGAATAAATATAAATACAATTTTATTATTGAAATGGTTTGTAGCAGTTAGGGTTGTATAAATCCAATACATACAGTTGAAACACATGTTGAAAAATCTCTTCCACCACTTCACCCGAGTACCTGGAATTTTTCTCTTTTATTGTGTGAAGAACCAGCGTCGCCTTTTCCAATGGAGTTGGCAATTGAGACTCAGCTGCAGCTCTTTGTTACTTCAAACAAATTCCTAAAACTTGTTTTCATGCTGATGTGATCTCTTTTGATTTTTGTGTAATAACTTATTTAAGCTCCTCCATTAGAGAGTTCATTCAAATTCTAGCTGCTCACTACAAAGAATGGCTCTATAAAACCTATACAATATACCACACACCCAGAGGGGGGAAAATCTCATGTAATAGTACTTTAATAATTCAAATTGCATCTTTTTGTATAATAAGGTACACTGTGGAAAACATTAGAATGGGGATTGTGTGTAAATATTAGAAAAAGTTTTTGCAGTAAAATGAACTCTTATATTCTAATGTCTTGATCACACACACACACACACACACACAATTATATTTTCCACCCAGTTATCAATCGACCACGACACAAACTACTGCTACTCTCTCTCTCTTACGCTGACTAGACGGAACAAAAAAACACTCTCAGCAAATGTGCTTCAGTAAGCCTGATGGAGAAGCATTCCCACAGGAAAAACATGAAGATACAATCCTCTGGTCCACCTTAGGCCTATAGACAGGTCTTTCCGATGTACGGCCATTCATCAGAGCTTTTTAGCCAAGATAAGTTAGTCAGCCATTAGCTCAAACCATAGCACTGAAAATAAAAGAAAAGTGCTTCATATCCTCATACTAAAAGCACACTCACTATGAGGCCACTTCGCATTTAAAATAATGGAATCCATTAGCTAATAGGAACCCTCTATACATGACAATATGCCATCCCAAAGGATCCCTAAAACATCCATGAATGATCCTGCTAGTTACTGTACTTCCCGATGTGCACTGATGATCGATTTCAACTTACGCTTGCATCCGCTACCATCGAGCTTAGCCTTCTTTTCTTTGCTCAGGGGCAAACCAGGTCAAAGGGTCACACGGTGTTTCCCACATAGCCGTAGCCCTGTGGCATCATCAACGCGACAGGAAGCTGGATGGGAAGTGAGTGGGCGGGGCTTTTTCCTTCCTGGACTCTTCTCAAACACAATAGCTGAACTTCCTAAAGACAGACTAGCATGCTACGCTGTTATTGGAACACACAGGCTGAGAGAGCAGGAAAGAGGGTGAAGAGGAAAACAACTGCTGAGATTATAGTGATTGTTTGGAAAGGTGCGAGTATGAACGAATGAACACACACACACACACACACACACACACACGCACACAAACAAACAATTTTACTCCAAATGGTTTCCTTAAGCTTCCTCCCATTAGATATTAACTCAAATCCATGCGCTGCCACATGCCGTATGCTTGGACCCTTCTTTAATCCACAACGCTGGTTTGGTTGAATTTTGCAGCCTGTAGCTATAGAGCAAAGTGTTTGTTCAGTAATGACACTCATTAAGCAAACATGGGGGACTGGAATAAACACAAATACAGTGTGTTGTTTGTTGTAATTACAGCTGGCCCAATCTCAGCTCTCCCCTGTACCCGGGATCCTGATACTCCACATAATGACTAGATAGACTGTATATATAATGCAGTGCCACTATCTGTATCTGTTTAGTGCACTGAAGCGTCATTTTTCTTATTCAGGTTTTTACGAAAGATAAATCCTGCCCCACTTCCCCCAGAAACACTTGAAAAACTCCCAGAGGTAAAAATCCCAGCCCTGTCAGCATGGTGTGTGAATTCTGGCTTTGACATTTCCTCAGCCTCTGCTACCTCACTTGAGAGACATGCGTGAAACTGTTTATTCAATCCCACCTGAGACATTTTCAAACAAATTTAACTGGAACCAGTTCCCAAAATCTAGAAGCGAATAGCCTAGTGGCCTTCGACCTAAACCAGGCAGTTACTAAGGATGAATGAATAGACGCTGACGCCATCGCACCAGGACTCACGTTACACTAATGAACGCAGCATCTCTTTCTTTCTCTGACTGCTAAAACCTTGCTTGATTGATTTTTCGTTGCATCCTATGGGATCCCGGTAATGCTCCACATGTCTAGTGCGTCTCTTATTCATAACTATACTTAGATCAGATTAGAGCACATTATCTGTTCATTCAGAATAATGAATTCATATTCAGTTACACCCCTCCGATACTGGTGTTCTTGATTTAAGTATTCAAGTTTTTCTTTTCCAACCAGTTGTGCCACTGGCAGTGTGGACTGAACAATAGGTGGCTTTGGTGTAAATTCTAGGCCTAAATCATAATCCTATCAGGTTTAAATAGATAGCTATAGGCTAGACTACTGAAAATGAAACCATACACAAACACTAATCCAGCAGGTTGAACAGGTTAAATCGTTCCTTAGTGATTCACCTGTTCGCTAGCTCTGCTATGTTACCCAGAGGGGCGATGAAAAATCCTAAAAGTATCTCCTACAGCATGGAGAACCTGAGGGACCAGTTCCATAATACACAATCAAACATACTGTATGTATAAGCAAAGTACGTTTGTCCTATGTGTACATGAGTGAGCTGGTTATTACCTCTGTGTGTCCCTTATTGTTAGGACAACGGACCCTCATGTCCAAGGAACCATGCACACCAGATGCATGTGTGGGTTTGTGTAATTGTGCATGTGTGTTACATAACCCAGGCAGTGCAGGGGAACCATAAGCCCTTTGTATGAGCATGAGAGAAAATGAGAGCAAAAGAAAGAGAGCATAGAGAAAAATAAAGACGGGAGAGAACAGATCAAAAGAAAAAGAAACAGGAGTGGGCGATAATGGACAGAATTTTGACATGAAATGTATTAACATCCACTTTCTGCTACAGATGTAAGAAATGAAAGATTTGTACAAACGGAATAGTACGAATGCATAATCTTAAAACACACAAAATAAAGTAAAATATTGATGTTACTGATCTAGGAAAATAAGCACAGACAAGTGCAAGAAGTTTCGCGGACTGGAGATCGTCTTTCTGTAAACACGCTCGCATGACACCTGCATGTTCAGATGAGCAGCTTGCATCTTAAAAGCCAGACCAGCATGCCCTGTTGAGAATACAATCTCAGATATGAATCCACCAGCTCGGGATAGTCACACAGGAAGGATCCATAGAAGTGCTTTGTAAGTGCCCCATTACACCAAGAGACAGCTGAGCACTACATTATTATAGTTCTCAGTGTCCCAGGATGCATCTGGTCGGATTTCATTGTCCACTAAATGGTTAGCTTCCCTTACTGCCGCACGTAGTGACCTTCTCCTCAGCCGCTTGTTCTGACCGGCCATCCAGACGGGTCCATTACCCAAACAGCAGGGAGGGGGGGGGGGGGGGGGGGGGGTTAGGACCCTTAGGTCCAGCTAGATCCAATTACACAGGCAGGACAGAAAACTGGGTTTACCCTTCATGCTGTCTCTACATTGGATGGGTGCCTGAACGAATCCCGGGGCAGCAGTGCTGCTAATGGACAATGTGAACTTTGATGATAAAATGCCATCACTTTCTATTAAAATCATGATTCCTACTGACTTTCTTTGTAGAAGACATCATGTTGAAGAAGAAGAGAGATATATACAAAGTTACAATTTAGGCAACACAACAAAGACTCATTTTTGTTATTTTGTATACATTTATATACGTTTGTTCGCACTTTTTAAACCGGACTAACACAATAACAATCATAACTAACGGCATGTGTGAATGTTCTGGTGTTCTTATAATCTGTGAACAGCCCTCTTCTTTTTTTTCCCTCTTGACTGTGGTCATCAGGCAAGTCACCAATTCCTGAATCCGTTCCTTAATCTCTTTTGCTCTTGCCTTATCTAATCTGCAAAGCCCCCCCATCCCCCCCCCCCCGGCTCCAAATAAAATCCTAATCCCTTCATCTTATCCTACCTCTCGGCCATTAGGGCATGCTGGAACTCGCAGTCTGATGGCCCTCTTCCACAGAGACGTGTTTATCCATGGGAAGGTCACGTTTATGTTGGTTAAATAATGGAGTAACCTTGATGTACACCAGGATTATAAAGCACACTTCAAGAAGAAAGTAGAGAGGGTGATATTAGGACTTTTTGAATATTTGCATATTTTAACACAATCTGAAACGCAGATGTTAATATATTTATATTTATTCATATTGTCTAAAATGGAAAATCTGCCATTATATCAAATATCGTTCATTTCTAGTTCTATTCTTTACATTTTCTATACTTTGTTTTCAAGGTGTTAATTAAATGATTCAGGGGTAGGGACCAGAGGAATAAAAGAAAGAGAGAAAAAGGCGGGCAGTGTGTGACCGTGTGTGTGTGTGTTTGCTTCTTCAAGCACTAATGCAGCCTGTGCCTCTGTACACAAGATTAATGACATTGAGCTCAGCTGGCAGTGTGTGTATGTGTGCGCGAGTGTGTGTTGTTTTGACTCCATCAATGTTTGTGAGGGTGTGTGCATTCCTGACAGCTCTTTTAATAGTATTCATAGTGCAATTTGCAATTAAAACTAATAACATCACATTGTGCATTTTGCGTGGGTGTTTCTTTCTTCTGTTAAAGTAGCACTACACACCAAAACACACGTACACAAGCAAATTGATTGTTTTGCATGAACTGCTGATCAGATCAGCCATGAAAGAAATTGGATACCTGTGAAAATCTGTTATTTATTAGCCTGAAAGGTTTTTTCACACCTTTAACAGTAACCTGTTGGTGTTTGTCTTCTAGTGTGTAATGATATCCAGCAATAATCAGAGATTTTCCCACCATTAAACAAAGGCGAGGCTGGCTGGGTGTCAAATGGACTCTCCCTCTCCCCGTCTCCCTCTCTCTCTCTCACTTTAACACGCTCACACATAAATGCACATTTTTAGAGGTCACTGTAATGTGAATAAATTTGTACTACTTTTACACCAAGTAGAATAGTAGATTTGCATTTCTGAAACACTGTAGATGCATTTCATATTTTAGCCGGCTAGAAAAACAAGCAAGCCTTTTACAGAGCCAGGACCAACATCCTGTAACGCACTGTAAAGGTTATCTCAGTCAATAATTGACTCGAGCACTAGTTCAGTGCCTCTTTCCCTTCCTCCCTTCTCTTTCTACCTCTTTCTGGCTCTCAGGGAAATTCCCAGAGGGTAGATCGCTTTGCATTTTGTGTGTTGTATGGAGCAGCAGAGAAAGACAGATCAGCACATGGCTTTCCTTAATAAGTACGCGCATGCAATCTCACACGGACACACGGGCACACAGCCCTTATATACTGTAAAACCACTACAGGACAGGAGAGCAGTGGTGTCCTTGAGCAAAGTCACAACTGCTGATCGGACACAGGGGTGTAAAAGAGCTATAAAACAGAACTCGTATGCCTTAGGGACTACAAATGACGGTCTTGTACATTATAAACACCAGAATCCTTGATAAAAACCAACCGGTGGTTAGCTATGCAGGTAAATTTTATACTATAAATCACAATTCTCAGCTGACTGTCACTAGGCACCGTCGCCTAGTACCGCTGAATACAAAGCTGTTTATGCTTACTGTAAGACCTCAGAAGACTAATGAGAGAGTGTGACAGAGGCACAAAACACTAATTGTCTAAGGAAAAAGCCTAGGATTAAGAACTGCTCAAATTCAGAAGGCATGACACTACAAAGGGATTATTATTTAACATTTCTTCTGTGCATTAGTGACTATCCTCAAAAGCCTAGTACAATTTAACCACATCTGTTCAATCTTAACACTTTAATTTTTTTCTATAAAACCTAAGAAACATGCTTTACTTAATGGTTATTTCTTAAATACTAGTTTTGTGTGTTAAAGAAGCGATTATTTGTAATAACTCGGGGCTAAAGCTAAAGGTAGGGTTAGTGTTTCATAAGCTTTAGCAGAACACTAGGCTCTCTATAATATTACCATACAAGAAACTAAATTTATATACTGTACTGTATGTCACAAAATTCCAATCAGTCAGAAGAAGGACAAGTCTTGCCTATGAATTTTTAAGACTAGCAATCCTAGTAATCAGGGCGCGTATTCACAAAGCTTCTTTAGAATTCTCTCAGAGAGCTCCTATCTTAGCCGAAAAAGTCCTAGC
Organism: Clarias fuscus; assembly: GCA_030347435.1. Lineage (NCBI taxonomy): Eukaryota > Metazoa > Chordata > Actinopteri > Siluriformes > Clariidae > Clarias > Clarias fuscus. The sequence continues at coordinate 19,715,297 of CM059205.1, forward strand.
TGGGAGTCCTAGACTAAAAGTGATTTAGGAAACTTCTCAGAACAACTCTGAGTAAGGAAAGTACAAAATGCTTTATCTTAGTGAGGAGGAAGTGGGATTGACCCCGTTGCTCGGGATGTTGCAGCAATTCAAGGACTGTGATTGGTTGATAAAAAAAATAACCTCTGACCTCTACAAAAAACTTCTACATTTATTTACCATACTGACTTTATTACTTGTAATCCATTTTATATTGATGGGAGCAGAATGGCTCAGCTTTTACCAATTTTTTCACCACGATTGCAGGACAGTCCATTTCTAAACGACAAGAAAACCAAATTGGACAGAAGATCTGTGTTTACGTTCAGTGTTTGGAGAATATTTCTTCTTTTCGCCATTTTGTCCTCTGCTACAGAAACTCTTAAGCCTCTTAAAAGTCCTCCTCTCTACTCTTAACAATTTTTACCTTAAGAGCTGTTTTTAGGGCGAAGATGTTTCGTGAATAATTTTTATCTATACTAAGATTTAATCCTAAATTTAAGGAGAAATTCTAAAAAAATTTGGCCAGTCAAGCCAAATTTTAGGCTTAAGAAGCTTTGTGAATACGGGCCCAGGTGTTTATTTTAAGAGGACATTTAAAGGAGGGGCTGGTAGTGTTATTGTTTGGATTTTCAACTTCAAAACTGCTGGCCTCAGCTAACTGCCACTAAAATCTGCTAACTGAACCTTTAAGCGTTTGAGCTAGTGATTAGATAACTGCTCTGTGATTAATTACTCCAATAACTGCTCAGTTGTTTCCCTGGACTGTACCTTGTCTGAAGAGTAACTTTGAACAAATTATGTTAATTGTTTGTTAAGTGAAACCGTAAGTCAAAGACAATGCCCTTCGCCCTGGACTGTCATTATACAGTATGCACCAGCAAGACTAACAAACGATGAATGATATTTGACATGAAGAAATATTCCAGTGCACATTATTATAGTGGTATGATGGTGGCTTAGTGCTTAGCACAGTCACCTTGCACCTTCATGCTTGGTTTGTTTCCTACAGTTATTGGCTATTCTAAATTGCCTGATGAATATGATGTTAGCGAGTGTGAGTATGCCCTGCAGTGAACTGGGGAGGGGTACCCCAGCTTGTGTCCCGAGTTCTCTGGGATAAGCTCCAGGCCCCCCTGGACGATACAAAGTTTAATTGATATGGACAATGAATAACTGAAGCTGAATACTCCAAATCATATTAGACAATTATTATTACAACTTCTTCAGTGACTGCAGAACAAGTAGTTAGTAGAGCGTGTTGTGTATGTGTTTATCTACGATATGGAGATTTAAGAGTTAGATCATTTACAGCCTAAATATTTCCTCCATTAACTTCCTCGTTTGTGTTTTTTTTTTCACCAATACTTCCTGTGCTCTGTCCCAGTACTGTACTGTACTGTACATCACTCCTTCATACCTCAACAATCTCCGAGCTTAATTTCAGTAAGAAGGATACGATTTTCTGGTGTGAAACAACAGCTGCTTACAATTCTACAATCTGTTCATGCAAAACAGACATTTGCCTAAATCAATTACTACTATCATTTTCCTAAGAGTTGCTGCTTGGCTAGCGACATGATCTTGATCATGAATCTTACACTTCAGCAATGCAGAAAAGCCATAATTGATGTGATCGTTTTCCTCGCAGACAGTAGACCTGCACAGATCCAGCCGCCATGCACCTGTTGTTTGCGTATTCGGTTTACATGGCAGTAGGTGAATCGAAGCTGGAAAAAGGCTTTCAATTCATCAGGTATAACTAAACCAAATCCCACACAGAGTACTCATCTTTTCCATGGAAAAGATTAAACTAAACACAGCAGGGTAGCAGCCGTCACTTTGAACTCAGGTGTTTTTTATTTTTTACCAGAAAGTAGGCGTAAATTCCTGTTAGAGATATGATCATCACCAGCGTATTTTTCCTCCTAAACCCTACCTGTGTTTTGAGGAAATGGCAGTTTCCAAATATTCATTTAGCAATCAATCTTTTGCACAACAATGGAAACTTAAATGAGTAGCAGTAGTGCTGGGTGACATGATCACAAATCAATATCATGATCTTTTCATAGTTCACTGACAAGGTTTGTACTGTAAATACAATGCATGGTCAAAATGTTCCATCACTTCAGATGGGTCAAACTATTGGGGGCTGCATCAAGCAAAGAAAACAACTAAGGAGATTGACGTTACTGGAACTGGGTTACTAGCCTTTCAAAACCTTATCAAACCCTGGAAGGATAGTGCTGAACCATCAACTTTGTTGTGTTCAGTGTGGTACGAATTGAGCTCGCTTGTTGAGCTCGCGAACACTTGTTTATGTTGCATGGTACAAAATCAAAAGTAAAACACAAAGCTATTTTTAGTAGTGAAAGTAAAGGCATTTCCATACGCACACAGTGTAATGGCAACTTACAGGATTGGGACTAAACAGCTGTGTGGCCATAAGAAAACCACTTGTTAGTGATGATATTCAGTTAAATAAAATCTTGGACTTTGGAGTAATGGAAAAAGTTCAGATTGACCCTATTCCTTGAAGAAGAGAGTTTTGATCCTATTCCAGAGCAATGTGCACATCAGGGTAGAAGGGAAGCACATGAAGCAATGCACCCACCATGCATAGTGCAAACTGTACAAGCACTCTGGAGGCACACATCTCTCTGGGTCATCTACTGTATGTGTTCAGCAAATTATGTATAATAAACAAAACCAGGCTAAAGCACAATATTTAAACAGACTCCTACTGACCACCACAAGCAGGTGTAGGTTACGTATTAATCAAAGTTGACCAACGGTGTGTCTCCACAAATTATCTTTTTTATTATTCATAGAATAGGAAGGAACTGTTTATCTTACAAGTCATTTCATTGGTGAATCATGTCAATGAGTCAATAATGATGGCTTAACGTCTTCCCACAATATTGCAATATGCACCCGAAGGCAAACCAGAGGTTTTTAAGGAACTGAGGCAATTAGGGAAACAAATGAATAACCTAATCAGGATCTACAATAAAGCCACAGATGAGATTTCCACTTTGATGATATTCATACGACTTTGCTGAAATGATGTTTTGCCTTATTCTACTCTGTATTTTATATTATGTATGTATGTATGTATGTACTGTATCTATTAGGTCCATCCCATTCCATTTTATCCTGGAAAACAAATCTGATTGTTTTTTCTTTTCAGATCAAACCTGAGATACATTCATAATAAGAACAATCAGATCAGAATTCATGTAGTTTTCCAGGATACTGCTCAACACCGATGACTATATTATTAGTCAAAGGATGCTGATGTACTTGATATGTGGAAATCAATATCAGCCAACGAGTCATGTAGTAAAGTTATTGCTTAACATATGCATGTGACAAACAATTAATTCCAGGTGTTCCAGGGAATCCATGTATTTAAATTCAAGACCGATATGGATTACTTGTGGTTACAAGACAGACGGATTTGTCGTGATGAAGAAATTGGAATTGTGCTGCGGCATGCCATGTATTCTTTGTTTTGAAAAGTGCTTGGGGCAAAAATAAAAATAAAATACATGTGACAGAAACATGAAATCCAGAAAAAGATGCCTGATAGGAATTTATAACCATTTGGATGTTGAGTTTTGTAACATGTGACATTTATTTGAAGAACCACCCTGAGAAACTAACCCCATCTATAAAACTAACCTGATATTTCCATGTCATTTTTACTGTTGGCTATAATATGAAAGATTTTTACCAGACAAGTGACTGCGACATGGGGTATATATTATATCGACAGTTCGGTACACAGCATTATCTTTATACAGTCTGTTGATATTGCCGCCAATTGCCCCCTCCTGAATATGTCATTAGACTAAATTGGTTGATATCAAATTCATCCACTGTTTAAAAAAGAAATAAATAGTCTAAATATATAAATAAAAAGTCTGGTCAGTTATAATGAAACAGGTCTGTTAATGAAAAACCTAGAATCCAATTAAATTAAAACCGATCCTGGTGGCTCTCTGATCTGCTACTCGCCTTCACTCATCTGTCACCTCCATCCATGTTTATGCTTTCTGGTCGCTTCTTTCATTCTGACACAAAGCTTTTAGTTAATAGGAAGTCATAACACTAGATCAAAGCCTGTGTATGGTTACACGTCCTCTCGCTCGCCATCAGGCTTGGCTCGGAACGCTCTTCACTTTGCCAGAGCAAAAACACTTCAATTTCTATAATGGGCTCGGATAATAATGCCAGACCACGTTTACCAAGCAGCAGCCACACAGACACACACAGGGAGAAATAGAGGCTACAAAATGCTTCCTGACGTACTGTACTCGTACTCTATAGTGTACACTGGCCTACTTGGCACCAGCGCAACTCATTGATAAAAAATAAATAAATAAACTCTGCATGGGCTTAATGGTGCATGCATGAAAAATACTTTATTTTCCTGTTTTTTTTTTTTCTATTTGCTGTTGAGGCAACTAAAGATGTCAGCATGATGTGACAAACAGGGGGCATAGCATCTGTTGAACAGTCTCCTAAAAAACTATTTTATACACAGAGATAGTAGATGTGCATGTTTTAGTCTCATTTAACATACAGTAGGAGTTAAAGGAGGACCTTCTCTAGACAAGTATGGATGTACGATATCAATTTACCCGTTCCTCCTATTGTGCCAAGCTGCTTTGGCAAACATCTACCAGATGCACCAGGAGGCACCTTTGTCTCTAGCCAAATACAGGATAGGGGAAAGAAGTGATTTTCACCCTGGTAGACTACTAAATCCCCCAGTATTTCACGAGCCATCTTATTTTAATTACAAACCCAGCCTCCAATTAGAGGCCAATAAAAGTGGGATGAAAGAAAGAAGACAGACCTAACAAGGGATGGATATTACACCCCTTGGTTTCCGCCATCCGAAACATACACCACAGAAACACACAAATCCATTAGTCAGGGCTTTTCTGATTTAAACAGGGTAGCTGTGTGTGTGTGTGTGTGTGTGTGTGTGTGTGTGTGTGTGTGTGTGCGCGCACATGTAGAGAAAGAACTCCACAGCTTTCCTTTGTTCTCTCAAGGCTGCATCCTGCCATTAGGATCTCGATGCACATGCTGGGTTTTCTTGCTGGCACTACCATGTTTGGGGTCGACCCCCAAATCATAGTGACAGAGAGTGAGCGAGAGAGAGAGAGAGAGAGAGAGAGAGAAGGGGGAAGGTCTTTTGGGGGAAAGAGAACTCAAATGCCGAAACATGGCCTATAGTAAAGCAAATAATCATTTCACCAAAGTAAACTCAAACCACTCCGTCCTGAAAGAAAAAAAAGAAAGCTCAGACAGATCGATATAATTTCTTTGCACCACATTTTTAAACCATGTCAAGACAGGCCTAGAATCAATACCCTTCCAGAAGTTCTGTGCAGGTTTCAACAGCGTCTTATTTCATCCACTGCCTCACAGTATCATACCTCATTTATATCTGACCAATCGGAGCAGGTACGCAACACATGTAGTGACGGTTCTGAAATACAGCCACTGCATCATTCCACTGCATCAGATTTAGGGTCAGAAACCCTAGATTAAAAACTAAGCTCCTGACTACAGAGGTTTATTCTCACATCCTGTGGCACACAAAGCTCAAAGCACATGTGATGTATTCACCAAAAACTCTAAACACATTTCCAGCATGTGTGTATATTTATTATTGCAATACAAATACGTTCACCTATCCCACAACCTGCCAGGCAAATGTCCAAAAGGACTGAATTTGTCATCACTCAGTTAAGCTTGGGACTGATTTAGTGTAAGACACTGCCAAAGGGAATGAACTCTGTCCATGTGTGTTATAGTTTATAGTCTATTCTGCTGCAAAGCCAGTCTATTCCTCTCCAGGTGTTGCGCACGCACACACACACACACACATACACACATACACACACTAGCACACACATACACACACATACACATACAGTACATACACACACACACTAGCACACACACACTAGCACACACAGACCTATAAGCTCCTTAACCATTTGGGGCAAGAAATAATTATGTTAGAATATAAATGAAATATGGTAATACATTGATTTCATAATCCATTTTTACACATTGTTGCATGTCAGTTGTTCTATAAATGTGACAATACTGTTCATAGTAGCAGATGGACTATCGTTTTGAACTATCGTTTTATTTTATTTTATTGGTAGACACAGGACGTGATGTTATATGGCGTGATTTTATGGGCAAATCATTAAAGGGGAAGTGTGATCTTACTCATCTATCTTAATTAGCATTAACCACAAGTTGGCGGAAGTGACCTATGACATCACACCAGTGATCACTGCTGTAAGGCTGTTTTTATAGGCACTTTTTATTGCACCTTGAAATTTTAAATGTTGATCAGCCTACATACAGACTTTTTGGACTGTGGGGAAAACCATATCTTGACATCATGAATAATTCTGAGTTACTGTCATCAACATCAACCTGATTATTTCAGTGTTTATTCTTCTTATATCTGCTGTTTGAATTATTTATTTATTAATTAATGACATCAAACATTTGATCCATTTTAGATTCATCTTTAATGCCATGGAACAGCGACAAGGGATAACATTTCTTTTTATCAATTTACGCAGCTTTGACTGTTAAAGTCTATCCCTGGAAGCTTACAAATAAATAATCGTCTCGCCACAGAAAACTTCCCCATATCAATAACTACACTTAAAAATAAATAAATAATAATTTAAAAAACAGATACATGTATACAAAATATTTTTAATAAAACATCTCTGGACTTATAGGTTCTTTTAATAGTATTACTTTTAATATTCACTCACTCACTAATCGTCTATACTGCTTTATCCTGTATACAGGTGTTGCGGGGGGCCTGGATCCTATCCCAAGAGACTTGGGGCACGAGGCGTGGTACAAACATACATACAGTAGACACACTACGCGCAATTTGGGAACGCCAATTAGCCTAATATCCATGTCAGAACCTGCAAACTCTATACACACAGAGGAGGGATTCGAACCTGGCCAGGGAATTGAACCCAAACACTGGAGGTGGAAAGCAACTGTGCTAACCACTAAGCCACCGTGCCACTGATTATGAATATTATACAAAGTAAATACTGAGACTTTATTTTAAGGTAGGTTTATTCTGTATTACTTTTTCTTTGAGTCAATGTTTTGGTGTCAGATGTCCTACAACATTAAAGATATATATTAGGCCCTGTGACAATGCTGTGGTTTCTGGGCATCTTGCTTCATCAGCTTCAGAAGACAGCTGGCAGTCTGTAGGAGCCAAATATGTAAATGTGTGTGTAAAATCTAAAAGTCTTAATATTGCATTACACATCCTCTACGCAAGACTGGGTGACAGTAATGACACATTATATGGTAATTAACAAATTATGAGTTATAACACTATGGAATACATAATATAGGTCAAGGTGAGCATGCTGTGCCTTTTAGATTTCTAAAAATGTTTGATCTTCAAGGGTTAACCCACAAGCTCGGGTGTGTAAATAGTCAGGGATTGACTGACAACCTACAAGAATGTGGCTTATCACCCAGCACGTACGTCACAAGACAAGTGGGTGAAAGACGACGAGTTGGACGTGTATAAAGGCCCCGTCATGTCGTTATGTCCTTTCAGCTCACCTCTGTCCAAACTTAGGCCGTGCCTACCTTGTACTCACTTCTATTCAGTCATTACACATGACATAGCCATTGCACCAGGCAGGTACACAGACAGCAAACAACAGCTAGCAAATTACTCTTTGCTCCTCCTGACACATGATTAAGGATGATAAGGCTAAGACTTTAGATAAGAACTTTAGATAAGAAGATTGCTGTACTGTAAGAATTGTATGGTTCAATAACACTGAGGTAAAGGAAACATGGCAGAAAATCAATCAGTGCAGCATGACCTCTGAAACCTGACCTCAGCTATGCGAGACCCTTCTCTTGACCTCCTCAGCATGGAGGTTAGTGCTTTCATCTCTCCTCTTTTAGTGAGAGAGTATTTTTCTTTTTGGGAGGTGCTGAAAATATAAATATGACCTTCAGGATTGATAATGAAATCAATTTAGGAAATTCAATTAAGAAGAGTGAGCATGTGAGAGTGTGAGGGAGGGGGATGGTAGCATAAAAAAAATGTATAATAATCAGGGGAATATCCTTATTCTGCAACACTGAAAAAATCTGCCAAGCAAGAAATCTATTCATTTATTCGGCGGGAAAAAGCAGTTCACAGGAGGAAGGAAAGTCAGAAGAACGTCGGAGTATGAATAAACCTTGACCCTCGTGACAAATTCCACACAGACGATCGCACTGTTCTGCGTTTCGTTTAACACGGCAGTCTAGGCTCTGCTTACGTTAGCTATGGCATTTAATACCAAACAATCATTGTAAAAGATGCTGATTAAAATTTCCTTTCATTTGTGTTTTTGTGCTGACACACCACTCTTAATAGGGTACAGTGTAGGAGTGACGTTGGAGGAGAACGCAGAGGTCATGATCCCGAGTACGCCAAGGCGGCACTTAATCTGTTTTCATTGTCTGGGAAGGAGTACATTCCTAATGCGAGGCAAAAACACACAACTTCACACATTGTTTGTTATTGAGCTGAACACAACTGCCACTGTATAATCCTGTATAAGGATCATAAAGAAATTTGACATAAATGTGTTGTCAAGAAATATCACTACATCATAACTGATGGTTCATTCATCCACATGTGTACTTGTGTTACAGACATATGACACACATATTAAATGTCACACACATATTAAAAAGGGCAGCCAATGAGGACAGAATGCATGCCAGCTCCTGTTACTCAGGTATGTGTCTGATGGAGATGAAGAAAGAGAAATGCTAGACCAACATCCAGCATAAGGATGAGGGGAAAGTCAGTAATGAGTGTTCCATCAGCACTGTGAGCATCATAGTGCACCTTTGATGAATAGTACCCATAACACTCGAGTCATATTTTTCCTTTTAACCTTGAACGAAATGTCTTGTTTGTAAAACCTCATGAGGTCACTTCTGATCTTGGAGCTCCTAATCAGTGTCATGAGAAGGGTATTAGAAAGCCAATGAATGATAAATCCAAGCTGACATCAGGAAGAGGTTAAGACACAGGGCTATATGGGGAATTTTCCATGTGGTCCTTTTCACATGAAACATTGACTTCACCTCTGATAGTCAATGATAAACCGCTTACAACAATGTTTAACTTAAGCTATAATTTAGTACACACATTAAAATGCTCAAAATTAATAAGGTCACTGTTTTTGTAATCATTTAGATGCAGCCTAATAGGTACTGTGCTGTTGATGAGAGAAGCTTCTCCTTAGAGGAGAGCAGCTTGCGTGCTTCGAGAGGTTTGTTTGTCACTCCAGTACCGGTGCGAGTAAGAAACAAACTGTGGAACACAGCAAGAACCGCCCTAGTGTAAACACACTCTCCCACTGGGTGTTTAAGCGGAACATGGAAAGAGTCACATGGTGAATCTGGCCATATGGGCACGATTAGAGACTTCTCCATCTTGCAGTGCACTCTTCAAAAAGAAGTAATTACAAAAAAATACAACCTGATGGCATGAGGGAAGCTATTTAACAAAAAAGAAAAAAGGAAAAATTGGAGATGTTCTGCACCTTGAGAAAAGTGATGTGGGAAGCGGGAGAGAATTAAGTGTGGGAAATGAGAGGCAGAACCCAGGGGAGGTTCCACACAAAAGAGGGATTATCACACTTACTTTAATAGATGTCTTTATTACTTTGGAGAAACTTCCGAACTAGTGCAACAGCTCATTTGTCAAATAAAAATACGACATGAATAATTGATGGTGCCCTGCATAAAGGCAGGATGTGTTCATTTCCAATATTTGAAATCCTGTATTTGATGTTTATAGATATCATTTCGGTCGATGGGTTCAAATCAGCCCTCATGCTTACAGCCACATTATTGCTGTGCTGATTTTCAACCACTCTTGTGTGATATTGCTTAAATAAACACCACATTGTTAAAAGTTGTGGACAGCTTACCAGTCACACCCATATGCGCTTACTGAACATCCCATTATAGAGTTCATTCCCCTTTTACTTTTATAATAACCTCCACTCTACTAGAAAGGCTTTACACTGGATTTTGGAGTGCAGCTGTGAGGATTCGTGCTTGTTCAGCCACAAGAGCATTAGTGAGGTCAACTACTCGTGTTGTGTGAGGAGGACTGGTGCACAGAATGGAAAAGTGAACAGAAAGGTGAACAGAAAGGTGTTGGACGGGGTTGAGGTCAGGGCTGTGAGCTGGAAATTCAAATTCTTCCATTCTGACAATCCATGCTTTCATGTCAGGATCCCCAATACTGTTGTTGTTGGTCGTTCGGCTGCTCCTGTTGAGGGGTCGACACAGCGGACCATCTGATCTGCACACCACTTGGCATCGGTTTTACGCCGGATACCCTTCCTGAAGCCGGTTTGGGCATTGGGTAGGAATTGAGCCCGAGCCTTTCACGTTGCAGGATAGAAAAACTACCACTGACAGACCACGGCTCAATAATAATGGTCTTTATTCGGTGGACACTCAACCAGCCTGACTCGAAGGACCGAGGTGATTTTGAGATCTTTTCAAGCTTTCACTGATATCAGACTCAACAGGAAATGATGAGCCATGGTGGTGTTGTGCTTGAACAGGTTTGGGCCGCTTAGGATTAGTAATGCCACATCATACAAAAACATCCACAGCTTAGTGAAAGATCCTCATATGAAACGAATGAGAGGGACCAGTGTAGACCATACGGTATAGATGTGTGTGCTTTTGTGTGGAAATGACTGAATCAAGGTGGCGTAGTGGTCAGCACTGTCGCCTTGTACCTCCAGGGTCTGGGTTCTGTTCCTATTGGCGCTTGGAGTTCGCATGTTCTTCCTGTACTCTGAACTTTTCCTGCTTCCTCCCACAGTCCAAAGATATTCAGCTGGCTAATTGGTGTCCCCAAATTGCCTGTTATGTGAATGAGTGTGTGTATGTGTGTCCACACTGCACCCTGTCCAGGACGTCCCTCATGCCCCAAGTCTCCTGGGACGCTGTACAGCTGTATAGATGATGAGTGAGTGAGTGAGTGAGACTGAAGGAAAGCAGTACAAGCTTCTTGAGGAAATTCAGGTCTCCTTTCCCTCACAACAGCATCTGTTTGCGACATGCAAAAAGACTGAATAAACTGTTTTGCCTAGAGACGAGCACCTGACACTGGATACGGCACAAGGTAGAGAGGAATATCCAGCTACAGCGAGAAAAAAAATGAAACTACGAACAGCGTTTCCTATTCATACTGAAGAGGCGGAAAGAAAAAAATAATAAATTAAAAATAAAACAAACAAATCAACTACCTGAGGCGAGTCACCTGTCGCGCGTGCGGCTTTGCGCGCGTCATCCTGTTCAACAATGCTAAACCAAAGCAACACCGTGGCTCCATTCATGTGAAACCAGAACAATATAAACTACAACAATAATATTGTGAGGAGAGCTATTCTTTGAGTCATTTTGTGGGGATTTGGGATGATGACAGAGGCAAAAGAAGAAGAAGAAAAAAAAAAACCCGAGCGCACGAGAGTGAAGCATAAGCTGGTGTGCTGCTTTGCACCTAAACAAATGCTAGGTTTTTAAACAAAGCAGGTGAGAGAAGCAGAACTGAAGTGAAGTGAAAGAACAAAATAATAATAATAATGAAAGCACTGACCTTCATGGCCGGGGAGAGCTGCTGTCCAGGAGCAGAGAGGTAAACACAGAGGCAGGAGTGTAGCGAGCAGACAGGTGGCCGGCTTCATGTTCCGCGGATCAGAGCCAGTAAAGTTCAGGAGAAAAGTGTTCACAAAACCCCCCGGTCTCAGCTGCAGCTCATCCTGAGGGTTATTACACTCAGACACATATACGCGGTATTGGGAAGTAAAATTATAATTTAAAAAAAGGCTTGTGCAAGTTGACAACTTGCAGCCCTGATGTATGAGGAAAACTATAAATATCTATACAATTCCACAAAGTAATGATTAAAAAAAAAAGAAAAGAAAAAAAAAACTGTGCTGGGTTTATGTTGAGCCCTTCGTCCTGGTGGTGTTTCCGCGTCTTGGCACCAGCGTCGCGTAAAAGTGCGCTGTTTGATCCTTCCGATCAAAGCAAATTCAACCGCTTCATTTTCTCACAAAAACAAAGAAAGTTTTCCAAGTTGCAACTAAATATCAACAGAAATCCTGATCCGACCCCTGCCACATCATGGGAAAAAAAAACATCCCACTCCTTTATTTCTTCTTTTTCTCTGTGCGTACGGTCAGGTCTTTCGTTCGTTCGTCCGTCCGTCCGTCCGTCCACTGGAAGTACGCACACACACTCACACACATTCACATTCACAGGGTCCCATAGTAACCTCTCTCCCGGTCGCTCTCCAGCAGCAGGTCGAGTAAACAGCACAAAGCACATCCGAGGCGCGCTGTCAGATTATACACAGAATCAGCTGAGTAGAAAGAAGAAGAAGAAGAAGAATGCTGGAAGCGTTACTGTAAAGGGGGGAAAAGACTAGAAGCGCGCATTTGTCCCGCGATCCCAGTGACGAGTCTCTAACAAATCCTGCTCGCTCCCTCCACTCAGCGCCCCACCCCGCTCCCATCACCGACTAATCACCTACAGGTAAGCGGCGTACCACGTGACCCGAGCCTCCGCACACAGCGCTGTAGATCGTCCTTATTTATCATCATAGCAATAAGTATTGTTATTTTCATTATTGTTGTTGTATTTTTAAAAAAGCGATAATCAAACAAAAACACTTATTAACAAACATCATTGCATTACTATTATTGCTACTTTAACTTACAACAAAGACTGTAAATATGATACTTTTTTTATTATGAATAAGGTGTTCAAGTCTTTCCGGGACTTTTGGTTTTGCATAGGATAACAGAACACAGTTATGAGAGATTTTTTTAAATTTTATTTTAAAAACTCATTTTATTTCTTTATATACCCCCTTCTACACTAATGCACTCATCCCAGCATATCACCAATTCTAAAAATTCCATTAAGCTAGAAAGTTTTCTCATTATGCAAAATCCATTATCAGAGTGTAAAGTGCACGCCGTACTTCTGTAATGCTGGCCTCTCAGGAACTCCTATAAGGGTGGAACCTGTTTTCTGAGTTTCTACGATCCTCAAAGGATAATCAGTATGGAAGACTAATTAATTTCTTCCTATTAGTCATAACCACAAGCATTTCATTCCATAAGGTTTACAGGAGTTTATCATAATCCCACATCACTGTATTATTCATTTTAATCCACAAACAACAACAACAAAAAATATATATATATAAAATAGGGCGAAACAAATAAAAGAAGGGGGAAGGGTCGGGTTTCATACAACTAAAATGCTCTCCCTGGCTAAAAACGTAGGTTGACTTACTAAACAAACACACAGCTGTGAGTGGTGGCGTACTATCCGACCTTCTAGTCTTTTGCTTATGGTATGTCGTCTGAGCCACAGCCTCCATCTGTCTCTCTCTAATCTGAATGGGAACAAAAGCCTGGGTCACAACCAGATCAGCAGCCCCAAGGTCAAAGGTGATGCAGAATTAACTTGTAGACAACTTAGAAAAGAACAATGGGTCAACCCTGCTGGGAAAAATAAGGCTTAGCATCTTAAGCAAGAAATACATGAAATGCTCAGAAACTAAATCTCCTGCTCATGGATATGTCCGTCTCTAAGCGACAAATAAAGTAAATGTATTTTCAAACAACAGACAATGTTAGACTTGTCTAATTATGGGTCTTCATAATGTGTAGAAAGTGTAAAAGTACACCATGTTCTCTCATGCCCTCAAACTGAAAGTTCATAAAATGATCCATTTGAGGCTACCACATAAAATTAATAATTATTTACCCTGAAACAGTTTTAATTGATTTGTTTTTTTAATGAAATTGCAAGCATAATAAAATGTATATCAATTACAATGCATTATTAATTATGAATGCATTGTCAAGCATAATTGCTTGGATTTACTAAAAAGCGCCCTCTTCTGGGCGGGTGGATACTATACCATTTTCAAGGTCCTTAAAAGAGCAGCTCTGAGAAAGCCTAATTTACAAAATATTCTTTTGATTGCATTGATGTCTAAAACTGAACAACCTTTAAAAAAAAAGCCATTTGAACAATCTATGACTGTCCAAATTTTGTGGCCATGTATACTCTGTCAAAGTGTATGTTTTGTTAAATTTTTTCCATCCATCTTTGGAAAACAGAAAAGAAAACACAGTTGCACACTGTACAACAGTTCCTTCATTAAGCATGCTGGCTCCAGTGCATTCTCAAGATCCTTTGAAAGGAATCAGCTTCTTTAGTCCAAGTGTTAGACCTCGGTCCGTATGAAACAAAAACAAGAAGCTCATCTCTGGTCAGCTTTTTCACCCTTTACTGATGGGCATCGCTGTCTCGGTGGGCTGCACTTACATTTTACAGCGAGACCAATCAGGAACAGTAGGCTAAAGGAGACTTAAAGGGATTGTCACACAATTTGTCTAGAGGAGGGCATTATTATTCTGCCCCCGATGTGAGCGAACTGCACAACGTGAGGCCTGGACCTTTATAAAAGAGAGGTCTTGCTATCTGCTGTGTATGGAGAAAAGCACAGACGGTTTATAGGAAGATTCCCGTTGAAAATCAAAATGGGAGGAATGTGAGCGTGTGTGAGTGCCTTCATGGTGGATGAATGAAATGGAGGAATAAAAGTAAGTTAAGGTCTTTTTTTAATGTGAAAAGTGTGTGTGTTTGTTTGATCCTTCTCCAGTCTGTAGGGCATGAATTCAGAACTCTGTGTGTATGTGTGTGTTTGAGAGAGAGAGAGAGAGAGAGAGAGAGAGAGAGAGAGAGACACTAATGCCAGATTTAATCAGTGTCCGACTGGGTGAGGTGACCTTGTAGTCCATCACTATTAAGGCTACACAATCATGGCTATAATGCTAAGCATAATTATTGTTGCTTCATGCTGAAAACAGGTTGTTACTTGTTAACAACAGTTGTTTTATTATTATTTGTTATTGTTATTTTTCCAATATCATCTAAACCCAACAAAGACATTTTCTCCCACATTTTACGCCTACACTAGCAGGCTTTACAATTCATTTAATATTTGAATCAAATTAACACCAGACCTTTAATTATGACATGGGTTGTGTTAACCTTTTTAAATGCTAGGCAAACTTAGTTTCACATCTCCAGGGTCCCAAGTTTGAACCTGAGCTCAGATTTCTGTCTGCAGAGTAGATAAACTGTTTATGCTAAATTTCTTCGAAAAGTAATTGAGTGTGTGAAAGAGTGTGTGCATGTAGCCCTGCGATGAATACAGGATGAATTCATCTACCTTGTGCCCAGTGTTAATAAGATTGGCTTCGGATCCACCGTGACCCTGGCCAGTATAAAGCAGTTACTAAAGATGATGAACAAATAAATGAAATAATCATAGACAGGAACACATTATGAATAGTGTAGTTGGTTAGGCAGAACAATACAATGTGCACGGATGTTCATCATCTCTTTCACCTTTCACTTTACCTTTTGTGTGTAAAAATCTATGTGCTTTCCCAGAGCCTCCAAAACCCTTACAAATAAAAGGTCAGTACTGTGCAAAAGTCTTGTGCCACTCCTTCATATGAAATGAGATTAAATGATGTTGATTAAGTTAAAATAAAATCGGAACAAATGTTTTACTGCGACAGGCTGCAAAGTGTCTAAAGATACAGTTTTAAAATTAGATGTTTACGTAACGACCTCAGCAGCAAACTCATTTCCCCTTTCATCTGTTCCAACCACTCAGCATTCAGCATCACTGGTGATATACTAATCAGCGTCATCTGTCATCATCTGCACCTGTTTCTGACTGGTTCATGCCTTAAGTTAGCTGGTGTTTTATGACTGAATAATTTATAGATCACTGTGGGGCTTAACAAACAAATAAACCAAAAAAACATTCATTTGAAACTGGTCAGGGGCAGGAACCAGACTGAAAATGAGAACCAGAAACTTGATAAAGGCTGGAGGACTATTCTTCAAAACTATGTTAAAACTACAAGAAAGTGTGGCTCTTTGGAAGGGACTTCAAATGCTTTCTTCCCCCTTCCGCCATATACAGTAAGTTCCACAGTTCGTAAACACATCACCGTATCACATTCCTCTTGCTCAATACACATCATGTTCAGGATAAACATGTCGGACCAAGAGCAGTATCGGTGCTCGTTATGTCATTAGTGTTACACTCAGTCTCCACCCGTGCTGAGAATGATTCCAGGCTATTGATTTAGCAAAGTACAGGTGCTGAGATGCTTTTCTGCAGGGTGCTGCGATTTGCCTCATCTCAGCCTTATCTGTAAATTGCCTATCTGGTGAATAGCCCCGAGCAGACGGGCTTGCCAGACAGGATTTTTCCTACCACTGCTGAGGCACTTCGGGGGGATGGTGTGAGTGCAATTTACACTTCTGTCTCCATCCCCCCATCCTTGAGGAAATAAGGAACCAGGTTGATCTTTGAGTGAGGGAGAATGGACATCCTGACTCGTTGGCGTTTGCGTAGGCTGTGCATATGGAAACAAGGCAGACATGTGAATTAATAAACACGTATGTTGACTGCTTTGTGTGTGTGCATGTGTATATGTGTGTGTGTGTGTGTGTGTGTGTGTGTGTGTGTGTGTGTGTGTGTGTGTGTGTGTGTGTGTGTGTGTGTGTGTGTGTGTGTGTGTGTGTGTGTGTGTGTGTGTGTGCATATTCTCATCTTGCTGGTTTCTATAAATTGCCTGAGTATTGGCACTCATGAATCAATTCTCAGTGAAACACTACAATTACACACTTGACTCACAAAACTCTGCTAATTATTTATTGCCTAAAATGCTGAATACAAAGCCCGTTCAAGAATTCATGTAAATCCTCATCAGTCTGCACAAAGACAAAAAGAAACTCTAATACAAAAAATGCCAATTTCGCATTTGTTGAATAGCCAAGTCTTTCTGAACTTATACTCGCGATACACTCAGCAAGAAAGCCATATTAAATGCAGCCATATGGAATCTCCATTTATCCAATTATACAGATGGGGCTTTCACTTAAATTGATTAGGTTATTGCTCAGACAGGTGTTTTGCTCACTAAGAGGCTAACAGGACACACACACACACACACACACACACACACACACACACACACACACACACACACACACACACACGTACATGCTAAAATGAATTGTTTTGTATCAGCTTTAATCTAACCACTTTGAACCAGGCACCTTCCCACACACATCAATCTGTTTGCATTTGACAGTAATCCCATTGAAAACTCAATAAAAGTCAGGGACAAAGTGTCAAGGGGTTGAAAATAATTAGTAAAACACAATAAAATGAATGAGGAAAAGGGCTCCTTTTGATTTTATGAATGAATGCTAACATGCTGATGTCATTTCTTAAAATAGCTTAATCTGAGGTAAGCTCACAGTATGGTCAACAACACTGCCGTCCTAAAACTAACAAAATGTTAATTCTATAAGGGACTTGGATTAGTACCCGTTGTTGTTGGTAAAGGGTTTGTGGAAATAGTTAAGGTTAAAGCTAAAAAATAAGCTGATCAAGTCCCACAAAGTTGGGACATTTTAAAAATATGAAGAAAAGTGAAAGCTAAAAGACTTTCAAATATTTTATTCACAAAAGAACATAGAAAACATAAGAAATGTTTAAACTGAGAAATTTTACAATCCTATGCACAAAAAGAGCATGTTTCAAGATTGACACCTGATACAGGTTTTTTAAAAAGTTAGGACGGGGGCATGTTTACCATGGTGTAGCATCTCCTCTTCTTTTCAAAACAGTTTGAAGACATCTGGGCATTGAGGTTATGAGTTTCTGGAGTTTTGGTGTCGGAATTTGGGCCCATTCTTGCCTGACATAGGTTTCCAGCTGCTGAAGAGTTCCTGGTCGTCTTTGACACATTTTTAATTTAACAATTAGTGAAAGATCTGCACTGCAGGTTTGAGAATTTAGCACCCGGACTCTTCTACAAGGGCCTTACCTGAAATAGATGTCTCTAAAAGCTTTGTATATCTTTCAGTATACATAGTTCCTTCCAAAACCTGCAAGCTGCCCATACTGTATGCACTTCTGCACCCCCCATACCATCAGAGATGCTGGCTTTTGAACTCAACACTGATAACACACTGGAAGGTCTCCCTTTTCTTTAGCCCAGAGGAGTGGTGTCCGTGATTTCCAACAAAAATGTCAAATTTGTACTCGTCTGACCATAGAACACTTTTCTACTTTGAAAATTGGCCCACATGACACGACAGCAATTCTGGACCATGTTCACATACTGCTTCCTTTTTGCATGACGTAGAGCTCTAGTTGGCATCTGCAGATTGCACAAGATTGTGTTTACCAACAATGGTTTCTGGAAGTATTCCTGGGCCCATTTAATAATGTAAATTTAATAATGTCAACGATCATGCCGATGAGTGAAGCAGTGCTGTCTGAGGCCCCGAAGACCACGGGCATCCAACCAAAGTCTTCGGCCTTGTCCCTTACGCACAGAGATTTCTCTAGTTTCTCTGAATCTTTTGATGATGTTTTGATGATGAAGGTGGAGTATCTTATACTTTGCGTACTCTAAGTTGTACTTCTTTCATACACTCCCTGTTCGGTAATCAGAGAGTTAATCACACATGAGATATCAAAAAGTAGATTGGATAAAGATGAAGTTTTGTCTTAAAATGACTCCAGCCTGTTAAAATCCACTTATACCACTTCAACCACTTCACTTTTACCACTTCTGGTTACCAATTCCGATTTAGCTTTTCTAATTAACATCTATTGGTGCAGGTGTTCATTCTACACATTTGTTTAATTACAACATCATTAGGGCAAAGTTTCATTAAATTATGTCCAGCGGTCTATTTAAGACGCACCCACAGTACACTGCATGCGCAGTACACTGTTAAAACTTGCAGTTCACCATCTGGCACAAAACTTTACTTCTACTCAATATTGTGATTTATTTTATGGCCACGGTTTAGTTTTCACAGTGTACGCCTCATATTTTTGGAGTAAGCCATGATGAGTCGCGCTGTTGTGTGGTGTGTGTGTGTGTTGAGGATTGTCCTAGATTATAGATGCATCATGGTAGTTTCTGTGTCTTTCACATACTCTGTGTATACATCGTAAACTATCACATTGATTGGTTCTGTTGAGTGATGAGTGTAGCCACGCCCACCTTGAGGCAAAAGCGCTGAGTGAATAAAAAAAAAATAAGCTAGATCCTGTGACGTACACTGACTTTACAGACATACAGACAGACATTTTTCTGAGACTAGTTTTTGGTCCTCCAATGTATGGAATGTAAAGATATAATTGAAAAGAGCTAGTTCTGACCAATGTAGAAACATTTATTTACATAGATCCTCTAATTTTAATGTACCCCAGGAATCCACTTTGCTTAGCAACCTTTAATTTACTGCTGAACACATGATCCAGAGATTTTTTTTATATGATCTTCTCACAGCCAAATAGGCTGCAGCTAGAAATTCATGGTAGGAGGTGAAATTATGCCAAAGAGGATATTAATCTTGCGCCAAAATCTCCCACAGACAAATTACCGAGCAAACAGCAGATTCTCACAAGTCCCTCGAGAGACAATAATCAAGCGCATAATGCAGGAGATATGAATTTAAAAAATCTGCAATCATGGATACAGCTTTAGTTGAAAACTATTTGGTTTGAATACCTGATTAAAATGTCATACTGCACAGACAAATTAATACAATAAATTAATCTGGATTTATTAATGAATGAATAAATTAATGATTAATGAATCTTTAAAACTTTAAAACTTTTCATCTCTTTTTTATTATTTAAAATAATCCACTGATGTCTGTAAAGCATGTGGTTCCTCTGATCAGACATTTCCACAACAAAAATAACTGTTCTCATTTACATATCCTAGCATGTCATTCGAAAGATTTTTTTGTTTGTTTTATTTTATTTTATTTTTGTTTATTTGTTTTTTTGTGGTTGGGGTATTTGGGAATTTCAAGCTTCACTGCACCACTTAAATGCAACTTGAGGTGCAAGAAGGTTCAAATGACTCACAATACAAAGTAAATGAAACACTGACTGTGATCCTTGGATACTTTTGTTTGACCTGCTGATTCCACTTATATAGGCAGAACGTATACCATACTAACCACTGGACACTGCTAAAGGGCGGGTAATGTTTTTCCAATCTTCACCTTTACAGTTTTGTTTGGGCCTGTGCCCACTGTAGTGTTAGAAATACACAGTCCTTGACTAAAAGGAACCCAATATGGGCTTCTGTACCTCATTCGCCTAAAGTTTTGGTGTGTTGTGCATTCTGAGACTCTTTTCTGCCCACCACAGTTGTAAAAGATTGATTATTTGCATTACTGCAGCCTTTCTGTTTCCTTGAACATCTAGCCATTCTCCTCAACCTCACTTATCAGCAAATCTAGTCAACATACAGTAGCCATGAGGCAGCATGACAGGTGGATCCTTGCTGAAGATGTACTGAAGTGTATTATACAACAGTTAGTAATATGATTGGATGAGAGTCATTTCACAGGTGATGATATGAGACAGTAACAGCACCTGGAAGCTTAACTCTATGTTTCACTTTGAGCCACAGGTGTTTTAACAGTCATTAATTACACTAACTGTCGGTCGCAGCATGAGTGAACGTACAGTCTGCAGTATTGGAAAAGGTAATGAGCAGCTGCCTGTTAAGCATTTTCAGCAGAAAAACACATCTGATGACGTTACGTCTTAAACAACACTCTGTCTCCTTAGTAATTGCGTCTAAGCTTTTTTGAATTTCCTTTGAACCATCTCTGTTCTTTTATTTAGACTATAAGTTTAAGGCTTCTAACACATGGCTGAATCCTAAATCCCTCTCTAACCTCTCATCAAGAGCACTATGTGTGGAACAAGGGATTGTACACCATAGCTAACAAGCTTTCCAATTAACACTATTTGGGATTCAGCCACTGGAAGCTGAATTTTCTAGTGGAAACATAAAGTGAAGTTTCTTAGGACTGACCAACACCTCCATGTTTTATTCTATTCACCTTTTTATCTACATAGTACTGCTAAACTATGAAAAGTGACTGGTCAAATAAACAAATCATAATCTGTTGATAAGAAATGGTGTTCGTAGAACTGTTGTATAAAAGCATTATCACACTCAAGATCATGGTGTTCTGCTAAATACCAGCATGACTATGACAGCTCCAGCACTCAGACTGCACCCTTATACCTATGGCGGCATCACAGCCGTGCTGATATTCCGCACAAGATCACTTCCTTTTATGTGAAATCTCTTAATTAGGACATATGATTATTGGTACAAGGATTGTTTTCTCTGTGATGGTTGGTGTTATAAACTGGTAATAAATGTCACCTTTCCTAAGAGTTGTAACTCCTATAGATGCAGCATGTTTAACTGGAAATAGATATGCAAGAATAGAAGAGATGAATGAATGAACAATCAAGGGCAGAGAAGACAAGATGCCTGCTTGCGGCATCATCACTTTGTATAAGGTAAACCAATAATTTTTTGCCAATTTACCATGAAAGACCTGGTCTCATAATACAGCACTATTTCAAAACAGATCCCTCGGGGATCAACATAATGCATGATGAATATGCATGAAGGAGGAGAGCTAGATAATGAGGGACTTAATAAGAGGCTGTTCAGGAGGACATCTCTATAGGAGGAATCAGGGCTGTGAATGATTGGCATGACAAATCTGATTCCCAAAAAAAACCTGACTGCATTGGGGGAGGATGGCGAGGATGAGATTAACTCCATAAACATATGCAGGGAAACATAGCAATCCTGTGAGAGCAAGCTAGCAAGCCAAGCAAGCAAACCATATGTGCCTTAAATATATAATTATGCATCATGTTCAAAAAAATGATTTTTAGAATGTGTCTTTTGCCCTTAAGGAGGCGATTTGGGCAGATGGTTGCTTTCGCTATTATGCCTCCCTAAATCTCAATCTCAACGCTGCACAAAAAGCTTAAGGAGCACTCCAGAAAACAGAGCTTTTATTCCATTAAAAGCAGCTTTGGGAACATTTCTGTGTGATAATAAGCCAAACAGAGCTTTATAAGTCCCAGGAGTTCAGCTGAGGAGCCTGCATTCAGCTAATTGTACTGGTTTTGTGTTTAATACTGCGATGGCAGCGACAGAATTACAAACGGTCAAGTCAGGATAGAGGTCAGTTTTAGAGCATTATATATATAGATGCATCTGTAGAGTGAATTTTAATAAAAGAATGCACCAAGAATAGGCAACATCTGGTGCCCCATGGGCAGTTACACTAACTTGTAAGCATAAAAAAAAATACAAAGCACTGACTGTGGGCTGACTGTGTGCATGATGAAAGACACTTCTTCAAGCAGAAGCTCTGTCCTACCCACATGCTCTAATCCACCATGGTGGCCACTGCCAGATCATACACCATGTTCTCTCATCTGACACATTCCATTCAACATGATACATCAAGAGATCACAAGGATCGGACAGATCACACAGAGAAATAAAGTGTACCCTGAGCTTATGGAAAGAAAGCGGAGGTTTACAAGAGAATCTAATGTAATTGAGTCCCAGGCTGAGATTGAGTAAGTTCTTTGAAGCCCTAATTGTTAATTAATTGTTAATCATATTCAATAGGACTTTCCCAAAGAATACAGTCGCTCAGACTGATCAGATTGCTGCTTCACTTCTACTTCACCATGAAAGACAGACTAGTTATCGGTATAATTGAGCTTTAAAGGTTGTCTAGCCCGCCCCCGCCTCTCAAACAAAAATAACACTCACTCTGAGTAAGACCCTCACAATGCTTTTCACACATGGAGTGTCCTCGCTCGGTGCTTTGTTCGATTCAGAACAGCTCTCTTGTGGTTGCCGTGGCAATAGCATATACACATCCACGAGAGGCTCGAGCCATGACTTGCCACACTCATGCTGTCACTCAGCTTCACTATTTATGTTAACAGGGTTTTGAGACCCCCAGGCTGCAAGACCTGACCCATCTGGCACCAGGTTGGCTCCAAGCCTAGGACAAAGTCTCCTGCTGAGCCAAAACGGTGGCTTGGAATTTAAAACGTAGAATTCGAGGGCACCAGGTGTCGTGTGTGTGTGGTATTATCAGCTGAGAGATGGGGCAGGCAATGGCAAGCTGCTGCTCAGCGTGTGTGCAGAGGGGAAGATGTGTCAAAGCTATAGGCATGGAGTTATAATCTATAACAGCGGCAAAATCTATAAGCCATATGACTCGGCTTCTCAACTTCACAATCACGGTATTCTATATGCTCAGGTGTGTGGCAGAAGGCAGATAGTACTTTCCTTTCAGTGTGTTACACTGGCATGAGCAGTAGCAAAAAAAAAGTGTAAAGGTTAGCTTCATGCGCCTTGGAGGAAGTAGTTTAACTGTTTGTCCCAACTT
This sequence comes from Clarias fuscus, assembly GCA_030347435.1. Lineage (NCBI taxonomy): Eukaryota > Metazoa > Chordata > Actinopteri > Siluriformes > Clariidae > Clarias > Clarias fuscus. Next base: position 19,738,847 of record CM059205.1, read on the forward strand.
CCTCAACTGGCTGTTATCACCTGATAAGGGAAAGTTAGTAAGTAGAAATTAGCAGGAAGAAATATCAGTCATATCAGACTCTACAGAATGAAAACAAAGCAAATGAAAGGATTAAAGGATAATAAAGTGCCTAAAATCTTAAAATACGCACATATGTTATAGCCTACCAGTTGCAATCTGCTGCATTTACTTTGAATTCCTAAAGGTAAGTCACATTCACTGTCATTATGGACAAATATAAAAACTAGAAATAAAGCTTAAAACCTAGTTTTTCAGTAGAGATTAGTGTGGATTAGAGTTGTTCCAGGACTCAATCTGTGTCAAACTGGATGTCACTGAACCCATGCTGATAACAGAATCCCTCTGAGGTCCTTGATCCTTACAGACAAAAAAAAAAAACTCCTGTTTACCAAGGAACTGAAACAAAGAAAGGAAAAGCTTTCAGTGCAAATTTAACATAATATGATTCATATTATAATAAAATGCACATATTGGACTAATCAGGACATATCAATTATTTTACTGGGGTTGCTGTTGGGCAATTATCTCAAAGTTCCCCGAATGCCGGTGTTCTATCAGTTTTTCCTACTTGTCAGAATTTCCTACCGGTAGAAAAAACAGATAGTTATACCAGTCTGTCCAACATTATCCAAATGGACATAAGACTGCAAACAAAATGCAAAATGCATAGTTTTAACATGGGCAACAGGTTCTGACACATGACGGTACTTGATCAGAATGTAATTCCTATAGTTTTAAAATGGGTACAAACAATAAAATAAAAAAAATCACTCCAAACCTTCAATTTACAGGTCAACTGTTAAATATACGCATGTGAATCAAATCAAATGTGAATTAAAAGCACAAAACTATGAAATACCTCAGTAAATTCGCACATGAATGAATTTAAGCGTGACGTCTTTTTACTGCTCATGCGCAGAAAGGCTGGGTAGGAAATAATGATGAGTAGGATGAATTGATAGAACACTATTTCATAGTTTTGTGCTTTTAATTCACATTTGATTTGATTCACATGCGTATATTTAACAGTTGACCTGTAAATTGAAGGTTTGGAGTGATTTTTTTTAATTGTTTGTACCCATTTAAAAACTATAGGAATTACATTCTGATCAAGTACCGTCATGTGTCAGAATCTGTTGCCCATATTAAAACAGAGTATTGCATTTTGTTTGCAGTCTTATGTCCATTTGGATAATGTTGGACAGACTGGTATAACTGTTTTTTCTACCGGTAGGAAATTCTGACAAGTAGGAAAAACTGATAGAACACCTGCTGTTACAACTCAATTTAAAACAAGAGCCAAACCAGTGCAGTTCCTTGCATGACCACTAGGACTCCTGAAGCAAAAACGAGTCAATTCACGTAGACATGTTAAAACTTTACAACAGCAATGAAGGTTTACAGCCTGGAACAAAAAGTGGTTTTGGTCTTTCAAATTTCCCATTTGTGTCAAATTAATTATTCATTAACTGTCCCCTCAGTTAAAATTACATTATGCTATAAAATTATGCAATAGAAGGGGATTTGACTAACAGCTCTCTGTCTGTTCGTTAACATTAACATTATACGTTTACATTAGCCATAGTAGCATTTTAGCATTTAACCTAAATGGTTTAAGTTTTCTTCAGTATTTATTATTATTATTATTATTATTATTATTATTATTATTATTCATTTCTGTTTTCCCCTGTTTTCTCAGGTTTTGACTGCTGGTTCTTCATTTTATTATCCAAAATGTTGCTATGATGGATAATCCACAAACATTGTTGTGGAGATGTTATGCTGAAGAAGAAGTGAATCCAAAACCAACAAAAACAAACAAAACAAAAATCTGGAGTTTTCTAAGGACTTAAGAGGGTTAAATGAGACTGTTTGTATTCAGTCAAAGACAACTGTGTTACCCGAGCCAGTGAAAGTTTATACTATGCTCTCATCTGGAGTTGAACAATATATCAAATAGAAACAGTTTTTTAGTATATCAAATACTAAAGGAAGAGTCATCTAAGGAAGAGTCATCTAAAAGGAATTTGAATTTGTTGTTGGTCACAATGGCACACACTGTAAAAAAAAAAAAAAAAAAAAGCAAAGAAAATAAGAAAAAATGGTTCAATGAATGTGCAGGTAATGTAACTAGAAGAGATTGGATCTTATGATCTGGGTTCGAGCATCACAATGTGCAATGTGGACAGAATCTGCAGACTGAAGCACAAGCACAAGGATATTTTTGATAGAGGCTACAAAGCACTTCTGCACATCACTCTGGGTAAGGATCACTACTAGATGCTTTAAATGTACAAAAGTCTTAACACACACCGCCAGTCAAAAGTTTGGACACAAATTCTTCTAAATCTTACAGTAAGACAGTGCTGAAGGCATTTAAATATACAATTATCTCCTTTGCACAGCTGATACTGAGATGTGTCTGCTTCTTATGCTCTGTAAAGCCTTCATAACAGCTCTAATCTGAGGTGATGTTAATTGGTGATTTCTGAGGCCGGTAACTCTAAATGAACTTCTCTACTGCAGCAGAGGTAAGTTTTGGTCTTACTTTCCTGGGATGGTCTTCATGAGAGCCAGTTTCATCATGGTGCTTGATGGGTTTTGCAAATGCACTCGACAATACTGTTCTTTTCTATTCAAGAACAGCTGACCTGTGTGTCTTAAAATAACTGATTGCTGTTGTTGTCATTGTTGTTGCTTAATTATCTAATGCCATATGTGTTGTTTCATAGTTGTGAAAAAGTCTAGTATTGTTCTAAAATGTAGGGAAAAAATACTTTTGACTTTAATGCACCTAATATATATTATATATTATATATGTGCTGCGGCAAGAAGACCTTCAGGAAGCACAAGCTAATTCTGTCAAACATAAAATGAATTAAGACAAGTCAGACACAGTCTATAAAAAAAAGTACTTGAGCAGCAAAACATAAGCTGCATCTAATGATAGCAAGAGAACACTTATGTTTGATTATGGTTTGTAATCCTGGAAGCAAGCCTAGGGTGAGGAAGCTAAGAAACATTTGGAATAATTACTCAGTCTTTCTCATATGTGTTCAGAGTCAATACCGAGACTCTAGAGACACAGTGAAGAGCTCTGAATGCCTTATTATATGTCAAAAGAAAAGTACTTCACTTTCTGCTTTCGATGACTTCGAACGCTACATTTTTTTCTGATAAGATATTTTCCATCAGGTATCATTTTAGTAATGAGCGGAGTAAAGGAGTGGATCAAAACCTAAATAACAGCAAGAATGAGACCGATCAGTTGTTGTGTACACTTTGTATATATTTGTCTTATATAGGCTAGTCATGCTAGCTAACATTTGGGAGATGATGCATAAAACTTTAAGCTACAATGGCTTTATCTAATAACAAATGTACTATCAGTAATTTCAATTGTTGCAAGACATATATGTATTTTTTATTTTAGTAATCTTTGGTGTAGTCTTTCGTTCATGCTTTAATACACTTTGGAGCTTAGATTTTTCCATCTTTATTTTGAGGGAATAATTAAGAGGATCATTGGAGACGCAGTGGAGGGCTTCTTGCTTCTCATGTGGAAAGCACAGGTTCGTATCCCAGCAGTGCTGTACACCAAGACAGTGGGGTTGTAATGGGGTTACCATTACTGCCGGTTCCAACCCCACAAGGATTTTATATAAATTAATAAATACCAACACCCTGTGGATCAAACGATGCACCGAGGAGGCCCCTGATAGTAGCAGTTGAAACATCATCGTCATATTGAGTGAATAACCTGAAGCAGGACTTCATCATTTACCAGAATATTTGAATGAGTACAGGTTTCAGTACTCGACAGTACAATATCAACAGGTTAATAGGACAAATGTAATTTATTATAAAACTGGTTCATTAGACTCTGGGTTTGCCATTTCGATTTGAAGAAGCAGAACATAACAATGACATTTCCATAGTGTGATTTGTTTGAAAATGTATACAGGGACAAGTTCATTGGCTTACAAAATCATTAAACATAAATCATAGAAAGCCTGTCGAAATATTTGGTTATGAATTCTAAACATTAAATATGTTGAATAAAACGATGCTTTCTTGTTGGATTTGAAATAAGATCAGATAATCCAAGTGTGATTTATCTAATCACAAACACTCAATTAATCCATTACACATTCATCAACTCTACAGACTACAATATTATCCTGTCAGCTCTACTGTCTACTCTGACAGATAATAAGCAGTTTGAAAGCATACCACAGAACCATTCAAATGATTAGTCTATTGCTACAAATGAACAGCATTATATTGCAGAATGTTATGTATTATATTTGCTTCTATTCTTTAAAACTAGTGTAAAAGAGATCTGTCTCCTTCTGTGTGTCTTTCAGGGCAACTCACTCACTCACTCACTCATCATCTGTACCGCTTAATTCAGGGTCCAGGGGTGGGGGGGGTTGGGACAGAGCGACTTGGACAGGGTGCCATTCCATCGCAGGGCACACACACATACTCACTCACACACTACGGCCAATTTGGGAATGCCAATTAACCTAACCTACATGTCTTTGGATTGTGGGAGGAAACCGGAGTACCCGGAGGAAACCCACCGAGGACGGGGAGAACATGCAAACTCCATGCACACAGAGATGCAAATCGAACCTGGCCAGGAATCGAACCCAGACCCTAGAGGTGCAAGGCGACAGGGCTAACCACTACACCACCTTTCAAGGCAACTTTCACATAAATTATGGTAGGGATGATGCACAAGGATGCATTTTAAGCACAAAATATCAGTCAAAATGTAACATTCAAATAGATCAAATAAGGAGATATAGCAGTGGAGTGAAGTAACTGCTTAAAATAAAAGACAAATAGACAATAAGTGCTTCTCTGTCTCTGAAAAGCCGACCTTCGTTATCTGATGGAGAGACAATAGCATTCACGTACCTATTCCCTTTCAGTACTCTTTTCTAACAACATGGTTAACAGGCCAATTTATATATTCTGTTTTCTTTCAAGCTGGAACGTAACCAATCCAGATACCTAAGACTTTCACTCAGAAGGATAGCGCTAAAAGACTGCATAGTCCTAAACTCATCATTTAAAACATGCAATTACATACAGCAAAAGACTGAGGTTTGCTAGTGTTTTTACCTGCTTTCACCAACTGCACTTTGTGTAACTGTCTGTATGCAAGAATCAAGACTGAGGCACATGCTATTGCCGAGCGGTTTATTGACTATTTAAGGTATGTTATTATATTTTGAAACAAGATATAGGATGAGACAATAAAGTTCATATTGATATAGTTTTCTACCGCTCTACAAGGCATTTCTTCAATAAATCCGTGCCATTTCTTTTGCATCTCTCCATTTTCGCACTGTCCAAAAAGCCTTGTTAAATATGCCAGGGTGTTTGCACTTATAGATAGCGTTACATTTAAAAGTAAAAAAAAAAAATACTGCAATGGAAATATGATGTGTAACACATTTTTCAGCACTGCAATATCAGCAACTACAGCACAAAGAGATTGTTATAGCTTCATAGAAGCCTTCAAAGCCCAAAAGAAAGGTCATTTCATATGCACTTAATATGTATTCAGTTTTCTCTATGACAAATCTTCGAGGATGGCAATTTACCATCAAAGCAATTTACCATCAAAGCAAGTAGTCCTTTTCATAATTTTCTTTCGTTTACATTTTTATTGTTGTATCTTTATTTAAATCACTCTGTTACTGTTGTTGAAAACAACTGAAGGAGCATATTTAGGACCAAAGGCCAGTTCGTCCAATCCGATTCCACAGAAAAGCCAATGTAGTACCAATCACTGCCCGCAATAGAAAGGCATCACAATGTTCAGTGCACCACATTTCAAACTCTCCAGATCCTACATCCGATCAAACACCCATGGGATGCGTCGAACAAACAAGTGCTGAGGCCCAACCTCACAAACAACAGCACAAAAAGATCTGCTGCCAATGTCCATAGCCCCTGTGTGGCACAAGGGGATCCAAAAGCCCAGGTGGTTATACCATTAATGATTAAATGTTAATGTACAGTATATTGTTAATATAGTGTATACTGTGTATCTATATTAAACCTAAAAACACTGAGATATAAGAAGAATTTAGTTCACATATCGCTCCACCACTAATATATGCAGAACAAGAATGCACACACACAGACACACATACACAGAGAGAAATTAAAATCCTCAAAAGGCAGGTCAGAGCATCTGCTGCAATATTCAATCATTTATACAAAGAAAACAAAAATGAATATGAAATAATAGTCAGCGAGGAAAAAAAAAGACCTAAGGAATGCACATGGATGGAGAGTAAAAAAGAGCGGGAAAAAGAGTGTTGGTCTATTGAGGCAAGCAGCAGGTTCTGCTGCATAACGTGGAAGGTAATAAAGGCAAACCCAGAGGGAGACCTGACACAATCATTGAACACAATAACACCATAGACATGCCAGTCACCCAGGAGACAATGGTGACCTCTGCTCAATGATGTCATCTCTCTAAATCGGGTCACCACTAAGAGGCTAAGAGGTTCAAGAGACTCCAAAGAGTCCTATTTTTAGTCTTGTATATATATACAAGACTTTTAAGATATTTAAGATATTGAAATATTTCAAGAACAAAATTTCAATCTGAATCTGGAACAGCGCAAACCGCAGACAGAGCTCAGTAAGGCAGGTCTGAGGAGGAGTTCTGGATTTGCCCTACCTATTGAACTATGGCAGTATGGCGGCTTGCCTCAGAAAGCTTTCATTTCACATTCACTTTGAACTTTAGAAGACAGGATGACAAATTGATATGGCACCAAGTGGAACTGGAACCACTACAACTAAAGCCTGTATGTGTGTGTGTGTGTGTGAGAGAGAGAGAGAGAGAGAGAGAGAGAGAGAGAGAAGGAAGGGCTGATACTGAACTCATCGACCCGCAGGCTAACATGATCACATGCTTACATGCTGTAAGTCTTCAAAGTGTTCAGCCTTTAAGTGTGGCCTCATCACTGACACTTCAAACTCATATTCTTCTTCGTGGGAAGAAATAAGTGAGAGTTTACATGAGAGAGATGATATAAGTACATAACATTCTATCTCAGACACTGGAGTTGTGGCAGCTGAAGAGAACATTTACTCCCCCCCCCCCCCCCCCCTTTTTTTTTTTTGCCATTGACATCAGGGCACCCTAATGGTGTGGACATTGAAGGTCAATTACATAACACACAGTGAGGCCAGATCCAGTCTTGTAACACCCTTTCCTTCCTAAGAGACTGAAGTGCGAGGTTATGATATTTGAAAGAAAAAAAATGAAGATATGACTTTTCACTTTCTTTAAACACTAATACACCATTAGAGAAAATGAACAAAGATGTTAAAAAGTTACCAGACTGTATCTCCTCCTTACAATACGGATAAGGAAAAGAACAAGACAAAAATGTTGAAGGCAATTTGTGTTCAAACAAATTAGAGTAAAAACGCTTGAGCAGCTATAATTTGAAAATGGCTCACTGATGGGCTATAAAGAGAATGAAAAGGAACACTAGCTAATAGCTTTTATCATTTACGCACTGCACTTTATAAAGAGGAGGGAGTCGCTTTTCCGATTCAACAACACCGTGCGTCAACTAGCGAGTGAGTCCGGCATCAGCCTGTATGTGTGTGACACGTGACAGAATGGCAGCTTCCACCGCCTCCCTCGTTCCTGCCTCCATCTGTGCAGCCGAGCCTGAACAGCCTGCATCTCTCCTTGAAAAGGCCATAAGGCTGCGCAGCTTGAACGCAGAATGGTGTGATGTCATGCTGCATTAGAATGCTCAGCACCCGTTGGCAGCCTTTCCCCTCCGTCACGTTTCACTGTACCCATGACAGAAGTGCATATTTTAAAAAAGTTTGACTTTCTCTTTGCTTTGAGGTACCTCGGATCATTGAGTGCGTGTGCCAAGCATGACTTGAGTTCTCCAGAGCACTGTGGCGGGCCATCTGCCTTTAGTATGAAAAGACATCTGACAGGAACAAGGATTTCTGGGAAGTCACTTATGGGCAGTTTTACTTATGGCTCAGAGGTGGTCATAGTATAATCACACCAAATAGGAAGGAGATACCCAGGTTGCCGTTTTTAGAATATGTTTTTTTTTTTTGTTGTTCTTGTATTACTTCTTTACAATACGAATAAGGAAAAGAACAAGACAAAAAAACATGCAAGTCTTAATAAATTGATATGGTTCCTATCATATAATGTAACACAAGTTTTATTTCAAGATTTTAAGCAGTCCAGGAAATGCATAAGCAAATGCTGCAGAAGCAAACTGCTAGTGTTTACTGCAGAGGACAAATAATAAATCCATTAGCTAGCCCCTTGGGCAAGTAATGCTCCAATGCTCTTGCCCAGTCCTGCAGTTGGCTGAAAACCTAACAGATGAGGCTGAAACGTGGTAGCTAATGTAATGAGCTAGCATTAATACCTACCATGGAAAATGCATATTCAGTTATATAGCACTTCACGTTTGTGTCATTGACAAATAGGTCAAGTTGTTACCGACTATTTCATTCTATCTTGACAACATGTCTACAACTTAGCCAAGTCTGATGAGATGACTAGATAAGGGAGATTTACAGCACTATTCACACTGAGTCCTTTCCTCAGCTTTACTTGCATGTTCCTGATTCTGTCCGGTCACTTAGGTGATATGTGTAGTGCAGCTGAAAAATCAGTGCATGCTATACAGTATAAAGAGCACTGAGATGCATCACACCACACACTACATGCATATTACATTTAAATATAACAACTTTGATGAGGTTATGAGGCTTTCTCTCTGGTTGTTAGACCTACTGGATGTGTCCTCTGAGCAACTAATAATGAAAAAGCCTGGATATTAATTTGCCCAGGCTAGGGAATTGCCCTCCTCTATTCTACATTACAATAAGGAAACTGTAATGTAAATCAGCCCATTAACAACAATAGATTTAGAATACACACAAACGAGTTCTTCTTGTTACTAATTTGTATGAATTAGCCTTAGACTATATTTTGAACATGAAGGACGCTACTGAGGAAATAAACGATGTGAATCATTAGTCCTTGCTGTGTCCTTGACTGTTTAAAATGAATCACTCCATCGTAGGGTAACAGTGGTAATTCCATATAAATCTAACCATTTCTAGAAATCACACAAAGGAGAATCTCAAAAGGAATGATAGCTGAAAATGTTGTGAAGGCATAACGAAAAATATGAGTATAAAGAATACAAATTGAAAGAAAATACTTCTCAAATGACTCAGGGCAGCATGCTTCTACAAATTGATTTACAGTATATTTGAATAGCACTGTATCTTTAATTGTGGTTAACAATAGTTAACAATGGTCAATTCCGGTCTGTGTGTGTGTGGAGTTTGCATGTTCTCCCCGTGCTCGGTGGGTTTCCTTCGGGTACTCCGGTTTCCTCCCGCAGTCCAAAGTTCTCCCTTTATTGTTTGCATTTATATTTTCTCTTCACATACTCCAGCGTACTTTCTTATTCAACCCCATGCAAGAAGCATATATATTTATTTTTACAGCTGCATTTTATATACTCTGCTATATTTAGTTTTTACAAACATGCATTTTATACAATTACAGTGTGTCAAGCAATTATACAAACACTCAAACATGCAATTTCTGAGAAAGAGCTACACAGGACTGATAGCTTTTATTCCATTTCCAGTGACATGTGCACACCCACTTTATGAAACCTTGCCTACACTGGCAACAGATGTTCTACAGTATGCAGGGATCAGATTTAGCATCCCAGATTGAAGCCATATTACTACAGTATCACTATACCTGCATGGCTTAATCTCCCATAAAATATACAAAATATACCACCTTTTACTAAATACAGTGGCTGGCCATAAGAGGTCACACGCTCATTAGGCTGTCTTTAGCTGTGATTATGGTGCACAATGTGGCACAAACCATTCTTTCACAATTTGAGTCCTGGAATGAGTCCTGCGCCATCAGGGAAGAAAAACTCCATTGAGGAGACACCTTGATTATTTTGTACAGTTAGGTCATCAGCTGACTTCATTTATTGCCAAATAACTTAAAGCAACCCCAGATCATAGGACTGCCTCAAGAGGTTTCTACAGTGGGCCCAATGTATGATGGGTGCATTACTTCATGTAATGTAATGCACCCAAGTGATTGCCATTCTTTTTTTTCCTGACCGTATCTCTTCCACAAAATTGACAGTTCAGTACTATCCTTTCAGGTTTTCATTATGCTTTGGAAAGTTCTTAAGCCAATTCCAGTCATTTAAACCTCTGTAGTTTTTTTTTTTTTTTGCTTGATGCAGGCTAATAATTTAAACCTTCTGAGATGACCACATTTTGTTTAAGCATCAAGATTCTTCTCCTTTAAACAGTACTTATGTTATATGTTCATCATGATAAGGCTAACATCATGGCCATATTACTGACCAATTCCACTGATGCATCATTCCAACTTCTGATGTATACAGCATAAAGTCAAATCATACTTACAAACAACAACCATGTAACAAACCTTGGCGAATAGATTACAGTTAAGCAGCAATGACAGGTTCAAATTGATTTTGTGAAATCGTGCATATAAATCTTAAATTAAACATTACGAAAAGAAAAACATACAACTTCAAGATCTTCATCAGATGTGAAGGAAATAAACAGTGTGGAGCTATAATTACATGGAAATTATGCTTAGCTTTGACCACAAACCAAACTTTCATGGACTCATGAGAAACTTCAACATTGACTCACAATACATGAACATCTGAATTCATCAGAAATGTTTTACTTATGTTTTTAAGTTGTGAGGAGCATAAGAGTGGCCCATACAATATGGCATATGTTATAGTTATTTACAAACGTGGACAAAATTGTTGGGACCCTTCGGTCAATGAAAGAAAAACTCACAATGGTCACAGAAGTAACTTTAATCTGACAAAAGTAATAATAAATAAGAATTCTATGAATGTTAACCAATGAAAGTCAGACATTGCTTTTCAACCATGCTTCAACGGAATTGTAAAAAAAAAATGAACTCATGGAACAGGCCTGGACAAAAATGATGGTACCCCTAACTTAATAGTTTGTTGCACAACCTTTTGAGGCAATCACTGCAATCAAACGATTCCTGTAACTGTCAATGAGACTTCTGCACCTCTCTGCAGGTATTTTGGCCCACTCCTCATGAGCAAGCTGCTCCAGTTGTTTCCGGTGCTTTTTCCAGACAGCATGTTTCAGCTCCTTCCAAAGGTGCTCAATAGGATTGAGGTCAGGGCTCATAGAAGGCCACTTTAGAATAGTCCAATGTTTTCCGCTTAGCCATTCTTGGGTGATGTCCTGTTGCAAGACCCATGACCTGCGACTGAGACCCAGCTTTCTGACACTGGCCAGCACATTTCTCTCTAGAATCCCTTGATAGTCTTGAGATTTCATTGTACCCTGCACAGATTCAAGACACCCTGTGCCAGATGCAGCAAAGCAGCCCCAGAACATAACAGAGCCTCCTCCATGTTTCACAGTAGGGACAGTGTTCTTTTCTTGATATGCTTCATTATTCCGTCTGTGAACATAGAGCTGATGTGCCTTGGCAAAAAGTTCCATTTTTGTCTCATTTGTCCATAGGACATTCTCCCAGAAGCTTTGTGGCTTGTCAACATGTAGTTTGGCACATTCCAGTCTGGCTTTTTTATGATTTGTTTTCAACAATGGTGTCCTCCTTGGTCGTCTCCCATGTAGACCACTTTGGCTCAAACAACGACGGATGGTGCGATCTGACACTGATGTTCCTTGAGCATGAAGTTCACCTTGGATCTCTTTAGAAGTCTTTCTGGGCTCTTTTGTTACGATTCGGATTATCCGTCTCTTTGATTTGTCATCAATTTTCCTCCTGCGGCCACGTCCAGGGAGGTTGGCTACAGTCCCATGAATCTTAAATTTCTGAATAATATGTGCAACTGTAGTCACAGGAACATCTAGCTGCTTGGAAATGGTCTTATAGCCTTTACCTTTAACATGCTTGTCTATAATTTTCTTTCGAATCTCCTGAGACAACTCTTTCCTTCGCTTCCTCTGGTCCATGTTGAGTGTGGTACATACCATGTCACCAAACAACACAGTGACTACCTGGAGCCCTATATATAGGCCCACTGACTGATTACAAGATTGTAGACACCTGTGATGCTAATTAGTGGACACACCTTGAATTAACATGTCCCTTTGGTCACATTATTTTCAGTATTTTCTAGGGGTACCATCATTTTTGTCCAGGCCTGTTCCATGAGTTTATTTTTTTAAATAATTCTGTTGAAGCATGGTTGAAAAGCAATGTCTGACTTTCATTGGTTAACATTCATAGAAGTTTTTTTAATTATTACTTTTGTCAGATTAAAGTTATTTATGTGACCATTGTGAGTTTTTCTTTCATTGACCGAAGGGTACCAACAATTTTGTCCACGTGTGTATACACCTATGCATAGACGTAATAAAAGGAGGCCACTATTTCACATCATGCAATACTTCATTGAGAAACATCTAATTAAAAAAAAACTAGACGCAACTTTCTTACATATGTAATGGTTTGATCCATGAACGTGGTTTTACGTTATAGCACAGAGATGCTTCCATTGGTGACACCTGCCACGCAAGTGAACAGGGAGCCAACAGTGCACGCGTCACAGACATGCTGAAACAACAACCAGTCTGCTTACTTTGCACATTAAGGTTAACACTCAAGTATCCGTTCTTCTGGTTTCTGACAACAGGTCAGCTATAGTGGAAGAGTGGGGTGTGTGTGTGCTGCCCTCCTTCCTGCCCTCTGTGCACACACATTGCTTCTACCTGCTTCCTGTGCCTCCAGCAGCAGAGGAAACCACAACCTGTCAAGAGGTCACCTGGCAACAGCTTCCATTCTAGCACTCATTCAATGCTCCCAAACAGAAAGGGGTTATTGTAAAAGAGTGTCAGGATGGCAACAGAGATAAAAAAAATTCACTTCTCAGAAAGTCATGTGCATACAAAATACACTTCAGCATTCCCCCCCCCCATCACTTTTTTTTCCATAATGCACCTGCTGTGCATAAAAAAAACAGCTTCACAATAATTACTAAATCAAGGCCACAGCATGAACAATAGGAGTCCTGAGCTCCGAGCTCCAGTGAAATTTCACTGAAAAGCATCTCTGTTCCTTTAATGCATTTGAACTTTAACGTGCACCTCTGTGTTAAAAAAAGAAGAAGACGAAGAACTAAAAAGCCCTAGAAAATATATAATTTTTTTAATTCCCAGTGCAAATCCTTCAGCCTGACCTGTTCTTTGACCTGTAATGTCTTGGTAATATGAACCATCATTTTGGAAATTTAGAACTGTAGTTGCGTAGGAGGAGAGGCTGAATAGTTTAAGCACGGTTCTTTACAAGCAATCGCTCTTACCCACAGACACATATACAAAGATCTCGCAAGAGTCGAGTCGGAGAAAGATTCTTCATCTATGATGTTTCCTGTCTGGTAGAAGGAAGGAGTAAATAAATGCAGTAAAAAGGAAGAAAAAAATAAATCACAGTCCAATACACGCCTACATCCGCACCACAGAGAGGTCAATGAAAGCATGGTGTAAGTAGGAAGAAAAAAGAGGGCTTGATCCAGAGATCAAGAACACACGTGCAGTTCATGAGTTTCACAGTGAATACTGGGTTTCTCGAGCCATGAGCATGTACATGTTTCAGATGAGGTGCAGTTCAGCTGTGCAGTATAAAGGAATTCATAGTTGTTGAGCTGTGAACCTTGGGGTGCTGAAGATGTAAGCACAAATACAAATTAGTTGCTACACACCAAATTTATAAAGGTTACTATTTAAAATAAAATACGGCTTATTCTGTTTTTTAAGTGCTTGTAAACGAAGCACAAGTTTCAGCTATTCAGTCTTACCTCCTATCTGCTGTATCTACAATCGCATTTTGCAGTAAGGGCTAAGTGATGAATTTCCAAAACGGTGGTTTCATCTTACCAAGAAAGTGCAGGTCAGGCAACAGGTCAAGTTGAAATATTTGCACATCAGCGTGGAGGCTGAAGGAATCTTCCACCATGTTATATACTGTAGATAAACACTCTCTTTTGGGTCGGCAGTCACACGGATCTCCACCAAGTAATTACACATCCCACATTTTCAAAATAAGGTGTCAGCTTTTCCAATCCCCCCCCCTCCTTTTTTCCCCCCCAACATGAGGAGATTAGGACTCAAATCCAGCACCCTCAAATTAATCTTTCATACGGGAGCATTCAAACAGCGATGTGTGAGAGGGCTATTTCCATGACAACAGGACTAGATTAGGTTGTGATTGTGTGGGCCCTTGATTGGGAAAAGCACTTAAAGATTTTTCTGCTCTCTGAAAATGGGCTGGTCTGGAGAACAAAAGGGAGAATGGAGGGGGAGAAAAAAAAAAGAAGTAGAGCATGTGAAATTCATTGGCAAATTTCAGGATATGACTGATGCGTGCATTTCAATTTTAGGGTTTTTAATCTTGTTTTTTTTTTTTTTTTTTTAATAGATGATCTACAAAATGATTTATTGTTACTGCGCATGCGATCTTTTCCTTTGTGGGGGGGAAAAAAGGAAAAAAGGTTTGCAGAGATTTCCATTTGTTTCTGGCTTTTCACCTGATTTCCTTTTAAAGCACATTCAAGTAGCATGACAGACATTCATGAATAAGTTAATGAATTCGCACTCCTGCAGCCTTATTGTTAGCTATGCTTTCCGTTCGTGTCGTCAGTCATTCGATGCTCTCCGTGTAGAAGGGCATTTTGCTACTAGTCACTTTATTAGGCACATACCAACGCTGAGTGGGATCAGCATCAGATCTTCATGATGTGTATTCCATGAGAGGAATTCCTTTAATATTCTGGGCCATGTTGATATGATTGCATCACATAATTAATGAAGCAGCTGTATATTAATTCAGTGTCTCTCCTTTCACTTCTGTCACTTCCCAAAGCTGCGCAGTTTAGTTAGATTCACATCTAGTGACTAAGCAAGCCATTGTAGCACACACTACTTATTGACTTATTGTGACCAGCTGAGACAACACGATGCGTTATCATGCTGGAAGTAGCAGTAACAAGACGAGTAAATTGGGGCCATAAAAGGGTGTATGTAGTCAACAAGAATACTCAACAGATGCTGTGGGATTCAAACACTGCTTGGTCGGTAAGAAATGGACCATTGCGTGCCAAGAAAACATTCTCCACGCCATTACGACACCAAAAGCAGCTTGAATCGTTGACACAAGCCACGTCCTCTGTCGTTGTAGGCCATCCTTGCATCCTTTTGTATAGCACTTTTAACAATTGTCATCGTCGCAAAGCAGCTTTACACAATCAAAAGAATTATTTAAGTGTTTTTTTTTTTTTATTCCCGATTTTCTCCCTAATTTAGTCGTGTCCAATTCCTTCCCGTCACTAGGGGGCTCCCACATTAAGGCTACTACTACCACTCAGCCGGGAGGGCCGAAGACTATCACGTGTTTCCTCCGAACCACGTGACGCCAGCCGACCGCATCTTTTCGAACTGCTCGCTCACGAACCGTTGGGGGCGGCGTAACACACTCGGAGGACAGCGCTCACTCCTTTCGCTTTCGTGAGCTCACAGACGCCCCTGATTGGCTGTAGAGCCGTCATTAATGTGGGAGCACCAAGTACCTCTAATCCCTCCCCTCTGAGAGAGCTCGGCCAATCAGCTCTCTCTAGGCCTCCGGCTGTGAGAGGTAACAGCATCACCCGGGAATCAAACTCACGATCTCCTGATGAGCGAGCACTTTACCACTGCGCCACTCGGAGGTCCAAGAATTATTGAAGTCTGAATGAAATGTGAATGTGTATGAATCAAAATGATCACATTGTCCCTGACGAGCAAGCCAAAGGCGACAGTGGCAAAGGAAAAACTCCCCGCGATGTCAATAGAAAAAAACCCTGAGAAGAACCGGACTCAACAGGGAACCCATCCTCATTTGGGTGAAACAGGAAGCAGGAATTGATCTGCATTCATGCTGTGTGTTAGGTGGCAGGCAGTTCAGTATAACAGTTGAAGTTAATTGATGTTAATGTGGAGTCCAGGTAGTTATTGGACTTTTATTGGAAATTGTAAAGCGTGGCGATTTGAGTTATGGTTGATTCCTGTCAGCTCAAATGAGTCTAGCATCAACAAGGTGTTTCTCCACGCAGAACTACTGCTCAGTGGACGTTTCTGTATTTTACACTATTCTGTGTAAACTCTAGAGACTGTTCTAAAATAGTAAAACCGACCCAACAAACATGTCAAAGTCACAGCGATCACATTTTTCCTCTTTCTAGTGACTGATTATGAACATTGACTGGAGCTTTTGATTAAGTAATTTGATGCATTTGCCATTTCCCCTAGGACTGAATGATAAAGATTGGATTGGATGATTGCATAAATTGGTGTGTCTAGTGAGAGTAAGTACACAAACAAGCAAATGGCGCCAGACTTCACATGTACAAAGCTACACTTTTCGGCGCTGGCCGCTACTGGAAATCCAAATCATCTCTTGGTAACTGTGTGCAGATTGAGTGACCAGATGTCTGGCACCTCCTCTTGAGCTTTTCAATCTCCAGGAGATTGAAATGGCTGCATGTCTTGTGCATACAGATTGCTTGCAAATATAGAAGTCTTGTGGCTATGCTTGGGAAATTCTGGTTCCATCTCAGCTTTAAGATCTCTACCTCAGCTGTTATTCAATCCATTAAAAATCCCAGAACTAATAAGCAGGCCGCTAAGCGATACCACTGCAGGACATTCCAGATCGTGATTGTACATAAATCATGAAAATGACACACATAACCTGCTTATCCAAAAAACACAGTATCATCTATCTCTGTTCTTAGATATGAACTAACGTAGACAGATCTATATATCAGTCTTGGAACAGCTGTAACCTTGACAGAATGTGACTCAATCTGGAGCCTTCCTACGATGCTGATTGATGATGTAATCCCTCCGCAGGTTACGCAGCTGAACTGAGGAGAGTGTCTAGCAAATAAACCTTCAACTTTAGAGACGATTAAACGGAGACGAATTCGGACAGGGTGAGAGACAGATTTACATTGACACCAAATAAATGTCTGTCCTTATTACACCAAGGTAAACCGTAATGAGCAGGTCCAGATTTACTGCACAGTTGCATGATGCCAGCACGACTGAGTTACGATAAAGGTCACAGTCAGATCACAGTTAGTGTTATCATTACTGAGGGCAGGACCACCAGAACACTGGCGACCAGCTGAAATCACAACGAATTTATGAAAAAAAAAACTCCAGAATTAACTTCAGAAAGACATGAAGGCAATAATGAATGTGTCTATAAACATGTATCAGCCATAACATTAAAAACACCTGCCTAATATTGTGCAAGTCTCTTTAGTGCCAATAGAAAAGCTCTGTTTGCCATCAAGGCATGGACTCTCTAAGTCTTCTGAAGATATGCTGAAAAATCAGGCACCAATATACAGTATTAGCAGCAGATCCTTTAAATCCTGTAAGTTGTAAAGTGGGGCCTTCATGGATCAGACTTGTTTGTCCAGCACACTGCGCAGATCCCTAATCGGATTGAGATCTGGGAAATTTGGAGGCCAAGTCAACATCCTGAACTCTACTTCATGGCACTCCTGAATAATTCCTGAACAATTTTGCAGTGTGGCAGGGTGGATTTCCACCCATGAAGGGGTGGACTTAGTTATGAACGACATTTAGGTAGGTGGTGCATGTCAAAGTAACTTCTTCTAATGCTCCATGCTCCAGTTTTGATGCTCATGTGCCAACTGTAGGTAATTTGGGAGGTGGACACGGTTCAGCATGGGCACTCTGACCAGTCGTACACAGCATGCTGAGGTGCACTGTGTGCGTTTTAACTAATTTGCCCTACAGTAGCTCTTCTGTGAGATTGGAGTAGACAAGCTAAACTTCATTACCCACACACATCAGTGATCCTTGGATGCTCATGACCCTGACACTCATTCATCGGTTCATGTTGGTAGGTACTAATCAGTGCATACTGGGAACATCTCACAAGAACTGCTGTTTTGGAGACGCTCTGACAGAATCATCTAGCCATCACGATTTGGCCCTCCACACTTGAAATGACTGTTCACTTGCTGATAATATCTAATATACTGTCTCTAATTTATATGTTCTCCCCGTGCTTGGCGGGTTTCCTCCGGGTACTCGGGTTTCCTCCCACAGTCCAAAGACATGCAGATTAGACTAATTGGCGATCCCAAATTGACCGTAGCGTGTGAGTGAGTGTATGTTTGTGTGTGCCGTGCGATAGATTGGCAACCTGTCCAGGGTGTACCCCGCCTTGTGCCCTAAGTCTCCTGGGATAGGCTCCAGGCCCCCAGTGACCCTGAATACAGGATTAAGCGGTATGGAAGATGAATGAGAGTGAGAGTGAGTGTCTCTAATATAATATCTAATATTTCACACCCTTTAACAAGATAACCTGTGTTACATCAGTGTTCCTGTTTAATATATATAATGATAACTGTTTTTTTTTTTTTTTAGCCAAATGACTGTACTTTACCCCGTCTGATTTTTATAATGCAACACATAATCCTCCACCAAAACGTAGGGTAATGTGAGGATTGCCCTCTATGCACAAACCAGCATATCCAGCGCCAAAGCATTTGGTGCTCATTACAGTGTAATGCCTCCATATTGCCTTGTTGAAAAACAGCTACAGAAAGAGTGGTCTTCAGGGAACAGATTAATCAGTGAGCACTTACTGAAATCAAGCCTAAAGTCCTAAAGTAATCATAAACACAGCAAGTGTTTACCCTGTCATTGTGAAACAGTATGAGGGCTCAAAGCTGCATGGATTTAAAGTTAAGAAGCTTTGACATAAATTAAACAAGTCAAAGACTACTGAGGATGGGAATAAATAAAGTATAGCTGAAGTGAAGTTTTGTATTCGTGAAATACATTTTATAGACGAAAGATTGGGTTATTATTTCCGTCTTGCTATAAAACTCCTTAATGAAAAGAAAATGTATTTAATCTGGCACTATTTTACTACTTGAACGTTGTTATTGCTTTACTACATCTAAAACAATTACTACATTCTACACCACTCGCATAACTTACTGTACATTATATCATACTATATTATACACTATGTACAAAAATCCATGGCTGCTTATATGCCAAAGAAGCATGATGTACTGTTTTTCCCGTGAGCGATGCATCGTGATCCTAAAACTGTAATTCTGCCTCTGCCAAATAAAACAATAAGATTTTGGGTTAATCCCCTAAACGTGTTTTAAGCTCATTTTTGGCTCCATTCAATGACTGTATTACATCGAAAATCCTGATATTTCTGCAAGTGATTGTTCCAGATAGAGGTTACATCATAAGACAAGCTGACAAGCCGACATGCAGGGACAAGACCTTTGTTTCATCTAAGTGTGGGTTTCTGGCTAATGCCTAGCAGCGAGAGAAAAGCTAAATAGCTATTACTTTACCACACTGACACTAATCACTGTTTATCTACCATCGGTAAGCCCAGCGTAAAATGACAGTCTTATCAACAGGACATAAAAATACTGCTAGAGTCCACAAATAGAATGTGTTATTGATCCCGCTAGAGTATATCAGACCTAAATCTAAACACAGGCAACTTTTTCTAAATGCCATGACCCAAAGAAGCCTCGGGAAACACATTAAACCCACAGAGGAAGATAGAGATGAAACATTTGCAGGCATTCCTGCACTAGACCTTCCACCTAGCGAAATTTGACAGACGCGGTCGCGTCAGATCGGCGCGCTAGTCCGTTCTCCCTTATCTCCGCAGAACAGATGTGGCAGCTTCATGCCAATTCCCGCCTGCACAGGACGCGCCGCGCATCGTCATACGTCAGGTCTGATTTCACAGCACAGCCATCAGCCAAAGCCTCTTAAAGCCTAGAAATGAATCTGGCTCTGTGGATGTGCTTAAATAACTGTGAGCATTTATTTGGGGGAAAAGCTTTTGATTTCGTAATATTTCAGAAAGTTGTGGTAGGTGTGAAAATTTCTTTGCAGAACTTTAGGAACGGCTGGATGCACAGGGCCGGGATGATCCATTCTTTAAAGTTGGTAGGAGTTTGCTAGGAATATGTGTAATGAATGAGCAAATCATCTATATTCTGATATTTTATGCATACCGTACTAATCCAACCGCTCTGAGTTTAATGTTACTATCAAAGTTTTCTATGAACCCTGATAGTCTAAGTTGGGCACAAATCAAAAGACAAATTGTAATGACAATTAAAGCTCAAAAGACGTTATGTATTTTCAGGTCATTTTCATGTTTTGTGAGTTCAAGCTACTTTCCTAAGTAGAGAAAAAATGGATCCTTCTCAGAAAGTGTCATTTGGTAGCAATAATCTATCCAGTTAACACTGTTCATGAATTTACACCAATCAGCCATAACATTTAACCAAAAAAACATTTTGCCCAATATTGTGTAGGTTGCCCTTCTGCCACCAAAACACCTATGACCCCTTGAGGCATGACTCCACAGGACCTCTGGGCTGTGCTGTGGTATCTGGTAGCAGCAGTTCCTTTAAGCTCTGCAAGTTGTAAGGTGAGATCTCTGTGTATCAGACTTGCTTGTCCAGCAAATTCCTGGATGCTGAATCGGATTGCGATCTGAGGCATTTGGTGGCCAAGTCAACTCCTTGAACTCTCTCCCTGGTAAACCACATACACAGCAGGCTGTGATGCACTGGCTGTTCTGATACTTTTCTATCATAGACAGCAGTGACTATTTTCAGCTGTTTGCGCTACATTGACTTTTTTTCCGGAATCAAACCAGAAGTCTAGCATTTGCTTCTCACAGGCATAAATGAGACTTGGGTTCCCATGATCCTGTTACCATTTACTGGTATACGATGGATAATAGGTGTTAATGTTATGGGGTGTTAATGTTATGGCTGATTGGTGTATGATGAAGCTACTTCCACAAACAACTAACTGTATGGTTAGCCCTGATGTTTGCTTAAACGGTTCCTTCATCATCAGTGCCGTACCACACTAACTTCTCTGGCGACAACATCCAAAGGGCTGGAAAATGCAAAGATCTGCACACACACACACACGGCAGCAGCTAAGTGCAAAATATCATGCATTTACGATTGGAAAGATTCAGCTAATGTTCACTTCAAACATTGGAATGAGAAAAGGTATGATCTCTGTGACTTTGCTTGTGGCTTAGCTGTTGGTATGACATGAGCAGATTTGAATATTTCAGAAACTGCTGATCTCCTGGGAAGTTTATGCCCAATATTTTACACACAAAATAATGGTGCGAAAAGCAAAGAAAAAAAAATACACATAAAAATTATTGAGTGAGTGACAGTTCCCTGAGTGGAAAAACCTTGTTGATAAGAAAGGTCAGAGAAACACTGTCAGATTGGTTTGAACTAGGGCTGCATGATTTCATCAAAAATAATATTATGATTAATTGACACATAAAACAAATATAACATTTTGTATTCAGATGTATTTATCTTGGACGCAAATAGCAAATAATAAATTCCTTACTATGGGTATATTATCAGGTGGCACAGTAGCTTTGTGGCAGTCACTGTTTCCTTGTACCAGAGTCTGGGTGCATGAAGTTTGTGTATTCTTCCCATTTGGTGTGTTTCCTTCCATAGTCCAAATACATGCAGATTAGGCTATTTGGCATTTCCAAATTGCCCGGAGTGTGTGTGTACACGCCATGTACCCTGCCTTGTAAGCTAAGTCTCCTGGGATAGTTTCCAGGCTCCCAGTGACCCTGTACACAGGATAAAGCAGTACAGACGATGAGTGAGTGAAATTGCATTTTGTGATTTCGATTTATATGTCATTATAATCATGTTTTTAAAACCATAGTGAGCAGAAAAGCACCTCAGCATGCTGAAAACTTTAAACCTTAAGCTGAAACATCAGACGACCATATCAGTTTCAGCTTCTATAAATCAAGAACAGGAATATACAGTAAGGCTATCATGTGCACCCAAAATGGACAGATGAAGATTATAAAACAAGTCACCCGATATTGTCTTCTACTGTCCACATTTGTTTTTGAAGCTCTTGACCTGTATCTGCATTATCTAATGTTAACGCAATGTACTGCTTCCATGTGACTGCCTGATGAGCAGGTGTGCAAGGGTTTCTATTAAATGAGTGAGGAGGATACAGTAAATGTTATTTCTACAATATAAAATGAAAAATGTGGAGAATTATACACTATCAGTCAAAAGTTTGGAAACACCTTCTAATTCTATGGTCTTTCCTTATTTTTCCCCTACATTGCAAAACATCTCAGAAGTCATCCAAAATCAAGATCAACTGTTCAAAGGAGATTTTGGATTCCATTTGCGTTGTCTGTACATGTCTGCTACTTTTGCTCTGAAAATCCTTCATAACGGCTCTAATCTGAGGTGAGGTTAAATAGTGATTTTGCTGGTAACTAAATGAACTTCTCCTCTGCAGCAGAGGTAAGTTTTGGTCTTGCTTTCCTGGGAAGGTCTTCATGTTTCATCATGGTGCTTGATGGGTTTTGCAAATGCACTTGGCAATACTGTTCTTGCAAGAACTGCTCCAGAACGGCTGACCTTCATGTCTTAAAATGTAAAAAAAAAAAGAAAAAAAGACTGTTGTTGTTGTTTAATTACCTAAGGTTATTTCAGTTTTGAAAGAATATGGTTCCAAGATTGTTCCAGAATGTACAGTAGGAGGGGGTAAAAAATCCAAACTTGTGTCCAAACCTTTGACTGGTACTGTGTGTGAAAAACAAATCATCTAAAAAGCCTGAACGGAAAGTACCGATACCGATATCGAAAGTATCGGGTATCAAGCCCATGGCGTGTTCTTTTCACGCGCGTGACTTTTGTTCCTCTGTGTCTCGCGCGCGGTGTCGCGTGCAGACCGATCTGACAAGAAACCTCAGGCTGTTCTCCAAACAACACTCTGTAAACTAGCAGTGAATGACTGTACAAGAGTTCAGCTATAGTTAGCAGCCATGTGCTGGGACTGAAAAACGGTTACTCAAGAATTGCGGTTGCATTATAATCTAGCAACATAAAAAAAAAAAAAAAACAAGGCTCAGGCTAGCTGACGGTATGAAGGAAGGTCGGTCGGTCAGGTTAGCTAATAAAGAGAGCTAGCTAACTACAAGAAACCAAAAGAAAACATTTTTTTTTTCTTGTGAAAACAAACCAGGTCATCTAAACTGACTTCACTGGCTTTTAGTGACCGACTAGCAGGTGAGACACATGAGGCTGTGCTCGGTCTACTGTAGTGCTCGGGTGAGAGATGAGCAGCAGAAATCACTCCAGTCAGACTTCGGACTGGGATAAACAGAGTAATTTATTATTATTATTATTAACAATTTTAGTTTTTCAGAAATAGCTACTTACCAGTTCAGGACATCGGCTAACGAAATACTAGGCAGGCCATGTTATGACATTAGAGAAAATATTATACACAGGCAGAGAGAGCAGTCCCTTAAAACAAAAATCACTTTCTTCTAAGCATCATATACTCTTATTCTATTGTCTCCCCGGATTAATAGATTTTAGACATCTTTGGAACAAAAATCATTTTCAAAAGTTACCTATAGTTGATATAGCCTAAATATTCCTACAATACCATGTACACTTATGACATCTACAGTACAGCTGCACTCTGAGCAGATCTATCTATCTATCTATCTATGCATTTTCATTTATGACTTTTCTTTGGAAGAAAATAATTTTCAAAAGTTACCTTGTTATTTAACCTAAATATTCCGTAACACTAACTCTCATCATCTATACCGCTTAATCCTGTATTCAGGGTCACGGGGGGCCTGGAGCCTATCCCAGGAGACTTGGGGCACATGACAGGGTACACCCTGGACAGGGTGCCCTTATATAACAATATAGACTAAATATTCCTACCATATGCATAAATATGAGTGCATATTTACAATCTATGCATATCTGTCTATCTATCTATCTATCTATCTATCTATCTGTATGGTTTTGTACAGATGCACACTTTTCATCTTCAGCACAATGAAGTGTTTGGTAAAGTCACAATTTTTTTTACATCAATTCTGAAACTAAGCTGTCTGTTGTGGCACCAGATTTGAGATAAAAACAATAATAATATGAAGCACCTAAAATACAACCAGTTTCAGTACGCTAAGGGTATGCTATAATAACGTATACTGTGTGTTTGGGGCTGGCGAGTCCATTTAAACATGGTTAGGATGTATCTTACTATGGTGTTTACAAACATGTTAAGGCGAATTAAAGGTCTTTTCTTTTGTGGAGTCCTTCCACATGATTTGTTAAAATATAATCTGCTGGCAGCACATTATGCAAATTATAACATTTTAAATATTTGCATTTTCTTAGTTGTCTGTCAACATGCTTGCACAAAACCTGAACATATACACAAGGGGACTGAGATATAATCAGAACATTTATCAAACAAAAAGTCTTGAGAACTGCTAGTATAGTTTTTTTGCAATCTGATGTTGGATTTCTTTTTTCTCTCTTTTTAAGAATCCATTGTCTTTTGAATTTTGCTCAAGTTTTGGTTTCAGGTCTTTTCCAAACCCTGGATCACCTATAGATTTCCCTGTGTACTTGTTGCTGTTGTACTTTGATAAAGCTGGCATTAATTCATAATTTATTGTTTAATATTTTTTAATATTTAATATTTTACTTCTTCAGTTTCTAGTCAGTGTGTTCAGTTTTCTGGTTCACCACCAAGCCTGTGTTTGTGCTTTAAGCATGAGTTTGCCAATATCATACTTTCAAGTGCATTGTTTTCAAAATGATTAATGCTCAAACTTCTTTCTTGCTGACTTCATACTATGTTGTATTGTGCCTCGATGTCAGCCTTTATGAAAGGCAAAGTGAATATTACAATGCTATGTGGACCCATTTTTCCTTGGCTTATATCATATGTCCTTTAATAATGTGATTCCTGGCTTTGAAATATGACATCATTTACAGTTCATGGCTGATTTGTGAAAAAGGCATAACTGTAAAATAATTAACAGACATTAAAAAGCATCTCAAGTTTATGCTTTGCTTTTTTTTTCTTTTCTCAAAATTGTGACCCATTAATTCTGTCACTTAACGCCAACAGCTGACACGGGCACCAGAAAGTTCTTGTCAATAATACAGTCTTTCAGTGCTTTCTGAAGGCAATTGAAATTAATAAGTCGAAAACAGAGTTTTGCTGTAGAGGATTTTATGTCTGTTAAAATCTCCCCATCACATCCTCTTGTTTTGATCAGGCTGCTTGCTCATCTAATGACATTTGGCCTGTGCTGCCCTTCAGTCTAAACCACTGGACTATTTTAGATGAGACAGTCTGTCTTTTGTTGTGCATGTTATGTTGAAACAGAGGGTGAATGCCTGAGGCACAGAAGGATCCAGAACATCGGCTTGGTGAAAGGGCTCTCTTGTGAAGTAGAACAGAACTGATGAGCCCAAAGATTTCAGAGAATCATAGCCGTATTTAACCATTCTCTGCCAGTGCCCTGCTTGTTTGATGTATGCAACAATAACCGCCTTGTTTTAAATAACCATGGAAAAAATCTTAGGAAAGAAATGGTCTCTGTCTGGTCTTCTACTGATAAATGTCGATTAGCTTAATTATTGTTAGTCATTTTGTGTTATAAATTAATATTTTCCCTGGTTCCATTGTCACCTCATCTTCACTCACATAGCTGATAATTTGTCTAATATCACTATTTTTAATCTATGTTCTCAGAAGCATGAGTGTCAGAAATCGGTCAGGTGCGACAGCCAGCCAGATGTGTCATGCGTCGTCCTTCTTCAATCAGCCACCCCGCGTGGTGATAGTTGACACATCGCCACCTTGTTGGTCAGAGACACGTTCTGTCCTGTGCGAGGCCCTTGAGAACTTCCTCTCTCTGGCAAGCAGCTTAGAGGGACCCAGTCGGGTACCTCTGCTCAGCCTTTATGCAGTAAACCTGCACCAGGAATGTCTACTGCCATTTGTGGTAAGAGAAAGGCGGTGTATGTTTTTTTTCTTTCTTTTTTTTTTTCATCATTCTGATGACTTTACACATGATGATATGAGCTGGTGAAGATGTAGCACTTGAATTGGTATTGGCATTTCATCTTATTTACATGTGTTACTGTGTGAAATGCTACAACTGCCAAACATTACACGTTTTATCTAACTCCAAGGGTAGTTAATATGATTACGTATATCACAGAATTGTTGAACACTTGAGTAGAAGGTGTTTATTAATTTAATATAACAGTATAGCTCAGATATAGTAGTAGTGCTCTTGTAGTTCAAACACACTGCTTGGCCAAAAACAGAGTCTCCATTTTAGAAGGGTCAAATTATTGGGCTGTATCAAGCAAAGAAAACAACTAAGGAGAAATTACTGGAACTTGTCTAAGAACTGGCTAAGAACTTTTTTATTTTCCCGGACCACAGAAGGAGACCAGAAGGATAGTGAAGCACACTTTGTAGAATAAATATGTTAGGGAAAAAATATATATATATAAATTGAGATCACATAAATACTTGCTAATAAAAATTTCCTGGTAAAAAAGCAGTAAAAACATAGCTATTTTTAATTTCCTTACAAACACAATGTGATTGGGATTGAACAGCTGTGTGGCCATAAGAAAACAACTTGTTCGTGAGACTTATGAAATCTGTCAATAAAAGGGTTAAATTTGGATGTTTAAACAGAAACAGACATTTTTAAAAAGTGATACTCACATAATTGTTCATACTGTAGCTTTTATGTCACCTGGCTGTTTTACCGATATTAACAAACCCTAATGTCATGACATAATTCACGTACCATGAAATTTCAAGCTACAATATTTAGTGACCTCCCCCCTGTTTTGGTTTTCACTTGACAGCAGGTGAAGGGGAATCTTGTGCGTTTATACTCATGTGTGGAGGAGCTACGCTCTCTGCCTACAGAGGGTTGTACACGGCCACAGGTCGAGCTTCTTAAACAGGCAGTGCTGGACAGCCTGCAGCAGTACAAACACTACTCCTGCCATGCCAGTCTGGGAAAAAAACACCACAGCGTAGAGGTAAAGATGCACCACGACCACACTTCCTATATATTGATAAGTAGGTATAAATTTTTCCGATTTCTGCATGTTCAGATTTCTCAAGCCTTGCTGGAAACAAATGAATATTTCATTTGGAGAGCAGGGCCTCGGCCTCATGTCTAAAGTGCTCTGAGTGCACTCGTCATTGGAAACCACCCGTCGAGCTACATGAAGATAATCCCGCTAACTTTTTCAGAGCACCAGCATTCATATTTAAATTCTCCGCTGATGGAATGTGGCACTGAATTAACCCCTGTTATCAATCGTTAATGAAGCCATCAGCATTCTGACACAAACCACATGGCCTGCTGTTTCCTTTTTGCACTCCACAGGCCACACTTGAATGTTCTCCATACAGGAAACAAAGCAGAGCGCAAATGCTTTTAATCAGATTGGTCCGATATTTATGTTCAATTTATTTAAATTAATCCCTTAATGGGATTAATGTTACATTTGTGCTTTTTATGTCAATTATTTTAGACAGCCGTTCGAGTTATAAGAATGACTGCAATTCAAGCAGATATGCTTCTGTGTCATAGCAGGGTCTAGTAGCCTACTGCAGGTGCATGCTCTGTGTAACACGGTTGGACATGAGAATGTATGACGCTATCTGCAAAATATATGTAATTTCTCATTTTTTACAGGATAACACCTACAAACCTACAAGGTTTTTATTTTGTAATTTTGCTGTTTTATACAGTAGATTGACTGACCTGAACCCAAATAAACCAAATCACGATCAACATTTTGGATCAGGGTTTTTTACTCTGCAGCCAGAACTCTTTCAGGAGTAAAAAATAGGGAAAGTATATACATAGAAAAATATAGGAATCTTCAGAGACTTTTACAATCATAATACAGATTAGTTTAATTTGCATTGGCATACTATTAAAAAATAAAAGACAAATTAAGGAAATATGTATGATCTCAGAATATTCATGTATTAGTTCATATAAAAGTAAGTTTTATACAGTAACGGAGTAAGACCTCTAAAAATTTTTTTTAGTAGTTAATAGTGAGCACTAGCAACTAACACTTTGATGTCATTTTACTAAATAAAAATAAAATTGTCCAGACTCCTCCCTTTTACAACTTCATATCATTTAACCATTTCTAAGGATAACGGATTTCCAACCCATTGTTTATTATCTACTGATTGAGTTATAATCAGACTTGTGTGTATAAAGGTGACAGTAGTGAGCAGTGAGCCGGGCCGGACTGTACTCAGGCAACTGGAACGGGGCCTGAAGGACTGTGATCTGGTCAGTCTGCGACGGCTGGTGGTTGTCCACATCGCCGTGGAGCAGAACTTTCCAGACAGAGAGCCAGCCTGGAGCCCGGAGTCCTGTTCTACAGAGGACATAGAGCAAGCCAACGGTCAGCATCTGTTCACTTCGTCAGTTTATGCTCAGCAGTTTTCATTTAGAGGCAGTGTGTATGCTAAGAAACTCTTTCAACAAAGATTTTCAGTATTAATTATGAAAGACATTCAAGTCAAACCGGGATGTGTGATGAAATTTGTGATGAATGAAGGCATAAAACCAATTGACATAAGCAGAATACTTAAATACATAGTATGGTTATGAGACTCTTAGCCGCAGTAAAACATTTGAATGGTGCAACGGTTTTAAAAAAATGCCATACATCAATAACATAAATAACAATCACAGCCGAAGAGCCCCGTAGCTCACATCAGTCGTTCCCTTGAACATTCAGTAAGTATAACTCTTGAAAATCAATGGAGAACTTGTCACCAACTTGTGGAAGAGAAACATCTGTCTGTACACACAAGCATTCGCCAACATTACTCCTAGTGATTTCCACATGTTCGGGTAATTAAAGGAGTTCCTGGGAGGCCAGCGTGTCAGCCATGTAACAGGCAGGCCGATCACGGCTATGGCGTACTAAATAAACTTTCAACCTTGATGGTATCGGAGCCCTAAAGAAACGCTGAGGTAAGTGCATGGGGATTGTACAGAGACATAAAGGTAGTTTTACTTTCATAACTTCTGCATAATCACAAGTCCTGGTTTGACATGAACATTCCTCATAATTATTATCATATTTTACTGAAACACTCTGTGCTCATTAAATACACTAGACTATTCAGTTGAGAACAGTTATCAGTGTATTTAACTTTTGAAGTTCCATTTAAAGTAATTTTTGCTTCTTTTTGAGTCACGAGCCAAAGCAGAATAAGGTTTACTTCTGATCATAGTACACTTCTAACCAGAGAGCTAAACACTCTGTACATATTTGCTGCATGTATGTAGTTAGCATTTTATAGTACTATATTTAATAATATTTAATAATATAATATTGTACTGTACGTGTGCAAACTCTAGGTCAAAATTGCATGTTATCCGTACATGTAAATACATAAAGGAGCAACATACACTACTGTTTAAAAGTTTGGCATCACTTTCTTTTTTTTTGGGATCCCAAACTTTTGAGCGGTAGTGTATATTGCTTACATGCGGCCTTTATCTAGCTTGTTCCAAGGTAATTTATACTATATGACATGCATAGATATACACACTTCTACATATACATATACAGTGGAACCTCGGATTGCGAGTAACGTGGTTTACAAGTGTTCCGCAAACCGAGCAAAGATTTTTAATAATTTTTTATTCGGAAACCGAGCAAGTATTAGTTTACGAGCGCCGAGTATCATGCTTCACACATCCGACTCTTATTTTGACACCGAGCATCACTCTCTCAACTTTAGTATGTTGTGAAACTTAAAAAGTCAGTCTGTTAATATACGCTCATGCCAGTCTCAGAAAGATTTCTTTTTTTCCTGTTAAAACGGTGTTTTCGTTGTGTGTGTGTTTGTTGTGAATCTTAAAAAGCGAGGTGGGGAGAGGGAGGAGGAGTGTTACTGTGTAAAACGAGGCGAGGGAAGGGGCTAATTCCACACACACACACACACACACACACACGGCGCCTGCGCGCACCAACGGAAACACTTATCTGTCAGGATTTATTTGTACTTTTTTTAATAGGTAAAGTGCAGATTAATTTGTTTTATTTTCATTTTATAGATTGTATTAATTATTTTTATGTATTTATTTTTTGGGGCTGTGGAACGAATAATTTGAGTTTTCACTATTTCTTATGGGAAATGATGATTTGGTTTACGAGTGTTTTGGAATACGAGCCCACTTCCGGAACGAATTATGCTCGTAATCCAAGGTTCCACTGTACTGTATGAAAAAGCCAAAAACCAGCTTGATCCCCTGGTCCAATCCCACAGAAAAGCCAGTGCAGTAAAACTTGCTGAAAAAAGTCAATGCTGGCCACGACAGAAAGGCACCTGAACACCCAGTGCACCACAGCCACCCACGCACTGGGCCCAGCAGGCAAGGATACCAAAGGCATCGCTTCCGCCTTCAAACTCCCCAGATCCCAATCTGATCGAGCACCCATGGGATGCATTGGATAAACAAGTCCAATCGACAGATGACCCCAAATTCTAAGATGTCAATATATTACATATATTAGAAATTAATACATGTCCTGTATGTCCATATATTACAATACAATGTTCATATATTACATTTCTGTATGGGAACAGAACAGAAAACTTTCTTGGTAATAAGCATAAACAAGTGATCACACAACATGCATACAATTAATTCATCTGATGAATTAATTTGTTCACACTGTCTTGAAAGTTTAGTAAGTAGGGAGTTGTAGAATAATACAAAATACCTGAAAATCTGTAAGGATGTAAAAAAGGCTTGTTGCAACTGCAAGTAAAAATCCAATTAAATCATTTCACATACCATTGTTGCCACTCAGTTATGTGAGTAAACATGCTCGGATACCTCTCCTCATCTGAGTAACTACTGTAAGTTGATCAGTGCTTGGAGTGTTTGGCACACAATCAACTCAAGCTGTATTTCAGCATTCCCAAAGCATGGGAGTGCTGGAATGATACTGAAGTCAGAAATGTACGTATTGTGTTTGGCTGGTTTGTGCATTCCTTATCCCAGATGTGTAAGTGTGTAGATGCCAGCAGGCTCGGCCTTTTCCCTGTGCTGGGCCACAGACAGTGTATGCAGTTGGTGGAGCAAAGTTTAGCTGGAATAAACAGTTTTGTGTATTCTCACACAGTCTCAATGATGTCTGACTTATAAAAAGTCAGCCAAGCTGGAAATTGCATAACTGCAGATAAAAGACACAAATTAGCTTCGTGTAAGATTTAAAAAACAGAAATTAAAAATCAGCAAGAAGAGTGAAACTATTGCCTTGAAAATTAAAAAGTGGGATAGAGAGGATATGTGCCTGAGGTCATCTGACTTCAAAAAACACAGTACACTGCAGAGAAGACACACTGGATTTCTAAAAGGACAGTTATGTAAGCATAATTACTCTAAAGATGGGTGCGCCATGGTCTCAACTACATCAGTGATTATTTTCACTGCATTGCTCACGGACAGCTTAACACAGCCTTGTTTCAAAAAAGGATTTACTAAGTGTAAGATGTTGATGTAGATTATAGTTTAATGTTTTCTCATGTGTGCTGTGATTCTGATTCCACTTCCGCTAGACATACACACACTCATCCATAGACTCAGTCACAAGTCTATGCTGAGCCCCAGAGTCTAGACCCAATAACAGTGTAGGCCGTCTGGGAAAAAAAAAGCCAGAACCCCTCCTTCACATGCATCCTGTTTTTCTGCTTTCGGCAGACAGACTTCAGTCTGACAGCCTCATGATCAGGGTCATAGAAGGTGTTCCAGGAAGGAAGCATGAAAGTGTGTGCATATGTACAGTACACTGTAAATAATAGAGATTTGGCATCCTGTACTCTTTCAGAAAGTGTGGATCCTATAATAAACTTTGAATTCATGTCCTAATTTTTTTTACATCACCAGTTTCCCAATATTTAGGCTCATCAGGGTTAATTGTTTTTAAACTTGTTTGAGCTATAGACAGATCTTTCATCTCACTAAGCCTGCGAGCGGTACTAGCCTTACTAGTGAGCTTTTGATGTATCGTCATGCGTGTCCATCAGGACTTTAAGCTCCGTGCATGAATCATGATTCTGGAGTCAGTCTCCAATGTAATACTGTTAAGCATTACCGAGAGGGTTCAATGGCCCACTCAGAGACTACATTATCATGACATTACTGCTAAATGCATATGCAATGAGTGCGTTTACCCATAATTCATATGCTTCGTTTATGCACAAAGACCTCTGGAATTCAGCACTCTAATACTAATGTTAAAGCTACTGGATGTCTGAGCTCTTGGCTGGGCATATAAAAAAGAAAAAGAAAAAAAGGAAAACTGAAAATATTCTGAAAAAAAAATAAATAAAAAAAATAAATATATATATATATATATATATATATATATATATATATATATATATATAGAGAGAGAGAGAGAGAGAGAGAGAGAGAGAGAATAAAAGCATTTGTGTAATTTGTATAATTTCATAACTGTATCCAAAATGAATATAATAATTATCATTTTAATAAATATTCACATAAGATAATCTTTTTGGCCTGATAGTTATTCTGTACTAAAACACAATAGATATTTTCCTGCTGTAACAATAGACTATTTTTAAAGTGTTAAAAACTGTACATGACCATGAAACATAAAACTAAACCTGACTAAATTCGTGCTGCTATTTTGGTAAATTATGGTCCAATATCAATCATAATGTCAGTGGTGACTCACTCAATGGTGTGTCTGAGTCCAGGATTTTACATGTGAATCCGAGGACTACTGGAGAGCCACCTCAGGACCCTTGGATTGTATCCTGGTTTAACTATAAGTCACTTGATATGAAAGTGCCTGTGACATGATTAACTGTAAATGTTATTAATTCATATAGGGTCCAAGCCCTTATAATGACGATCACCCATGAGGCACTTTTAAATAAATTCAGTTCACATTTTCTCATAGCCTAGCTATAACGCTCTGCTGCGCATGGCTGATCAGGGCACAGTATAGCAACTTGTTATGAACTTGGTGAGTTGAGACAGGTGGTACACAGCAGAAAATTATGCAGAAAAAAATAGTGACCTTGTGTTCAGGGATGTGATCTGAGTAACATTATTGTACTCTAATGCCTGTTTTTTATTGGGCTTTTCTGATTGGGCCGAAAGCGGTGTTGTTGGCGATTAGTCATTTCCCTATATGGCATTGAGAATTTCGAAGCGATGACACATTCCTGTTAGCTGTAGTTCCAGTTTTCTTACTCTAGAAATTAGACAGCGCTTGCATGGAGGGGTACAACATGAGTTTTCCACATGACGAGTCAAAACAAGGCCACCCAGTCTGTCTGTCTGACTTTCAACTTCTCCATCTATTTTGCTGTCAGAGGCATTAACTCTGGCCTTTACTATTTTGGAGATGGCAGATTTACTGTTATGGGTACAAGACAGACCTGCCCACAGGTCGTGCCCTATTTCTCTTTTTCTTTCACCACTTTGGCATCGCCATGGCAATGGGATAGAGTGGTCAAGGCAACATGCTTTTGTGCAGATCAGCGAAAACATTAATGACACTCAGGCTGCCACTGGATAAGATGAAGTGTGTATGGGTAATCTAAATATACTGCTAGACGTCAGAGAACTGGCAACTATGTGAAAAGGTCTCAGTGGGTGCATGGGTTTGGGCAGTCTGCTCAGGGTTTGTGTGGTTTGTTGGTTTGTATGCTTGTGTTTTCCTGAATGAAAATCAGATCCTTGCATTCTAGGCCTATCACTGTTTCACTTTGAACCTCGACTGGTAATTACACAGTGCTAAGTAAGACATCGAATTTATTTATGCACTGTACATTGTTTCATGCCATAAATCCAGTGACTGCTTCTGTTTTCCTCACAGGTAAAATGATCTTCTATGCATTTATTTATCTCTCACTGTTTGTCTTAGTTTGAGTGAACGTTTCATAAGACATTTTAGAAGTCCTTAGCAATGTCTTAAATGGAATATTACAATATGTGGTCTATTGGCCCTCGGTCTGTTCCTAATGATGAAAAATGTATTATTGTATTTTTTTATATATATAATTATATTCTTAATGCTGCCAATCTCATTGAACATTTAACATAACCTCACACACATTAAATAGTAACTAAAGGGTACAGACAGACATCAGTATCGCCCAGACTGACTCATTAAACCGAGAACAGAACATACTCTCAATGTTGGATTTCAATTACATTTAATTGAGATTTTCAAGTTTTTTTTTTTTTTTTAAACAGGAAATGAATTTATCTAGAGGACACCTGCAGACACTCTGTACCTAAATTTATCATGATTAGTCTGTCTACCTGGGGACAAGCCTTTGCCTCATAGTGGTCACAGAACTGCAGGGAAAAGAGTGATGGATAGTGCCTGTCTTTCCTCCCCTCATCTTCTCACAAGGTGCCATGTTTCAGTATCACCTGGCCATTTCTGTTTTATGGTATATTTGTAAGTGCCACATATCTTCGACTTGCACTAGTATGTACTTGAGATTTCAGCATTCTCTGGTTGTTTCAAGGGAAAGTAGTCTCTATCATTAACATATTTCAAGGTCGGTTTCACCAGCTTGTGAGGCAAGTGGGAGTTGTCCAGGGGAGACCTCCTTAAGTGGGGTTATCAGCTCCTGTATTCTCAACTGACAAGCGTAGATATTAAAACCACGCCAAGTCAATAAACCCTCTAAAAGCTCTAAAAGCAATAGAGGGTGTAATAAAAGAGAACAGTATGTGGCAAATCAGAAATGTTCCTATCCCTAGAGGCAGCTTAGAAACATCATGAATTCCTGTATATTTGTTCAGAGCGGGATAGCGGATTACCCAATGACTCATGAGCTCACTAAACATGTCAACATCTTTGACAGTTGCCATTGTAGGCTGATTAAGGAACAATGCTTTTAACCCAATTCCTGACCTAAAAACCAAGAGGTTAACCAATGCAACTTTTATTCTTTATTCATAATATTGTTACAACCAGTGGTTGCTCACAATGACCAATGATTTTATGCCAGTGGTCAATGCTGTAAGGCCAAGTTACTTTACTGAGTAGCCCGACGTCTTGCAACTCACAAAAACACACACATGAACATGCAAACTCCATGCACACAGGATAGAAGACATGATTCGACCCCCACCCTTAGAGGTGTGGGACGACAGTGGTAAATACCAAAGTTTTTATCATGTAGGGAAATGTCAAGGTAACAGAGCGCATAGCTCCCAGCTCCCATTTCATTGTGAGTTTGGGTGATTGTGTTGCGTTTAGCATGTTTTGCTTGTGGCATATCCCAAAAATATGCTGGTAGATACCTAGGCTCCTCCAAGTTGCCCTTGTGTTAATGAGTAGTAGTAGTACCGAAATCAAAGTCCGTAATGCAGGCGAGGTCATACACAGAAGCAAATCCAAGCAGTGATAATAATCCAGAGGGCAAGGCACGAGACAAAATCCAGGAAGACAGGCAGGGTCATACACAGAGGTAGAAATAACTGGAAAAAATCGCGAGGCACGCAAGCAGGATACTTCGGCACTGAATGGAGTTCTAAGCTTCTTTTTAAAGGCGTGGTAGATTGTTAATAGGTTGCAGGTGCATGGGGTTAATTAGCTGAAATCATGACCTGGATGTGCTTGGCTGATTGGGCTGGCTCGTGACTTGATATATATATATATATATATATATATATATATCAAGTATGATGCGCGACTACTGGCATCTTTAGAGGAAAGATAATACTACACATTGCTGCCATAATTAAATTCAAATTAAATAAAAATAAAAAAGGACATAGATAACAGCTGTTAAAGTGTGTATATATTTGGGTATATAGGTATAGGGTATATGCAGTCTTTTGTAATATTTGTGCATGAGCTCCTTAATTCTCTCAGTTTGTATAGCTGCCCATTCTTCTCGGAAAAATGCCTACAGTTCCTTTATATATTTTTTGTTTTTCTTGCCTGAATTGCACATTTGAGATCTTCCCAAAGTGGTTCAATGATAATGAGGTCAGAAGACTGTGATGGCTACATGGTCCAGAACCTTCACTTTTTTCTGCTGTAGCCATTGGAGGGTCAATTTGGCCTTGTGCTTTGGATCATTGTCATGTTGGAACATCCAAGATCGTCCCATGCGCAGCTTTCGTGCTGTAGAATGCAAATTGTCTGCCAGTATTTTCTGATAACATGCTGCATTCATCTTGCCATCAATTTTGACAGACTTCCCTGTTCCACTGGAGCACACTCAGCCACAAAACATAAGAGATCAACCACCATGCTTTACAGTAGGGATGGTGTGCTTTTCACCATAAACATAGCGTTTATTGTTTTGAGTATAAAAGCTCAATTTTGGCCGCATCACTCCGAATGACTCTGGTCCAGAAGCTGGAAGGCTTGTCTAGCTGCTGGCTGGCGTACTGCAAGCGGGCCTTTTTGTGGCATGGGGGCGCAGTAACGGCTTTCTCCTGGCAAGTCGACCACGCAGATCATTTTTGTTCCAGTACCTCCTTATTTTGCTCCTTGAAACAACACCACCACTTTACACCACCAGAGCAGCCTATATTTCTCTCCAAGTTGTTTGTAGGTTTTTCATTGCGTCCCAAACACTCCTGCTGGCAGTAGTGGGTGAAATCTTCCTTGGTTTCAACAGGACCTCTTATTTTCCACCACTTTATCAAAGTTTGAACAGTACTGACTGGTATCTTCGAGTGTTGAAAGACCTTTTTATATAATTTTTCTGCTTTATAAAGTTAAACACTACCTTATTAAGCAGGTGCATTGGCAGTTCTCTTGCCTTCCCCATGGTGCAGTATGCAGCCAAGTCAGTGCATCACCTCATGAGCTGAGAAACTCACTGACTATTTATGCACAGATACAAGCTACTGTACAATTGCAATGAGTCACAGGTGTGGAAATGTCCCTTTAATAGCCATTTAAACCTGTGAGTGTCAACCTGAGTGTTTATAATGTGACCAAACATTCAAGGATATATAAACTTTTGATCAGGGTTGTTTGGGTGATTTCAGTTTTCATTAGGTTTTAAAAAGGAGTCAAACAACCGTGTCATAATTAATGACCTCATGTGACCTCTTTGTTTGCATTTGAGGTTGTAATATGCTGCAGTTCCTCTGTAATCCTACAGGTGCTATTCATGTATTTTCAGGCAGTACATCATTCTGTGTGGTTCAAGCTAATTATTTGCAACTTTTTTTTTTTAGAACTGTAATAATAATAATAATAATCAGAATAATATTAATAAGAAGAATATTATTTGCAATTGGTTTATTTTTTATTATTTATAATTTGTAAACAGTGTGTGCTAATAAGAAGTCATATTTTTGAGAAGCATTTTGATTATTATTATATTAAAGCATATTTTGGTTAAGTTGTCTCATTATTAAGACTGAGTAAATGGTATAATTTTGCCCTTCAGCTTGTGCTAATTTAATAGCTGTCATTCAGTAGTATTAATTTGTGTATGCAAATGGCAGTCTCAAAGTTACTGTTAGGCTCAGCAAATAACATCAGAGGATTACAATTCTTTTTTGCACTTTTATGAATATTTAACAATAAATAACATTACAAAAACATTACTTTAGGAATATTAAAGTCAAGTACTTGAAGAAATCGTTGTGAAAATTGGGGTTATGGAGTGAATGAAACAAGCAGCTGATGTTTTACATAAATACAGAGTATCTGAAAAGCTCTGTTCTGTGTATTCAGTTAGCTTTTGGCTATAGACAAAATTGGGAAGCAAAAACAAGACATACTTTGTGCCTTATTTCACATATTTCTGAGATCTCTTGCTCACTTGAAGATTTAACGTTTCCTTGTGTTTGTGC
This sequence comes from Clarias fuscus, assembly GCA_030347435.1. Lineage (NCBI taxonomy): Eukaryota > Metazoa > Chordata > Actinopteri > Siluriformes > Clariidae > Clarias > Clarias fuscus. The sequence continues at coordinate 19,776,849 of CM059205.1, forward strand.
ACTTGGGTGTGTATGCATGCGTAGGGTGTATGGTCTGTCAAGGATTTGGCCTTGAATGGTTTTGTCTGGAGGGAGTTAAGATGATTTGTGCCTGTCTCCTTTCTAACAGTACTTCATTTTAAAGATCACTCTGCATATACTCATCTCGGTTACATTTTCACTTCAGCGTCATTAATCATGGTATGATTAAAGAAAACCCCTATGGTTTACTGGTAAAGTTCTTACCTGAAGAAACTTTGTTGTAGTTGTTTGTTTAAGAAATCTCTGCAGAGGCAAAGTACCTTTTATAATTTACTCACGTTACATTTTGTCAGTTATGAGCATTTATACTAGAGGATATATCGTCCTCTAACAGTTAGAGCTGGATAATAATATATGTTCATTCCTTTAGAACGTTTCTTAGTAAAATAAATAAATAAAATAAAACATATCCCATTGCCAGACTTTAAACATTAGATTTTTGTTAAAAACACAAGTCTGACTGATAAGTAAATTGGGTAATTATTTATTCTGAACTCCCACCGCTATGATGTATGTCATGTTTATCACTAAAGCATTTTGCTGTTACAAATTATGGAGATAAACTGAGGCAGGCCACCATGGATGATGTGGAAAGGTTTCACATCTGTAACACTTGTGTGTCCTTGTCTCTAACTCTTCTTATCAAACCCCCTTTGTTGTATCCTACGTTTGATACCTGACATCTGGAATAGACTGGAACTTATTAGTATTACTGGTTACAAAGTCCAGGGCAAGATCAGGACAGTGCAGTTCAATATATTTTCCATTCTGACCTGATAGCTATTCGGGACACAGTTGTACGCAGAAAAAGTCATGTAAAAATCACAGAAGTTGTCTTATGCATAATGTGAGCAGGACATCAGGTAGTCAAGAGGTCAGTCCTCATGTACTAGTGATAGAATAGCGGGTCCATGTGTCATTTCTGTGGCAGTTGCCTACGGGATCTGGAAGACAGCTCAGCGCTCAATTGTATCTGAGCACTGATATACATTTGGGTGAACCGGAGACCTCCTGATCACCACAGAGCTACTCCTACCCCCCATCTAGTAGTAATGCAGACTTCATATTAGTGTTCCCTCATAGTACGTCTTCTTTTTTCTTCCTGTCCCTTTGTGAGAAATCAGCAAGGAGGGTGTGAAATTGATTCTTGGCTTCAGGCTTCATTCAAAGCAAACAGAAAACAGGTTTTTGTTTTACATTTTATGAAGCTCCACTCGAATTCTCCTGCGGTTATGGGAAGCTGTCGACTTGCATACAATTTGATAAGGAATCCTGGGAACTTTCTTTTGAGGCTGTATTACTCAGACACTCTTTTTAACATTTGTCCTCATTAGGAAACAAAGTCACTTATAGAACTACCAAACTATCAGAACTATGAAAGATCCATACTCTTACATCACGCCTACCTCATTTCCTCATGAGATAAGAGATAAGCCTATTATTATTAACCCAGTGAGTAACAAGTCCTAATGACTCACTAGCTATTAGAAGCACACTCCATGTCAAGTTGAACCTTCTGATGTCTGAGTGATGGCAAAATGATCAATTATGGCCCATTTGTTTCAGTACGACGAAGAACAGAGGGTCATACAGGCGGCTAATTCGATAGTGTTTCCAGGACAGACAACATCTCTGATCTCTATCTGCTCTTAGGAAAGAGCCATGAGAGACGCTGAGATGGACAGCTAGTGAGAGACAGCGAGAGATGGATCAGGAGGGAGGAGTGAGGAGCAGAGTGTGATGAGGCGTCTGTGTAAAAGGCTTGGAGACTTCACATTTCATACAGACAAAGACCCATTAGGATTAAACCAGAAGAATTGAGGAAATGTAAAGATGGGGATTAGAGGAAGTAGTTAAGACGTAAAACAAACATGTGAAGAGCAGACAATTCGATTAGATTAAACTAAAGACTGTGAGGATGTTGTAGAGGGGAGCGGAGGGGGTCAGAAGAGACAGACTGAGAGAAATGAGATGTAATCTTTGTGCTAACAGGTGATGTGGGGGTTGCTCTGCATCTGTTACTCCTCATGCTCTCCGTTTCCCACTTCTCCATCCTCACCTTTTTAGCCCACTCACACCATCTGGGTGACATTTAGTAGATGTTAAATCTTATCACTGTGCACTGGTGTATGACATTCATCAGCCTTCATTTATGATTCAATATTAGAACTACAGCTAATGACATGTAAATCAAATCATGTCACGTCGCTAACTCCACGTAATACAAAGAACTGATCTGTGTTCATCGTTTTTACTTATTCTGTAAAAGACCTATATGTATGAAATGTACAGCTCCATGAGTACTTGTTATTTTTAATAGCGTTTTCACGCGATCCCTTCTTTTTTTATTCGCTTTTGAAATGATGTTTACTTTCTTGCATGTCACCATAAAAGATCAAAAAGCTGCTGCGGTGTAAATATTACGTGACATCAAAAGATTTCTGTGTCCTTGTTGAATTAGCAGTTCTGCTTCATTGATAACCTGGAAAAAGATCACAAAACTTTTGTAGTGCATGTTTCTGCTGTGAAAGAACTCTAGCCTCACCCATCATAAATCCCAAGAAAGTGATTGCATGGTGAATTTGCTTCCTTTTTTCTCCAATCTTTCTCTTCTTTCATGGCTCCCACCCTTCCTCCACCCCCCCCCCCCCCCCCTTCTTTCTCTTTGCTACTTAATGAAAGTTTAAACATGACCACTTGGCTCCCATTAGACTCTTTGGGCCCCTCAGAGGTACATGAATAATTGAATGTGACGACTCCAGAGGAAGCGCGCATAAGTCTTATCTTACAGAGGTTTAAGTCCAGGATGACATTCATGAACACTTAAACTCCTTATGTCAAATAACCATATTGTATGCTATACTGTGTCAGTATTTAACTTACTAAAAATTTATGTCAGGAGGAAAAAAACATTAAGCCTGAACTTCGAAAAGCAGGACAGGCCAATATCTGATTAGCTAAATATTTATGTATTCATTTATCTTTAGTGACTACTTTGCTCTGGTCAGGATCATAGTGAATCTGGAACGTATTTTGAAAAGACTGAGAATAAGCCAGGAGTACACCCTTGGATTGGACACCGTTCCCATGATGAGTTCCATGTGCACTCGTTCACCTTAAGGGGCAATTTACAGTAACAGATTCTTCATCTAGTATGTTTTTGGTACCAGAGGATAGAAACTAGAGAACCCAGAATGTAACCCACATGGAAAATACATAGATAAATGCATACATAATTATATACATACATACATGGGGGGTGGGTGGAACGGGAATTGAAATGTATTTGTTTGTTATTGTTATTTAATTAATTAATATCTTTACTGTGTCTGCTAATCTCAGCAAGTAATAATTAAATAAATAAATCCAGGTATAAAATAATTAGGTTATATTTATATTTTTATTATTATTATTATTATTGCCTGTTTTCATAAAAGTTCTGAAATGCATTAATGGTTGCCAAAACCATTTAACAGAAAAAAACTAAATAAAATGTGATGAAAACTTTGTACGGTCCAGGTTCCTGATAAGACAGTTCTGCACTACCATCTAGTGGTAACATGAGATGCAGCTTATTAAGCAGCATTAACCTCCTAAAATATTCCCACACATTAAAATGCTTTACAGGAAACACTGAAAGACCATATGGGCCACATTGAAGACACAAGTTTTACTCACTTTTCCCTCAGTAAGATTTTTTTTTACAAAAAAAAAAAAAAAAGATATATATACTAATGGAGAAAAAAAACACACAATATGCAGATGCTACCCTTAATATCTGACCTGTTCCATTTGCATGCAATTTATTTCTTCATTTCAATAGATAAGGGACGTTCAAGACAAACCATTATTCGTGATGAAATTTCTTGTAAATTAGGGCTTAAAAACAATTGACGTTTACAGAAGACTTCAAGCACAGTGTGGTGATGAGACTTGTAGCTGCAGTAAATCTTCTGAATGGAGAAAATGTTTTAAAGAAAGCCGTATATCTGTGAACGTCGATCCTGGCCGAGGTGGCTCAGAGCCCACTGCAGTCGTTCCTGTACATAAGCAGCGAATGAAACATCTAATCCTTCTAATCTAATCTTTCGACTAACTCGACAACTACTCACCTAGTCTCGTTCACCAGCTTGTGAAAGAGACGCCTCTGTCTGTGGGAAGTGTACCCTCAATCATTCATCTACACCACTTGCCATATCTCCGTTTCCCTGTACAGTCCAATGCCTCACTACAAGGCATTTCCACATGTTTTTGAAGCAGGCCTGACGTACTAAGAAACGTTTCTACCTTGATGTAGCACTTTCTACCCATGATGACCCAAGCACTAGTGAAACGGTGCTTCAGTGTAGCAGGGGATTATATAAAGAATTAAAGGTAGCTTTTACTTTCAGAACTGTTTTCTGTTATTCCGCACAATCAAAAGTCCCGGTTTGACTTGACGGCCTTCGTATTATAGAAAAGGAGAGAATTATAATGACGAATAGTTCTACCTGGTTTGAATTTCATCCTCCCCCCCCAAAAAAAACTCTGCAAAACTGTAGGAAATAGTATTTGAACTAGCTTTTCTCTCTCACACTCTGTAGATGATCTGATGCTAGGTGCTGAGACGGACTTGCAGCTAGTGGAGAACAGTGTCATCGCTGTAGAGAACATTCTGAAGTCATGGCTTCATGACCAAACCGGAGAGCAAGAGCACCTTCAGCTGCTGATCCCTGCATGTGTACAAACAGACAGTTCAAAACCTACTGCTGCTCATAGACCTGGTGCTCCTGATGCACATTACACATACACATTACACTTATACATGTTTGTTCACTTTTCATGAGTCAGAGTGTATGTATGTTTGTGTGGATGTAGTGTGTATAAAGTGTGACATGCAGGAAAGGCTCGTGAGTCCAGCGCTTCTCTCTTGCACGCCTGACCTTGGGACCAAAACCGAGAGCACACGAGACTTCCCTCCAGCTAGCAAGAACTCGTGCGATCAAAGCTCAGGACCGCAGAGACTCCGAGTCATCAAGTACATTTTCACTATAGATAACGGGGCTGCTGTAACTGTGGCAGGGTAATGATAGTGGTTGAGCCTGAGGCATGCACACAGCGCATGTTTTCTGTCTTGAACAAGGGCTTTCATAAAAGGCCTTTTAACAGATCAAACACACAGCATGAACATGTCTGCACTGTCAGCAACAGTCAACAACAGGATTCAAAATACCCTGTTCATTCATTGCCAGCTATAAAAGATGTACTTTGCTTAGTTAAAGGGGGGAGGGGGGGATGCGAAGTATAGGAGTTGCATATATTCTTATACATTTTTTCCAACCGGGTGCACTTTTAGATCCAATGAGCATGCATGTCTCGTCAGCTACAAGAAACGCAGCAGTATTAAATGTGACCAGTGGAAAAATTGAGAGAGAAACCGAAAAACTGAAAGGCTAAACGAGAGGCCGAATGAGATAGATGTAAAAAAAATGAATGGATTATGCAAAAAAAAGGCATCTGTGTCATGTTAAACATGGCCGTGAGTCATGCTCTAATGTGGTGTGGAACATCTAGACAGAGACGTCTGTGTCTGTCATCAGCACACACACGGAGACAGACACACTGCCGTGCATTGTGGAAGCTTGTGGATTTTGCATACATTTTGCATGCCCATGAGGTCATCGATTTCAGGGAATTTTAGCGAGAGACAGTGAGAGCATTCTCACCTTGTTGTGCAGTGAAAGGAAAACTCGTCACTGTATCGTTCTCGCTCCTTTTTTTGCTTTCTGTCATCTCGGTTTCACTCTCACTCTCTCTTTCCACCCACTTCAATCATTAACACAATGTTGCTGTAGTCTTTCTTTTTTCTTGCACTGTTTGATCCTTCACAGTTTACATTCAGCAATTATTAGGAAGCCAAGTATGGTAGAATTATTCACTATACTTAAGAAGCATTACTAGAGGACTAGTGTGTGTTTATAGTTTCTTGATTATAGACACAGCTTGGATCTGTACATGTATGTGTGTTTGTGCATGTGTGTGTGTGTGTGTCAGAGTGCTGCATGCAGAAGGAGTGTGTCAGTCTGTTCTGTATGGCCTTCCACTAATCATTAGACCTACAACTTGCTGGAAGGTGGAGTGGGAAGAGATGGAGGGCAACCATCAGACCTTCCATGCTCTCTGTCACACACTTCGAGTCAGTGAAGAAAGTTCAATTAATTTTCATAATATAGTAGCAGAAACATACTGATTGCAATATGTAGCATACAGTATTACAGGATTACAGTTATTTAAAAAAAAAACTCTGATTAATTACATTTTTCCACTTTTTCGCAATGGCACATTTGTTATCTGATGACATTTTACATTTTCAGGTTTGCTTTGTTGCTGTCTGGCTAACGTAGTTAACATTGTCTCACCTTCAATCTTTTCCATTAATAAATTCTATAACTGCATCACTGAGGAAAAAAAAAATCTGAGCATGTTCAAATAATAGACAAGCTATTCTATTTCTCTTGTAATGATATTATTCTACTGTGTAACAAAGGACACTATTAGTTTAATTCAATTTGTTTATTTTATTAAGATATTTTGCAGTGATCCAGCATTATGGAGATTTGTCATTTAGAAATGACAAATTCACCTCGAAGCTTATTATTAAGGAAGCAGCTCTCCTGTACATGTGAAGTCAGTTGTTTCCTAAGCTCACTTTAGTCTCAATTATAAACGTGGAATTAAACTTTTTTTAAAAAATGTAATACTATCATTTTTTTTTAGTAATTTTTAGTATTTATATTTCATTTTAACTATAATTTCACACTTAAATGTGTACAAATGGACTGTTACTCACTCACTCATCATCTATACTGCTTAATCCCGTATTCAGGGTCACGGGGGGCCTGGAGCCAATCCCAGGAGGCTTAGGGCACAAGGCGGGGTACACCCTGGACAAGGGTCCAATCCATCGGAGGGCACACACACATACACACCCTATGGGCAATTTGGGAATGTCAATTAGCCTAACCTACGTGTCTTTAGACTGTGGAAGGAAACGAGAGTACCTGGAGGAAACACACCAGGCACGCGGAAAACATGCAAACTCCATGCAAATAGAGACGGGTATCGAACCCGGACCCTGGAGGTGCAAGGCGACAGTGCTAACAATTTTACAAAAATCATTTATTTAAAATGCATAATGATATTTTACACAGTTTTTAGAAATATTTGGCTAAGCATTTATAGACTACATTAGCTATGTTAAAACGCAAACCAAAATAACTAATTAGGAGGGGCGTTAACCAGGACTTCTCATAAAATAGATTTTTACATTTACAGAAGACTTCGAGCACATTCCCGTGATGAGACTCTTAGCTGGAGGTCCTGGGAGACCAGCGTTTCATACTGTATGAACATGGTTCTGGTGTACTGAGAAAAACTTTCTCCCTTGATGGTATCCAAGCACTAGTGAAACACTGGGATAAGTGCATTAGTGTAGCAGGGAACTAAAGAAAGAAATAAAGGAAGTTTTTACTCTATATTCACTAGTTTTAATACAGAACTGTGTTCTGTTATTCTGGTTTGACTTGAACGCCCCCATATTCACAGTAGGACACAATTACTATTATAATTAGTGATATAGTTAGTGATATTGGGGTCAAGAGGAAATAATGTAAATGAGATTGCTTTGTCGCATTAAAGAATACTCCTAATTATTTAAATAGGTTGTATGATTTTGCATGTCTTTGTGTCTTCTCTAGACCCGTGATTGGTTTCTCTTAGCGCGTTCAGAGACTGATTTTCGTTCTGCGTCCAGCGCGTTTTCCTACTACGTGCTGCAGTCTTCAGCTTCCGTCTCTCTCTTAATGCAACCTGTCGTTACAAGAGAATTAATGCTGCCCTGCAGTCTGCCTGTCCCGAGCGAGGAGCCACCCTTAAATACACTCAATATGGTGGAGGTACGCTCTCCCTCCTTCTCTTAAATATAAAATATGCAAAAACAAACACAGACATGGATCAATATTTAAATGATGCGGCTTCAATTTAAATGGCTCCAGAAAAAGCACTCACAGTTTGGGAGGTATGTGAAGCGCTCAGGTAGCACGGAAATAGAGAGGTGTACAATAATGCCATGGCTGTAAGCTAGAGAATTGTTATACTGTATTGAAATGTTTCTCATTTTAAGTAATGGAAATAAACATAATAAACCCACCCACCTCCTACATATATTTGACTTCCATACAGGCTCTGGAATATTCCTTAATTCACTTCATCTTTTAATCGCGTAGTTCACAGATTGCGTAACCAAACACTTATTAGGAAGTAAAACTTACGCGGAATGAGGAGAGCAGGTTAATTTGTTAATTACCGTACAATAACCACTGTAGGCCCGAGGGCCAATGTGTTGTACCTTATTTTCCGATACTGTATACTGTATGAGTAATATAAATATAAAAATATGAGTATCTATTCTAATCACAATTAATCTGATACGCTGTGGGACATCTAAAAACACTAAACGAATAACTGCATAGTGACATTTCAAGGAAACACTGTGACCTTATGGATTGCTGTATGAGCTTTCATAATACGGTGCATAATGTAACTGTTTTGTGTTTTTCCCTGTAGTAATGTTGGTAAATGACTCATAAAATACTGTCCTTTTTGGGTTCTAACATCCTGTTCCTGCATGTGTCATTTCCCCTTCTGTGATTAAGGTCCATGTATAAAACAAAACAAAACAAAAAAACTTTTGAATCTTTCAGCAGATCACTCAAATAGTTGTATATGTCAGGATATTTTTTCCCTCATCTATGGCAGTAAAAATGTTTTTATACTTAAAAAAAAAAAAAAAAAAATATATATATATATATATATATATATATATATATATATATATATATATGTATGTATAAATATATATATATATATATATATATATATATTTTTTTTTTTTGGGTCTGAACAACATATTTGTTTGTGGGTACATTTCTTAAACACCACCATCACCCCCAATTCCATATTATTTGTATTCTCTCTATATGATAATATCACAAGTACCAAAACACAGAGCCATTATTTTTCCAAATCAAATGTGGATTTTGCTAAATGTATAAAATTTTTACCCCCCTTTTTGTCCCAGAGGTGTCTGGAGCAACTGGAGATGGATCCTGTTTTTAACCCTCTCTATCTGGGCAGTAATCTCTACCCGTACCTGAGGATGCGAGGCCTGCTGTCTCGCTCCTATGGCTCTCGCCCTCAGAGCCAAGGACGAGGTCAGCGTCGAGACACAAACCGAGCAGCAGAGGGCTCCACACCTCGGCAGGTCAGACGCACTACAGAAACGCTCTAAATGTTAAACTCACCATGGACCTACTTTTCTCTTTTTAATGTCAGAGGGAAATACTACACAAGGCTAAACAAACTTGTTTCATCTAAATATTCTGATCAGACAGACCCCCTAAAGGAAAACTGGTACTGCTGTTGTAACCTACGAAGGATTGCACAAGACATTTCCAACAATTTAGATATTTAAAAAAACTTTGACTTAAAACTCATGTATGTGACACAACCTGTAACATGCTTGTATGTCTGTTCGTCTTTAAAGGATATAAAAACTATAAATAATATCGTTACATAATATTAAAATCTAATGAAACAAGAAGGAACAAACAAGACAGAAATCTTTTCTTTAACTAAAAAAAAAAAAACAGTCTATGCAGCTTTCCAACACTGGAATAACACATTAATATATAGACTTTTTTTATTCCCATAAAGTTGTGTGGAACACTTGTGATATTGAACAAATTCTTTCTTCTGAAAAAGTCTCTAAAAAGAAAAAAATATTCAGAGCTTAATTTACGGCTACATTTGACATAAGAATTCTTGAAAGCTTTCTGTTTCGCATAAATGTTTATGAGCTACACCAAAGGCTTCCTTTCACAATGTTTTGAGCAAACAGGTTTCTGTTCTTTTTTTAGAATAAGGAAATGTGTTGTCTTTTCTCCTGTCTTTGTCCATAACCTTTGATCATACTCCATGGAGGTAAATAGAGATCAAGCTGAAAACTGTGCAGTCATTTTTAAAACTAATAATGGAAAATATTAACACATTGTGTTGTTTATATTACTATTACTATTGCATTCTCTTACAGTTTTAGAATTATGTAGTCATTCTGGATCTTGCCAAGTACTTGCAACCTACAGTAGTTTAATCACAAGCATATCTACCAGCCTTTTATTGAGACAGGGAAATTAATTTAGGAGCTCAATATGGCTTTTTTTATGTATATAGTTGCAGCAAGGTCGTGTCAGAGCCATGGTAGCTCCTCTGTCATCTGCACCTCCAGCCAAGATATCCCGCCCCCCTCTGACCCTGAGCCGTTCACAACCCCTTGACCCCTCCCCTTTGCCTAGTGGACAATGACGTGGATAACGATCTTCTAAAGATGATGTGAGACCGCTACAGTACTTGAGTCTTGAGCTGTGAGTTTCGGTTTGGTATGTATATATGTATACATAAACCTGGCCTAAATTAACATAAAAGGGCAGACCACACCACGGTGCGCTGCAGACCCAGACTTCTAAGACTTCTAAGGTCTATTTGTAGCCCTGAATCGTTTCCAGTTCTAACTTGAGCTGGGTTTTTTTTTTATGTATCTGCAGCAATTAACTGGTATCGCAAGATACCTTCAGATATAAACAGACTAACTGACAAAAGTAGCTGAAGCCAAATTCTAAAGATAGATAATTTGTGTTCATTCACTAGTCAGTGCTTAGTATTCAACTACATCGCAAAAGCATTTGGGGGGAAAACACACAAGCATGTTCAATTTCAAAACTGTAAATCAAATCAGTACTGCAGACAAGATGACTTATTAATACCTGTACTTCAAAACATTTCCTAAACACTACGGTTTACAATGAGTCAGTGATTAGACAGGGTTTTTAGTTATTAGAGGACAATATGGCAGCCTTAGAGTGCAGCACACTCCAGCTGTTTGTGTCTACAGCTGTTAAACATTAGAGCAGATAAAATGCTTCATTCTTTGCAAAAAGACTGGGAAAAAAAGATTATAGACCCTTTTTTTTTTACCGCCCCTAGATGGTAAGAAAGCATGAAATAAAGCATCAGAGTGGACTGTGCTCTGTCTCAGGTTGAGAAAGAGAGGCTCTCTTTCTATTGTAAAGCTACGCAGCAATATAGTTTGGAGTGGACAGAAGGGAATGAAATGGTTTACGGAACTGAAGTGATGTCAAGACCATGGAATTACTCAATGTCACTGTCTGACTGAGGCCCATCTGAGCTGCTTCATTAACATTTCCGCCATTCCGCCCACCCAATGCCGCCTACACCAGTGTCACTCTGACCTCATTTTGGGTTTAGACATTATGCAAAACCCCTCACAAATGAGAAGCATTTTGAGAAAAGTTCTTCATCTGCGTTTCCTGTTTCATATTATTTTTAAAAGGCCCTAAACATTTTAAAAGCAAGGTTTTTTTCTGATTGTATTACTTGAAGGTTTTGCCCAGACTGCTTTCACATCTGAATCTACCTAATGGCATGAACACGTGTTCTCTCTTGGGCCAAATCGCATGTGGATTTGTAATGTCTGTAAAGTGTTATTTAGACTCCAAGTCAAAGTCCACAATAACCTTTTTTTTCCTCCACATAGAAGTAATTCTACAAAATTGATTAAAAGCTTACAAAGTCTGGGCAATTGTACACATGAACAACAGGCATGCAAAGGTGTTTTATTTTAAGAGTTTGTTGCATTACAATAAAGAGCTTCCTCTCATACCACACTATTGAGGAAAGGAGGTCAGTGCATTAATGCTTCTGTCTTGAAGATAATTACTGTTCGGTTGAAATGTTGTCATTCAATAAAAATGACCTTATGTAACTTGTTTAATACCTAATACTTCAAAGCCAGTAAATGTTATTGATTTTTTTCCCCTTGTCCAAGCAGTTTTGTTTAATTTTCACACAAACATAGACATACATCCTACATAGTTCATCTGTTTTGTCTTGACCTGTGTAAGTGTGTGGAAAGCAAGAAACAGTGGTTTGGCAAAGACTACAAGAAGTTTCCATAAATAGGAATGATTAGTTTCTGGCAGTACTGTAACAGATTTTTCTTGAAGTAAGTTTTCCAGTTTTCCTGTTGTTACTTACAGAATTTCCTGTCAGTATGACCTTTTCCAAAATACAGTATATATGTAATATTTATTTTCACCTTCAGCATATCTTTATTTTAAACATAGCAATTAGTAACTAATTCATGGAACATTTAACAACCTTTTTGTCACTAAAAAACAGGTCCGATATATTTAAATTTACAGTTTGATAAACATATAGAGTCAGTCAAACATCTGAGCTGAAATATAAGGATATAGACAGTTTAATAATTAAAAAATATAATTCGCCTATGATAAGCACTTTCATGTACCAAAAGTACTTCTGTCGGACAATTCAGTAAGCAAGGGCACACTTCTGTTTTTTTTTTTCCCCCACTAGAGTTATGGAGGCATACAACTGAGGTTGAAATTAAAACAGAAACTTTAGATTTTAGAAAAGGAGAACTCGAGCAAGATGAGATATCCATCCCCTGTGTAGCTATTTTTATAGACTGGGAAATGCCAATACTGTTACCACTGAAAACGTTTCCAATTAAATTGACACAATTAAGAGTCACATTTGGTTCTGCAAAGATGTCAGAAGTTACTTTCAATTCCCAAGGGAACTGTGGAATGTTTTTTGGGTCACAATAACTGCACTCAAATCTAGAAGAAAAATGCTTGACTTAGTAAATACTGATGAAGAATTGTAATCAGTGAAGCAAAATGGCATGGTGATCACATTTACACCATGTATTATAAGTAAGTTCCCTCTTTTACATTAAACAACAGAACCACGATACATCTTAAGGTGTAGGAAATTAGGCATACGTGTTATTAACATGCTAACTCTGCTTTTGGGGCACGTTTATAAGCGTGTCAAAAGGGATGGGGGGAATTACAGAGTTAATGACTTTAATGGCATCTTAATGACTCCAAAGTGGCGCAGTGGGTAGAGCTGCTCCTTTACAGCTCCAATCTGCCTTAGCTGAGCTCAGGTTACTGTGAGTTTGTCTGCACAAATTCCCCTTCCACCTCTCAGAAATGTGCTAGTAAGTGGATTGGCGTTGGTAAATCAGTATGTACAAGTATGAATGTGCATGATTAATCAGTGTGAATTCCTGCCTCATGCCCATTGTTCTTTGGATAGGCTCCAGATCCACTGTGACCCTGAATGTGTTGTTGAACATGAATAAATGAGTGAATGCATATTATATAGGAGTATATTCTTAGGAAAGAGAAAGTTGCATATTTGTACTTGAGGTAAGCACAGACATATTCCAGGGAGGTCACTTAGTATTAAAGGTATTGCATTTGGTCCTAGGAATACTATAAAGGAGAGGGTACTGCCTGCTTTTTAGCTTAAGAAAACAGCATCCTAAAAATGCACCACAATGTGATGAATAGATCAGATTCTGGCAGGCCTAGAGGTTGGTCATTGAAGAAAAACGTCAGACAGTGGAAGAAAACACAGAGGAGGGGAGAATGAAAAGGAAAGACTGAAGGGGTGAACGAGAGACAAAAACAGGACTAGGAACAGCCTGTACCTTCACACCGAGCCAGACAGACACAGCTCAACTTAGCCAGAATTCTAACCATTTCAGTTAAAGCTCTTTTCTTTTTTTAAAGCTGGTTAATATTCACTAAGCATCAGGCCACTTTTTTTTTTTCTTTTCTGGCATTCCTCAATAGCCGCTTCAGTGGGACAGAATAAGGGCGTAAATAGGGGGACGATGAGAAAGAGGGGGGAAAAAAGTATTTGGAATGATTCTCAATCTTAATCTCAAAATTAGTTTTGGGACAAAAATATTTCTTGGAATAAAAAGTACTATGAGGTTCTGAAAAATCTTTTATTATCATCACATAATATCAACAGCACAGCTGTTTTTTGACTTACTCCCACACATACACATAGCAAGTGATTAGTAAACTGCTGCATTTAAAATCTCCATAGAAAAACAAATGTTGATGTGCATTGATTGTTCATATAGTCTATTATTTCTGACTCTCCAAAGGTGAATTGGTATTGTTAGACAACGGAAGACTCCTTTGTCTGGCAGTTCCAATTTCTGTTATTTAACGGCTTAACAGCCTCTAATATACTGTACAAGTCACAGACTCAGTATGATTCACTAAGAAGGAGAAACTGGTAAAAGATGTGCAAAATTGTCATAGAATAAGACCATGTGAGTAACCCACATACAATAAATTCTGCAAAATTTGTAGTTTCATTGTCCTTCCCAAAGAAAAGAACGTTGTGTCACTGAATCGATCACAGTGCATTGTCTAGGGCGCCAGTTGTCTATGACACTAACCTGCACACATGTCTGGTTTTCCAGTTACTGTAGTAATCCCAGATTTTACAGTGGCCCAGAACAAGACCCCGGAAAGCCTGTGATCATTTAAAAACTCTGGTGTCTTTAGAAAACTATTCCTAGAGTGCATTTTAACTGCTTGAAAAGGCTTGCAGGATCGAATCAGATATCACCCAAGTTGTCATAGATGATGTCTGGAGGACGCATGGCAGGGTGCCATGCTGTTCCTGGGGGCTTATGCTTAGACACTTTACTATAAATCTCAGCGTTCTTCTCTACTTTTCCCCAACCAGTTACTTCATTTCCGAATCCTTCTCCAACAGCATAATATATACTGCTGCTATTGTTGTTGTTCAGGTTAGCTCCAATTTTACCTTGGGTTAGTGGAAGTGGCTCTTTCCTGGGAAGGACTCCCTTCCCTGGTTTGGGTGCTGTGAGGGGCTTGGGACCTTTAGGCTTGGCCACAGCTGATTGTGGATGTGTCTTGCCCAAAGGAGGGACACCATAGTCATCCATGTTTGGATTGTAAGCCACTTCATGACCCTGAAGTTCTTCAACTCCCCTTGATTTCCAGGACTGGCTATCCAGACGTGCCTCATCATACAGAGTGGTGACTGGCTGGTTTCCTGGAAGACCTCCTCGTCCTTCAGGCTCATCATAGATGTGCTCTGCCCGGGTTACATCAGCAGGACGCCTGTTGCGGGGTTCAAGCGACAGTCCTCCTGTTCTTGGAGTTAGGTCAAGTGTGACTCTGTCATAAAGATCTGTATAAAAAGGTTCATGCTTGCTGCCTCCACCTTCATCACCAAGTGGACGATGCCACGGGTTTTGCATTGGTGTAGGTTTAATACTGTCTACAGGGTCAGAATAAAGACATTCCCCCAAAATATTGGGCAGACGCACTGAGTCAGCAGGTTCAGAGTACAGATTCACTTGGTCGTCCATGACACTTTTTGGCCCACGTGGCAATGTGGTTGGAACAGGAACTGGAGGCTCTGGTAAGGTGCGCCCCTTGAGATTTTTACTTTCTCCTTCCTTTCGGCTAATGACTCCATCAGCAGATCCAGGTTTACTGCCACCGGAGTCTCCATCTGTGTCTCGGCTCATTCCCTCGGCGATCGCAGCCCGGATCTGTTGGAGAGCAGGACAGTCCCCATCAAACGATGAAGTCTGATTTTGTTCCTCAGCCTGAGCCTTCTGCTCCCGAATGGCAGCCTCCACAATCTGAAAGATCTCGTTCCCCTGCTTTGTCTCAAAGGTGAAGTTACCTGGGCCAGATTCACAACGGCGCCCAGCCTCAAATGAGAACATCACCTGCAAGAAACATCAGAAACAAGGAACAATTATTATGCTTCCCAATGTACCTGTAAATTCTCATTTTAATTGTCTACATCTTTTGACCCAAACAATATATACAGTACTCTGAAAAAGTCCTGAACCACCCATCATTTCTTCATATTTTGCTACCAAAGCGCCAGACTTTCTTGAATTTTTAAGGTAGTCTTGAGGTATTATTCTCCAGTCTTCCTGAAGGAATTTTTTGGCTCTCATTTTCAGTCCAATCCTGAGAAATGTTTTTGTTTGTTAAGCCACCTGGTGACTTAGAAATCATTCAAGCATTAAAAAAAAAAAAAAAAAATCTAACGTGAGGAAACGTGGGGATAACGCAAATAATTTTTTATTCAAGACTTTTGAGAGTACTGTAGAATAGGAATCAGCCATTCAGGAGAAGTTGAACTGGGGTAGTTTAACACAAGATACCTCTTTAGTGCAATGCTGAGCTAATACAAATACTTTTCTAGTAAACATTCATTATTATATACTGGAACTGTAAGCTTGTCTGTCCACTTAGGAGAATTAGCACATGTTTATTTAGATCTTTGATAGATACCATAAGCTTGATTCCAGTCACCTAGACCTGCCCCTCTACCCACACTTGAGGGAGAGAGGAAGGCTAGTTTCCTGTATCAAACGGTTTCTATGGTAATGACAGGAAGCAGAGATGGAAACAACAGTGGCCTCAAGTTCCTGCTTCAGTAAAAGGGTAGATGTCACCAGAAATAAAGGCTGAGAACAACCACAAAAGTATTTCTGGTGCACACTATATGTGTGTCTATGCATTAATGAATATGTAAATGAGAAAGAAAAAGGAAAGTGAAACATGATTCAAGGCCTTGTGTAAATCTATATAAAGCAACACAATGGCCCTGCTGTTGTACAGCAGTTTAATTTAAAAGATAAGAACTCACTCGGTCTCTGCCATATCGACGTAGCAGTTTGTAGGGCCATACCAGCAATGTCTTCTTCATCTTAGGCTCCTTCAGTATCAGACTCTCTCCATCTGCTTTTAGCCAGTAATTACCAAGTAGACCACAACGTTCGGATGCTTCTGTTCTTTGGACACTTACCCAGAATTCATTGACTGTAAAGTACAAGTACAATACATTAGTTCAGCCCTGCTTAACTCTGGGCCAGGAACAACTGTGCATGTGTTTAAACTGTACAATGTTGTATCAGGGCAGCATTTGTTCCATGTTATGCTTTTTTTAACAAGTGATCTGAAATACCAAAGTGTAAAATAAATTAATACTGATTCCTTCTATAAGCTATTAGCAGTGCATATAATGCAAGTTCATGTCTAATTAATCTGAAGTAAAATCATATTGAAACCAAAATATTAGGTAATCTTGGTTAAGGGTAGTACAAAAATAACACTGCTGCACACCACAAGATGTCTAGTCCACAAGATGTCTTCTGAACCTGCCTTGGGTACTCAAGCTTATCAGTATCTAGTTTATATGTGGTAACCTTTAAACCTGTTAGAAACCAGTGGAAAATTTAACTTCTGTAAAACTGACAGCGTACTAAAATAGTCATGTGGGATTCAGTGTTGCTTTAAGTAAAAATATTAAACACAGGTGTCTAATAAAAGCTGGTGAAATATATTCACCACAGAGCATATGACATACAACCTAGCACTCCCACACACTGAAGATATGACTGAGTGTACACCAAGACTGCAAAGTCACAAGCCTCTTAATGTCAGTGTTCACTCACAGACACACACAGGCTCTTTGAGGAAGTCACAGGTGCCCTTATGAAAAACAGAAGTATTAATAACCTCTATTTCCCTAAAAAAAACCTATGTTCAAAGAAAGACACAGAGGCTTTCGTAAATTGGGATATCTCTCTCTCTCTCTCTCTCTCTCTCTCTCTCTCTCTCTCCCTCTCTCTGTCTGTCTGTCTCCAAGGCATGTGTAGCGATGGACTGTGACAACGGGACCTGGGACTGAATGCCTGAGATTCTGTGCTACTCTCTGTGAATTTTCATGCTTACTTTTTTCTTTTAAGTTAAACTAGAGGCGACAGAGGCAGCCTGCTATTGCAAAGAAGGCAGTCAATAAGTGCATGTGTGTGTGCGTGCATGCAGTATGTGTGTGACATTTCTGTCACAGCAAGGAAGCAGCTCTCCTCTATAGTGTCTAGTGTAAACAGATTAAAAGGCAAATTGTTCCAGAGCTGTGTGCCTGACATGTGACCAGAGGAAGTGTTCTTTGTATGGTATATGTAGCCCTTTTTGCCTTTTCTATTCCATGGTTATGGTTTCAGTTCAGCAAAAAATTTAATATACCCAATTTGACCCTCAGACATAGTGGATCATGTTCCGTGTCTAAAATATACCTACTGAGCCAAACTAAATCTTTTGACGACAGTGAGTGATGATTGTGAGTGATGAAAAAAAACAAGGCAACAGTGACTGTGCTACCACCGGGCAGGAAATGATGTCAAACATCCTTGTTTGGGATCTTGTGTATCAGAGACAAACATAATTCATATCTCTGTCTCCTGCCTGAAATTATTGGTGACTTTCTCCCAAAGCACACAGAGCCATGGCAGTGCACAATCAAAGGTAATCAAGAGCTTGATCAAATAAGCATTTCATTGACATTACTATCAAAAATGTATTTGACAGTCAGTAAAAAAATTTGTAAAAAATGATCAAAGGCTTCTAAAAACATCCCTCTCCTGGCTAGAGTCAGCTGAGAAACCTGTCCTTATGTAACATCAGAAAAAAAATAGACTTAATCTCAAACAGACATCTGTGCTTTTGTCCTGGCCTTTTTACCATGTGCATGATTGTTTACAGAAGAAAGAATCTTAAAATGCTATTTGTCCATTTTATTACCTTCCTCTCTGGAGTAATAGATCATGTTCTCAGACATCTTAAGATCCTGTTGTCCATTCGAGTCCATACTGCTGAAAGTTCCACCCCCTCCCTGGAAGAAAGACAAAGCAAGTTAGAGTGCGAAAGGGAAAGAGAAAGAGATGCTGAGTGTGCAGTGTCGTCCTTTTGATTCTCATAAAGGCCCAAATAACTTTTTGCCTTTGGAAATTCCCAGCATGTGTCCGGAACATGCTTAGACATCCCCTGTTCATTCTGTACACAAACAACCTGAAACAACATCCTGCAGTTTAGTCCTTTATAATTATTTACTTCTTAAATTCTTCACCGAGTAGCATTTTACACTTATTTAAGCCGAGTGCTTAGATCATTAACGATGGGCATGACGCTAATAAAGCGTGATTTATTTACATACTTCAATAGCATGAGAATTATATGCGTCTCTTCTGACGGTACACATGATAGCATCAACAATGGTGCAACTACTGTACAGGACATCTGTACAGGAAACATAATACAACACATTGCTGCCATAATTCAAGTCAAATTACAAAAACGGCATAGATAACATCTGTTAAAGTGTGTATACATTTTCGGACCCCTCTGTATATATACACACACACACACACTATATATGGAACGATCTAATATCATCAGCTTTCATTTTGGAATATGGTGAAGTGTGACTCTGTGGCCCCACTGAAGGCCAAGCCATGTGAGAGTGGGATTATGAAAACCACGCTTTATCGCAGGTTAGGAGTTCTCACCTGAAACGCAATCTCACACATCTTCTCCACCCACTCGTTAGTGACTTGCTTTTCGGCTGCAAACACATGCGTCTTATCGTTGGTCTCTACACAGAAGGCGGACATGTTCTCTTTAGGACAGCTTTCGGTGACAGCAGGAAGGATGCTGATGCACTCTGACAGGCGGATGATCTTTTTGTCGAGTTTCTTCGTGCTGGGTTTTTCAGTGCCACAACCCGCACAGTCATAGAACTCGAGGCGTGCTATGCCGTTCTGACTCGCCGGATACAGCACAAACCAATTTTTTTTCCATTTCTGAAAACAGAGTGAGAGGATTGATAAGAAGATGAAGAGATGATTATAGTTTACGTTTTTGAGGCAGTTAAGACAGTTAGCAAAGGAAGAAGGGTTTAGGAGAATGTCAGGTACATTTATTCCGGTTTGGGACATGCAAAGATATATACACACACACACACACACACACACACACACACACACACACACACACACACACACACACAGTAATTAGGCATGATGAATTACACCACTTAAACAGGCATACTCTTTTCAGCTATTGTTTAGGGAAAGGAGAAAGTGATTTGTGACGCCCTTTACTAGGAGATCACAACATTGGGTCATGAATGTTAAACTTGCTGGTGGACTCAGGATCATCATAAATCATCTGAATTGGAGAGTCCTTTTTATACACAATGACCTGAGGCTGGATCTGCAACGTTCCATCTTTTCTACACCCCCAAATAGTTTAGCACTGTTTAGCAATACACGCATAAGAAAGAAATCTTGCATACATCACAGCGTCTTTATTTTTAGCGTTAGGGTGACTATGCCGAGGTTACCAACACTGCTGCCAGTTAGAACGAAGGCCTGTCCTCCACATGCACAAAAAAGAGAAGGAAAGCTGGGTGGTTGTGTGCATAAACAAAGTGACCAAGGATACTTGTACTTGTGTGTGTTTGTGTATTTGTATAACAGTAATATAGCTCACCACAATGTGCTTCCTATTTGCATATGACATTCACCCGGACTGATAATGTACTAATATTACAATTTGTGTTTAGTCTTTGCTCACTTTGTCTCTTCCCCACATTCTCTGTTCGCTGCCTTAACATTACTTTATCTCTGACTATTTCCAAAAGTAGTTTTGTTCCATTATTTTTATGGAAAGAAAATGTCAAAATGAGGCATGTTATCTACTAAACAGTGGGTGTATCAATAAAGGTCAGTTAAAGTAAATACAATATAAATAGTATTAGGTCATTTGGCTTGTTGTAAAGTGCAAATAAGCCATGTTACAATTCTGAACAAACAAGTTATACGCAACACAGGTTAAAATTTTAGAATACTACAGTACAAGGCTATGTGATGTGGATAAAAATAGTATTTTCATGCTATACACTAGTATAAATAGTATCGTCATGCTACATGTAGTCAGTGTCTGTCAGAAACCTCAGACATACTTTTCAGGAAATGAAAAAAAAAAAAAAACTGCAGACAGTTTAAGGATCCAATGGAGTAACAAGATTTAGTCATAAGCTCCCAATACTCTTCACTGGTGTAAACAAATGTAAAGAGTGACCAACAACATAATTTTGTAGGAAAAAAAATAATAATAATAAAAAAAAACTCTAAATATCGACAATATTTCTTGTACTATGATTAAATTAACTGGTTAAGCAGTAATGTATTATGATTAATATTAGCCTTTATCCATTTAATTGAACACTTCTACTATAGAGTCTTTATTAGTTTTCATTATGGCAAAGCCAGTTTTATTCAACAACCCACAGATTTGTTTCCAGGAACATCAGAGGCTGGTCACAACCACCGCAGAACCAAATAAAGAATAACTGTGGTTTGTTTGAAATAGGCAGTTGGCAGTAGGACAAAAATGTAATACTTATAGACATTTATTCCAAACACAATGCGCATCACTATATTTTGGTGACATACATACATTAATATATTTTGATAGTAAAAACAAATAATTCAAATATAGGACTTTATTTTAAAAAAATATATATATATTATGGCATGCCGTTTAGGAAAATATTCATGAGAGAACTTAATGAAAACTCTGAATATACTGAATGAACTGTGAGAATATTGAATGGATTCCGAATATATTGATTTAAAATATATATATATTGAATGAATTCTGAATATATGGATTGAAAACTGATATATTGAATGAAAAGTCTGAATATATTGAATGAAAACTAAGTATATATTGAATGAAACATGACGTCATCAAAACACAGTGCCATCTTTAGAAAGGATGAGTGAGTCGCGAGAAACTTGGTTGCTGCAATTCTGAGAAATGAAGAGATGGTCAACACATTGGTGTGTGCATGTACGGCCCAAAGTGGTGGCACAAGCCGCACTCAGTATCAGACTATGGATGAAGACATTTATTCGCTATTTCACCGCGGAAGACCGGTGTTATGCGCTAAAATGCCCCCCTGCCACAGATCCCCCCCCTACATAATCTCTATCAAATATTACATTACAACATAAATTCATAGGTTTATTGTTATCAAATATGATTTAACTATTATAATTAACCCTAGGCATGTGACAGGTGTCGAGACCATAAATTCCCATATAATGTTTATTTTGTGGCACATTTATTTTACAGGGATTTGTCATGTAATACAAAAATGCTTGCACTAAATAAATATTTATGATGAAAAATTTAACGAAATGATTTTTATTATTAAATAAGCAATATCAAAAATACATCTTGTATATAAAAAAAAATTATCATTTATATTTTTTCCCTATACAACATGTAATTTTTTATAATGCTTATTTTATAATCTAATCCATTTGGTCTAATTTGTAATTTCTAAATCATAAACCTATACATTTCTGTTGTAATATAATATTTGATAGAGATCTTTTTATTCAATATATCAGTTTTCAATCCATATATTCAGATTTCATTCAATATATATATTTTCAATCAATATATTCGGAATCCATTAAATATTCTCACGTTTCATTCAATATATTCAGAGTTTTCATTAAGATCTCTCATGAATATTTTCCTAAACGGCACATGCCATATATATATATATATATATATATATATATATATATATAAATTTTAACCTCTAATCAACTGCTTCTACTTTGTAATCGCTTTTATATACTGATGTAGAATGTTAAATTAGACCTATATTGTATATATACACGTATATATAGATGTAGTTTAATATCATATTAATATTACATATTTAATATATAATATTATATTGAATATACTACTATTTATTATTTCAGCCTTTTACAGTACACCACCAGTTCTGCAATAATTATTTAAATAATATACTGTACACCTTGACATGAATCGAAAAAGAGCTTTCATTCAAATTTTCATTCAAATTTTGCCAAATGCAAATGGCAAGAGATTTATTATAAAATGTGATAACCAAATTCATGGCAGATCAGTGTTTAATGTAAAGTGTACATTTCATTATTGCAACATTACACATAAAGTCAAACCATGCTAGACCTAGTGAAAGAATTGTTAGGTCATTCGGTGTTCGGCTACATTACTACCAGTCGTATTCCACAATTGTGGATTTCCTGTGACTTTAATCCAGCTAAGCTTATACAGCATTGCGCAGTTATGAGATTCTAACAATATAAATAATAAGGTATGATAACTCTTAAACAACATAGTATGAACAAGCGTTGCATTTAAATATGTACTGGAAGATATTGTACAACATGTGGATGCTGCTTAAAAAGATTTAATCAAATTTAACAGAGAAGTACCTAATGCTTAAGAAAAAAAAATGCATGCGCACACATAACTCATCAGGGAATAACGAATCTGTTTTATTAATCTGTAACATACAGATTAATAAGTGCATAGTAAGTGCATCTGCCAGTGCAGCAAAAAGGAAATGTGTGGGATTACCCAGTGTGCTTTACTTCCTCCAACACACTGCAGGTGTGCAGAAAATCAGCAGATCTCCATCTGCAAAACTCATCTGAGCCTCCTTTCCCAGAAAGTACCACAGTAAAAACCAATCTCATACTACATATGGCTCAGAATGACAATCCTGTCCTTTGTTATGGTTTAAAATCATCTAACAGTAGCTGATGTCGAGAGTAACTAGATGTGCAGAAGCATTTAAAACTATAATTGGAAAAGAACATTTAATTCAATATAATCAAGTGACCCGGTGAATAGACGCAGCTAACAGCTGACACTATTTTTAAACGGGACATACTGTATGCATATACATGAGGCACAATCTGTACACAAAAATATCACATCAAATATCCTGCAGCCTTATCAACATGAGGAGATATGACTCATCACGGTCCAACAGACTTCTCCATCACGCTGCAAATGTATAACTTATTTCACATTATCATGCATTAGTATGCCTCCAGCGACCTGCGCTTAAACTCAATATACATAAAACAAACAAAATAAAATTAACAATAACACCCATCTACATGATGGGTAACAAAGTATGCGAATTTGGTGCTGGCATTGCCCTAGCACACCTGTTAAAATCTTCCAAAGGAAATGCATCACTGTTATAGTTTTTTAGCTTAAAATATCATCATTGTATAAAGCATATCAATCAACAATACAATGATAATATGACGAATGTTTCAATGCTATATTTTGTAGCTACATTTATAAATTATGCAATCCTACAGGTATGTTGTTATAAACTTTCAGGTTATTCATGAGGTCATGGACTTTTGATACTTATCTTAATAGCTTCTAATTGGATCATTACTGCAGTGATATATATGTCTTAGTTGGAAACAATTATTTTGTCCCTCCTAAATGATGCCATGAGTATTTTCCCATTTCTTAAACAGTGGAAAAGATGTTACTGTGTTTCAGTAGGGTCTACTGGGATTGGGTTAAGGATTGTCCAGCACATTATTAAAATCTGAAAGGATAGTGCTGAACTGTCAATGTCATGGAAGAAAGGTGGCTATGGAAAGAAATAATCATAAATGACTGTGATCAGAGATCACTTAAATGCTTGGTAAAGTTGCATCATACAGAATGACCAGTAGAAATCACAGCTATGTTGAATAATGAAAGTAAAAGCATTTCTACACGCACAACGTGACCATACAGCAGTGTAGCTATAGGAATACCACTTGGTGCACCCATCCTGCATAGTGCCCTGTACGAACCTCTGGAGGCAGGGTTATGCAACAAAAGCCCCTGTGTTGAAAGTGTTTAATCAACACTGGGGATTTTATTATGTATGACCTGGGTTGCTTAACTTGGTCTAGGTTCAGCAACTTTATGTGGCAATAAAATGAAGTTAGCTGACCTGAATATACTAATGGTACGGGGGTCAAAGGTTGCTCAATGGTTAAGCATTGGACTAAGGGTTTGGAAGGTTCCAGGTTCAAACCCCACAACCATTAAGTTATCACTGTTGGACCCTTGAGCAAACCCTTTAACCCTCAACTGCTCAAGTCGCTCTGGATAAGGGCGTCTGCCAAATGCCATAAATGTAAATGTACTGAATGATCAAGTTATCACACAATTTTTTTTCTTTCATTGAAAGCATGGGTATATTCCAGAACAAAATTTCGGAAGAAAAAAGGTCTGGGAGCTTGAGGAATTATTTTCACACATGAACTAGTCAGCTGGTTCTGACTGTAACCCCACTGAAACTCTTTGAGATGTGCTGAACAAGACCTCTGAGTGCTTTGACTCTCTTGACTCTCATCTCAGCCAAGAAACAATGCAACACTGGATGTTGTGACATTTCATAAGGCTGTTGAAACAATGCCACAGTGAATGCAGGCTGTAATCAATGCTATTACATCTACTACATCTCAAGAACACAAACTGAATTGTACATTTTAATCTGCCTGACATGTAAAATGCTTCACTGATCCCTTAGTACAGATATATGAACATAATCCAACTATTCAATCTCATGGGCACCCAAGCCCACCCATGGCCAGGTGAACCAAAGACCAGCCTGTCCACTCAATCCCACAGAAAAATCAATGTAGTACAAATCACCAAAGAAAAAGTCAATGCTGGCTGCAATAGAAAGACACCAGGACACCCAGTGCATCACAGCCTACCCCACATGGCCCAGCAATGAAAGAACCCAAGATCCCCATCCGGCCGCTGAACTCCAGAGAGCTCCAATCCAATCAAGCACCCATTGTATATGCCAGACATAAAAGTCAGACTACTATCTACCATATAAGAACCTAAAAAGTATAATAAATTTAATAGTGCTGTGTTGTGATTTCCATCAGAGTACCTAACAAAAGAAAAGCACCCAACACACTGAGCCACATCTATGAGTAATAAAAACCTACAGACAGGCGTCACAATGCGTCTCTTCTCAGCTCATTTGACAGACGTGCACCTCTCAGATTTGGACTCAAATTTCCATAAGACTTTAAAAAAGCTATTCTTAAAGGACTACTCTTTCTGATTTACCTTTCTACAAACAAATGAAGCAAGGTGCTATACAAGACCAGTCATCGTTAAAATTTGTGCGAGAAACTGAGCAAATATTTGACAAGATTTCTTTTCTCCTTTTCTTGAAAGAAATAGCATTTAGTACAGTATGTAGGGTTTTGGATCCTTTGTATTTTTCGCTCAAATTTGCTCAGTTTTTTCTCCCTTTGGAACAATTCTTATTTGCAAATATAATTTAATATACCAATATCATTGATAAATTATCACCCTATAGCTTCCTACTATGGCAAGTAAAAGTCTTATCAGGCACACTGTATTGGGAAAAAGTTTGTGGATCCTCCACAAACTTCTGCCATAAAAATTAACAACTGTCTATATAACTGCACTACAATTGCACTTGAACTGGAACTAAGTGGCACAAACATTTTCCCAACAAGACAGTGCCTAGGGTTATCTTGTCAGTGCACTTGTACCTGAATGAACACAAATCCTCATAGCCATGCTGCAAAATCTAGTGCAAAGCCTCCCCACAACACTGGAGGTTATAACAGCATGGGAGTGGGACTAAAGGTGAATGGGATGTCTAACAAGCACATATAGGTGTGATGGTCCACAAATTTTTGCTATATAGTTGGCAAATAGCTGGTCATGAAAAACTAAATAAATAAATAAATAAATAAACACCTGTGGTGAGAGATGAAGGAGAAGCATATGACTAAATGTTTTTCTAGCCATCTCACAAAACATCACGTTTTTTTTGAAAAAATTGAGGGAAAAAAAGCTTACTCTTCTTGGATGGCATAAAAATATATATGATACAAGAATGTTTAAAATCAGTAGCACCAAAGAATGATATACAATCGTTTATTGTTATACACTACAACACGAACGAGAACTGAAAGAAGAATAAAAGTCAACTTGTCAAATCCTAGAAAATGAACTTGCAATAAACCTCAAGTTTTAAGATGTGATTTCAGCACAGTTACGCCACCAGTTCCATATAAGGCAATAGTCGGCCCGTGGAATATGTTACACAGGATGGAACTTATGCAAATAAGTCAAGAGAGAGTTGACTTCCTCAAATCTGCGCCCTTGTCTTATCAGAAGTATAACAGAAGCATGATAGACGCACACCTTTCTGCTTTAGGCCTTTCATTGGGTTATGACTGTAAATGCCAACTGATTAAACAATCTGAATCTTGGGTAAAACCGAAGCAAAATATTCATTTAAATAATATATAATAAGTATATATATATATATATTAGTGTTTGTGTAGTGTTAGTGTAGTGTTTTACATATATATAGGTGTATATACGTATACATGTGTGTGTGTGTGTGTGTGTGTGTGTGTGTGTGTGTGTGTGATGTAATATTTAAGCTTATATTTACCTCCACTTCACTTCAAGCTTATATATACTTCCACTTCACTTATTTCACTCAGCTTTTAGGTTAATAAGTAACCGCATTTTATAGCATTTTGTAAGAAGCTTTCTGTTTTGACATCAGCATATACGGTTTCTCTTACATGCCGAAGCAAGAAATGGTGTCAATACTTCCTAATTAAGGACGAGCTACGATATTGTTATATAATGACAAAACCATGTAAAAACGGCTTTGGCAGTTGAAAATGTATGAACAGTGTAAGGTGCTTCAAGAAGTGTATAATGATATAGGGGTTTAATGTTGTGTTAAAGTATTGGCTGTTGGTCCCTCCGGAAATAAAAGACTATTGTGGTGTAATTTATGACTACTCAAAAAGCCCCAAAAGTCAAATATCTTGCAATTCTGTTTCTGTTAGTACTGCTGCTCTGAGGTTTGTGACTAAACACACAGAGAAGTATGTTACTTAAGTGGAAAGACTGCACATTCTATTCTGGATTACTTCGGTATCAGTTCTTCACCTCAGAGCTTTAAAAATGTTTGTGTGTGTGTATCTATTACTGATAAAAAACAAAAAAACGTGCCACTGTGAAAAGCCCTGTCTGAAGGTGTTCATTAAAGCGCTGCTTAGTCACTTGTTCATAAATCTACACTTCCTCTTTTGGTAAAAGTCGGCCATGGAGAGTGTCTTGTGCGCTATACCGCACAGTAGGCCTAGTACACTGTGATGAAATCTACAACCCTCCTAACTCCATGATGCTCAGGAGGTTTTAGAAGTGCTAAGTATGTCAAGGCTGTAAAGGTTGTCTAGCACAAACCCACACATACTCTGTTGTTTTGATCCTAAAAGGTCAACATGAAAGTCAAATGTAGTCTGGGGCTGATGGATTAGATAAAAAAAAAAAAACAATTGCAAATTATTTTGGCAAATATTGCAATAGTGATTGAGACTGCAATATAATTCTATAAATTAAAAGGACATTTGCCAATATTTATACATCATCTCAAAAGTACAAAAAATACTATCTCTCTCTCTCTCTCTCTCTCTCTCTCTCTCTCTCTCTATATATATATATATATATATATATATATATATATATATATATATATATATATATATATATATATATATATAAAGATAGATAGATAGATAGATAGATATACACACATACAAACAATTTGCAGCTGTTTTAAATAATTGCACAGGTTCAGACTGCGATTTAAATTTTTATGCAGTCAATTGTGCAGCACTATGGAGTAACACCACTAAGAGTAACTTTACAATATATTTTAAACATATTTTGTCGTGTTTGAACTTGCTAGCAAAATACTTCTCATGCAATCGTTTCAAAGCACGAAACAGAATCCCTTGCCCTCTCACACACACCACCTA